>OX596280.1:13066200-13676036 GCA_951394225.1 Harpalus rufipes
GTGTGTGTGTGTGTGTGTGTGTGTGTGTGTGTGTGTGTGTGTGTGTGTGTGTGTGTGTGTGTGTGTGTGTGTGTGTGTGTGTGTGTGTGTGTGTGTGTGTGTGTGTGTGTGTGTGTGTGTGTGTGTGTGTGTGTGTGTGTGTGTGTGTGTGTGTGTGTGTGTGTGTGTGTGTGTGTGTGTGTGTGTGTGTGTGTGTGTGTGTGTGTGTGTGTGTGTGTGTGTGTGTGTGTGTGTGTGTGTGTGTGTGTGTGTGTGTGTGTGTGTGTGTGTGTGTGTGTGTGTGTGTGTGTGTGTGTGTGTGTGTGTGTGTGTGTGTGTGTGTGTGTGTGTGTGTGTGTGTGTGTGTGTGTGTGTGTGTGTGTGTGTGTGTGTGTGTGTGTGTGTGTGTGTGTGTGTGTGTGTGTGTGTGTGTGTGTGTGTGTGTGTGTGTGTGTGTGTGTGTGTGTGTGTGTGTGTGTGTGTGTGTGTGTGTGTGTGTGTGTGTGTGTGTATGTATGTGTGAGGTTGTTGGAGCTACGATTTCGCAAATTCTATAAGACTAAAGACCTGTGTAACTACGGATTCCCCAATCTACAGTAATGGGAAGAGTTGAATAGATTCTGGTAACAATTTTATAACAAAATTTAGAGATAGTACTGATGGCTTTTTCTGGGAACGATATTTAATATTTCTTATTGTATTATTAATTATATATTTAAAATTATAGGTATGTTACATGAACCCTTCAGAAATACCACCAAACCCGTTAATAAATTGGAAAAACCCCAAACATTTAGAAGAAATGGAGAAAACTTGCTCATAGAATGAATTTAAAATTATAGAAAATAAGTAAATATAAAGATTAGGTGTAATTAGAATTTTTTGTGTATACAAGAAATGTTAAATAGAATACTTATGTATACCACAATGGAAAGGGCGCGAGAGGTATTATGATAGCCACAACAAATTTTTAGATTACAATGAAACAAAGTTTCAAATGAACAAAGCTTTTTCAATAAAGATTACTAATTATTCAAAATATTTTATTCTTGATTGAGGTGGGCCTTATTTGTCTTCATGACTGTACATATTGGTAATATTTAAATATATTTAACTCTTTATATAACTTACAGTGTCCGGCTAATTCATCGCGGAATTAGCATAAGAACATTCATAGCGGAAAATTTCATCACAAGTAAATTCATCAAAGAAATATTTTGCGGACAGGGTCAACTAGTCACTAGGCAACGGCGAATGGACGATAAAATAACAGATGTGAAAAAATAACAAAATTGTGTTAGGTTTGGTAAAGTATATTTAGAAAAATTGGACCGTCACTTTTAACTATTTTAGCTATTTAAAAAAAAAAATTCGCCAAATTGTAAGTCTGCGAAGGTATGAATAACGATACGATTACAGTACAATAATGATAAAGATACGATGCATTTACATTAGACGATATACTCATAACACGATACTATTTGTTATGTAGTGAGGGTAAGGTAATTTTTGTCATAAGCAGTAAACTATCATTTAATAATATTCAATTATTTCTCGATCCTAGCTCCCTGACAATAATACGTATTATGTATGGAAACGCAACCTACCTCTCATGCTTGCATATACTCGTAGTAAGACTATATTATCTTTTCACTACTCTATGTCTATAATACAATATGTTTTCAAGTTTCTGTCGCCTAAATGACGGTCGGCCCAGTTAACCAACACCGATTTAGTTATCGAGATTTATAATAGATATAAAATCAGTTAAATTTGGCCAAACTTGCCACATTAGGACGCCATCGCCATATTGCTTATCTGAGAAAAAAAAATACATATAGACGAAAATATGTTTTGCAGTTTTTATTTTTGTAAATAGTATGAAATAATACTGGATTTTGGTTTTCACATCTTTGGGATACTTTTTGTGCTCTTTCGAATATTAATACATAACTTCTTTTATCACTTTTGAATTTCGAATTATCGTATGTTAGCAAAGATATAATATTTATATGAGCGTCAGGCATCATAGAAAAAATTTGTTTCGAATAGTAAACATGCAACAATTAATAAAGTAGGATAAAATTAAATAAATAAAAAGTAGGTATCGTTTATTTCCTATCTAGGAAATGTACTCGTATTTAAAATTTATTATTAAACTGATGGAGAACAATACTGTATACATTGATTGATTTTTGTTCGTTTGTTCATAAATCTTAGTCTTTAAGAGTATGAAAATTATAGGTATAATTGTTTTAAGTACAGCTGATTACATATAATTTATATTTGCGAAGAAGTTGTTCACGAGCACGAGGAGAAAAAATTTGGAAAATTTATTAGCGGGAACAATGAGTCAATTTTCTTTTATCCAATTTCAAGGCCGTATTTAGGATCTGCAGACCCCTAGGCTAAACGTGTGGTGTGGGGCCATACAGGAGGATTTTTGTGATTTTAATAAATATGTTTGCAATTTTTTTATTCAAATACAGTACTTAAATAATCAGACAGATAAAATGAAAAAATGTCAAATAATCTTAATTTGCGCCAACCGAGGTGCCTACACTTCATATTAATGAAGCTAATTATAATATCTTCATAACTTAGTTGTCTTAAAATGTCACTTTCAATGCTGAGCAAAGCCAAAACGTTGAGCCTGTCTTCTAACATGAAGCTTGTTTTTGACAAAATTCAATTTTGAAAATGACGTTCCTTCACTGCTGTTTGTGACAAGAAGTGACAAGTACGTTCTTAGTGTAACTTCGATATTAGGAAAACAATCTTTGACATAGTTTATACATCCACCTCTTCTGGCTAATGAGGACCCACATCACATTAAATATTAAAACAGACATTTTTATTTTAGTTATACAAAATTTAAAAAAAAAATAACAGTTGGTTTTGTGGTGCGGGCCAATAGACTACAGCCAAGATAACCTGCGCGTGAATACGGCTCTGCCCAATTTGATATTTTAGATATTCGTTCTTTTATATTTAATGTATTCTTATGTCAGAACCTACCTAATGAATTAATATTTTTGGCAAGAGGTTCATAATAGAACAATATTGTCATAGAATTGTATTTATTTTGACAATTTGTGTACCTGTACCTGAATACTATATATACCCACATACGAATTCACACGTACACAATATTTTCAAGTTATTTTCCACATTGTAGGTTGACATGAATTTTTATCCAAACACCTATCCTCGAACACATTCATATATCATGTCCTACTCCTTGCATTCGGGAACTGTCTTTTCTGCAGCACACAACTTATATCTTATAACATATTTATTGTATCATAAATTCAATCCCAAGGAGAAGAACTACGTTTAAAATTTTTATTTACCTTCTGAAGAAAGATTGTTGTGACATATTCATAGATGTCGCTGGGAATTGAACCCAGGACCTCCCTATATAGGATTCTCTTCCAACATATAAATGAAGTCTGCTTTTTCTAGCCTTCGAGTATTGAATTTGAATCAGATAGCGCGACACACTTGGTGGTTTAAAGAACCATGTCTTAGCAACTATACAGGGTGTTTATCACTGACGTAGCTATAGGTTTTTTAAGGGGGGGGGTTCTGGTAGGGTTGGATGAAAAAGTATGATAAAAAAAAAATGCGCCGCAGGCGATTTTTTGAAAATTTTCAAGGTCAAACGTGTTTTAATGCAATGTAAGATAATATAAAGTTCTTTACAATGAAGCAAATTTAACAAATTCTTAAAAATTAAAATCCATTTTTATGATGAAAACGCGTATGTACGCTCCAATTTTTGGTTTTCATATTAAGTAGGTACATAATCCCCTAATTTTGTAAGAAAATTATATCCAGCTTAATATCAAACGTGGCAAAATATAACCGATGGGGGGGGGGGGATTTGAACCCCCTAAACCCCCCCCCATATATACGTCGGTGGTGTTTATTAAACATAGGGCAAAAATTGAACGGATTATTCCCTGGACCATTCTAAGATGATTTTGAAAAGCCGCTTTGTTTCGAAGATACAGGGCGAAAAAATGTTCGACAATAACAACATTTAATACCAAAAATTACATGTAAAGTTTCTTAATCTACAAGTACTGTTGAAAATGACTATCTCCAGCTACGATGCAAGAATCCGCCTAGCTTGTAATGAAATGCCATCAGCAAGTCCATAAATGAAATGCATGTCAGTCATCTCGGCGTTCGTATAGCTATTCATGATAAGAAGACTTCACTAACAAAAGTTTAAGTATTAAAGACAGAAAATACACATCAAACAGCCAAACGTCTCAACAAATTTGACACATAACTTGCCTGCTGTTACTAGATTAATAATTTGAAAAATATCAAAATTGGTTTTGTCGAATTTTTTTTCGCCCTGTATCTTCGAAACAAAGCGGCTTTTCAAAAATCATTAAAGGACAAAATCATCTTAGATAAGTCCAGGGAATAATCCCTTCAATTTTTGCCCTATGTTTAATAAACACCCTGTATTATAAAATATTTTTACGCAGTTATTTTATAACATTCAAGTATTGTTTATAACATTGAGAACCATGTACGATTCAAGTATTACTGAAGAAATATTTTTGTGCAAAATTTATGGATTTCACTGGAAACTTGACCCCAGCACCTCCCTATGTCTAGAAGAATGTTCTCCCAACTAAGCTACTTAAAAATAACCATGTAAAACATTTCATAATCTATTTATTTTTTCTCGATTATCCAAAAAATGAGCTGTTTGTGATCACTTTTAGACCGGAAAATTCCTTCTTTACTAGGTCGGAAAATTGTCTATAATGGATTAGAAAGTATAACTTTTCGATCCCTACATGAATGTTTCCATAGCTATGGATGTTCTTTATTTATTTATTTATTTCTTATTTCCACGTAATAAAAAAATTACATACCTATTAGCTATAGATTTTATTTATTCTTTTTTCAGGACCGCGAAAAAAATTGTATCCCACATGAGTAGTGTTTCTAACGAGACGATCGAGACGGGAAACTACATTGTCACGGTCCGACTCGTCTAGAAGACAAGAAATGAAGTCTCGTCTCGATTTTTTCTCGTCTCGAACAATGAAGTCTCGTCTCAGCCAAGAATCTTGACGAGATTTCTAGATTTTTTTTAAACTCACAATTTAATTTATTTTGATATACTATACATAGTAACCGTAAACAAAATTTTAAAAATCTGATATGGCCAGCACATTACCTTCCGTCTATCCTGTGTATTATGTACAAATACCATACATAAATTTTCTTGCAAAAGGTCCTATATTTCCGGTAAAATTATTTCATAAACAAACTATGCAAATTGCACTTGACACTGGCATCTTTTTCTTCTTTAGCTTTTCTCATTCGTTAGGGGTTCAGTTCCGTTTCTCTCAAGTCTTCCGCAATACAGTCCTTCCATCTTATCTTTGGTCATCCTCAGTTTCTTCTATCTTCTATTACTAAGCTATTCATTTTTCTTCCAATATATTCTGCATATTTCCTCATGACATGTTCAAACCAATGTAATCGTCTCCCTTACCTTTCATTCCTTACTCTATCTTTCCGTGTCTTCCCCAACATCTATCTCAATATCCTCATCTCTGCCACATTCATTTTCTTTTCATTGATACTAGTATCTGTGAATTTGTATTATCTGAATATATTAGCAGCTTCCATAGTTAGCATAGCTGGCTGGTTTATGAAATTTAATATCTTTATAATTCTTTAACTCTATATATATTGAATATGAAGTATAAAATGCAATCAAATCGTATAGAGAATAATATATATATCTATATATTTAAAATTTATAATTATTAAATGTCAATAAATAATATTTAACTGCGTTTTTTTCAAGAAAAACTGTTAAAAGTTGCAATTGAGGGTACTTCCGGTGGACCAATTATAACCAAATCTAATCACGTCTGCATATGGATCTAAACTCGAGAAAAACGAAAAAAATTATAATTTTTGGAATTGTGGTTTGGAGTTGTGTGATCCGAAACGACCGTCACATACACACACACTCACACACATATACATACAGACATTATCGTAAAATTAGTAAATTCGTATTATAGGGACCCCAAAACGTTCTTATTCATTAGAAACTATCGAATTTATTGACTAAGGACAGTACCTTCCTTACTTAAAGGTGACGGAAGGTAAAAATAGAGACAACTTGCTATTTTCTTCACTATCAATTTTATACCTATACATACTACAAACAGATGCGTTTAAGCTGGGATGTTCAAAATAAAGACAATTAAAAAAGAGTGTACAAAACTAATAGTTAGTAATATGTTATATACAAAAAATATACGTACATGTAAATAATGTAAATATTACATGTTACATTACCTGAATGTCTTTACTTTGGGCCCACAAGCTTCCAAAGTTCTCCTACTGCTCGCTCGGAAATATGCTTACTCACCCCAGTAAAGATAACTTTCAGGTCTTGTTAGTTAAATTACTATTACTTTGTTTTAATTATTCATATACCGAGTGACGTTCCCTTAAAAGTTGTAGAATAGAGCATAAAATTATGCATGTACATCAGTTTTAAGTATACTTATTTATTTTTTGTAAAATTCATAAAAAGTTTTTAACAATCACAATATTTACAGTTAAAAAAATATCTTTTTCTTTTAATTCCATATTAAATTATAATTTTCGAAATTTCTATATACAGTGTCTGGTCGCGAACCTGGCGGGTCGGGTTCGATCCTGAGCGACGCCAAAAAATACTTCGAATTTTAATGGCACCAAATTGGCCCCTGTGATGCACTCTTCACGCCAGCATTCATTGCCCGAGAGGTGATGCCTGATAGCGCCCGCACGGTACAAATATTTTATCATTGCCGATATCTGTGTACAAAGCAGATTGGCACACCCAGCAATGGGTAATATGCTGTGCTGATTTATTTATTTATTTTATTTATGAAATGAGTTTTATTTGCTGATTATAAGCAGGATTTTATGTTCTACAATTTTAAAAAATCCTCATGTTAAAGCAAATATAACGGTTTTCTTGCGCCACCCGGTATACTGTAAAGCATTGAAGTAAATGATCTAAATCTTGCATTCAGAAGCTAAGTTATGTGTCGGCATTTTTATTCTCTATTGTGGTTGCCACGAAACAATAGATGCATCAAGTGAGAGCATTTATCATAACACCGTCCATGTGTTAACGCTAAATGATCCCATTTAAATAAACTCGCATTATAATAAGACTGAGAAATTATTGTTGCGTTAGTTACGCGCAGTGTTTATATGTTAATTCCATTGTTATTGTTACAGAATCGCTTCCGGCTTCCCAGATCACAGAACTTGTCTCTTACATCAAAAACTTCAGATGCTCAACTGTTGCATCGAACGGAAGAAGAATAGAGAAACAGCTGCTAGTTCCTCCTTGGACAATCAATCGTCTTCTGACGATGATTCCGAGGATGAATTTTTTGATTGTGACGCCGAAGAAGAAGGTACTAGAAAAATCAAACACTCTTTATGGAATAAACCAGTTGGAAGATTGAGTAAACATGGAAATTTAAAACTTCTGCAAACTGGAGACCAAGTGTACATTCCTGTTACCCAGGAACCCGTGCCAAAAACTGAAGATCAACTAGAAGAAGACACGGATGTTCTTCTGAAACTTGGTTCTGACGCTCAAGGTTCTGAATTAAGAGCTAGAATGATGAGTGCTTCTTTATTGTCGGATATGGAGTCTTTTAAAGCTGCTAATCCTGATGCTATTTTAGAAGATTTTATTCGTTGGTATTCTCCTAGAGACTGGATAGAAGAAGAAGAACTGGATAAATGGGGACAGAAAAAAGGTCATCTTAGTTCTCGAATGCTTATTTCTGACAACACTTGGGTGCAGATGTGGGAATCTGCCAAACCTGTACCCGCTAATAGGCAAAAACGTTTGTTTGATGATACAAGAGAAGCTGAAAAAGTTCTTCATTTCTTAGATTCAAAATCTCCTGCTCTTATTGCCCAGTTATTATTCCCAGTGTTGAGTCAAGCTGCCATCTATCGTCTAGCAGAAGAAAGCGAAGATGTGTTGGCTGTTGTTCCAGAACTGTCAGTTTCCTTACGCCATATTATCAAAACAATTGAGCGATTATCTAGAGACCCCCGTATCCCAGTCCACAAGTACGAACCAGTAATTCAGGAGATTACAACTCAAGAGTTATTAATCTCCCAAATTAATTCCCTATTGTTTAAATTTAATCCCTCTGGATCTCAGAATGAGCGGGTGAACGACTTTGTTGCGAACCTTGTCACTGGTCGCGAGGTGATCGTAGAAGGCGGTGCGCAGAGTTTTATCGGCTCGAGGTTGATACACATGTTTTCCGAAGCACAAAAAGCGGCGAAAATGATCACCGAGCCTTTGGATGGAGAGCCCCAACCCCAGAATCTGCAGACACAAAAATCTATTTTTCCCCAAGCAACGAAAAGGGAGTTTTTTATGAGAGTGGCTGCCGTTAGGCCAGCACCGTACTCCGAAAAAACTGATCAAATGCTGCGGGCAATCTTCTCTAAGAATGAGTTCCGTTTGTGTGGGGCATTCACTGAGGATATCACTTTTAGTTAACGCTTACGCTAGGTATAATTGAAATTAATACGTGTTTTATTATTGCATGAATTCCTGGTGCTATTAAGAGCAGAGATTTCTTAACTTTCTTTGGTGATTGGGCTCATGGTTTCATTGTTACTTGTTAAAATTAGTTCCACTTCAAAAAGTCTATCGTGTTAGTGTTTAGAAAGATTGTATGCATATTTATTCACGCATTATTACTGAATAAAACTTTTTCATGTAATCATAAAAGTGTACTGTTTCATTTTTTTGTTCTCTTTCACCGCTATTTGTTTCTGTTGTTTTGTCTGTTTTCTAAATGTTGGCTTATTGATATACCAACCACACAGTAATGAAAAAATATTCTTGCCAATACACACAATAAGGCTGTCCGATTTCGTATACATCACAAATGTAAATACAAAATACAACTCTGAATTAGAACGCCGCATTAATGACATTTGTTGGTTTGATGGGGATGGGAATACTTTAGAACAACAAAACTGCATTAAATAATTTGATTCAATTTGCAGCTCACAATTAAGAACAAAGAAGTTTTTCTTTTTTTCTTCTATAACAAGTTTGACATTTAGCATAATTGACTACTATTTGTTTCATTAATGCGCAGCAAATTCAAAGTGTAGTATGCTCCTACAAAACCCTCAAATCTAATTCCTAATATCCTAAACAATAACATCATATAGTACACTAAATTTAGGATTTAAACTTTAGGGTGATAATAGTGCAACTTCGGACACAGTCACTGTTAGAAAACTATTTGCTTTTATTTATATCTATAAATATTTATATAATTTTTATTAATAATATAACAAAAACAGTTCACAAAAACAAAAATGAGCCTATTAAAAACTAAATTAGTATGAAACGTTACAGTTTTACACAAACATAACCTTTTTTTGCATTATATTTTTAAACAATATGAGTGCGCGTGAATGCGGTAAAATCAAATGTGAAAAACAATTAAAGAATCTGTTAAATTTTTATGTATACCAAAGAGTCTGTATGGGCGAAGAGCATAAAATAAATTCCATAAGAAATGCATTTCATTTTATGCATCGCTATAAACTCAAACTTCACTTACATACTGCGATCAATGCGTGAGGTTACAAATACTACTTCACGTATGGGAATATATTTTTTATGTAACCATATATTATGATATATTTCTTCCGTAAAAGTTAAATCCGGATGAGTTTTCGAACCCGGGTAACTCCAGTATGTACTATAATTCTAAATTAGCACTTTAGGATAGGTGTTTATATAAACATTTTTATCCTTTTCATATGAGGAATAGAACTCTGTAGTAATGGTGGGTTAAATAACGAAGAGATAAAAACTTGGATTATTTGAATCTTAAGTGCCATTTTGTTTTTATTTTAATGGTGTAGTTTTACGAAGTTTATTATGAGTTTGAAATATCTTGAATTTGCTGTTTCTTAGAATTTTATTTTAAATATGTGCAAAGTAATTCTCTTCAATAGTAATATACTTCACCCTTCTTTTCTTCCAAATCATAAAAGCTCCCAACCGCAACCAATATTTTTCTGGAATGTTTTCAAAATAATCATTTTATCTGATTTGTGGGAGATATTCATTTTCAAATATTACTTTAAAATTTGAATTTTACCGGATGTGGCATAGAACAAATTAATGAAATTTAGAAATATATAAAGATAAGAAACTTTTAAACACATGTAATAAAATCAGGGCATCGAACCCGAACCTAAACCGAACCAAAACCGGCACAAACCGTAACATTTTAGCGAACTCAAACCCTGAACCGAATCTTAAATATATTTTTCAATTGAACCCGAATCGAAACCGAACCGAGTATTAAAATTCGGGTTCAGGGTTCAGCTCCGGTACAGGTTCATTTTGAGTTCGAAACGTACGCGTAATCGTACTACAGCCGATGATCAAAACCTGTGTTGTCTGTGAAAATTGTGTTCTTGTTTTGCGTAAATTCCGGCTCGCATTTTAAATTATTTGTATATAAAGATTGTTTTTCCAAAAACATTAATTTAGTTTTCATTAGATTGAACCGAACCTGAACCCAATACCTGAACCCGGAACAAAACCGCAAATTTTATTGTTTGAACCAGAATCGCACCCGAATCCATCTCTTAGGAAATAAATTAACCTGAACCTGAACCGAACCCAGTTTTTGGCGGGTTCGATGCCCTGAATAAAACTAATACGAACAACGACAGCTGACAACACGTCTATGGCGTAAAAACTGCTTCCTGTAAATGGTTATATATATATATATATATATATATATATATATATATATATATATATATATATATATATATATATATATATGTACGAAAATTTTTAGAAATGTCACAAACCACGTGATACCTTTTAGCGCCAAAATAAATTACACGTACTCATGTCTAAAAAAGTAATTTTCGATTTTTTTTATATATTATTACGTCATTTTTTGCATAATCAACACTGTTATAAAATTATTTTACATTTTAATACGTTAAAATATCCCATTCAAACATGACTCCTAACATTTTAAAAAAGTTGACGTTTATGAACTTTATTCAGTATACATTTCTTTGGTTTGCTTTATGAAATTTCGATCAGAAATCAAAATTATAACAAATTTGATTTTCTTTCCAGTGTTACATAACTCAATTTTCCTCATCCAATTCTCTCCATATTTCCAACTTCGAATTGGTGCACATGAAGTAAAGTCGTAACTGCATCTCTACCGGAGTCTACTCGAGTGCATATTTTGTTCATACATGTTAAAAACAGTTGACGTTTGTAAACTTTGTTCAGTGTACCTTACATTTCATTGGCTTTGCTTTATGAAATTTCGATCAGAAATCAAAATTATAGCAAAATTTATTTTCTTTCCAGTGTTGTATAAACTCAATTTGCCTCATTCAATCCTCTCCATACTTCCAACATCGAATTCGTACAAAAAGCAGCTGCACATGAAGTGAAGCCCTAACTGCATCTCTATCGGAATCTACTCGGTGTCGAAGTGCGTTCGCGTTCGTCGTTCGACGCTCGGCCGTGTTTTAATCTATTTGCGGTGGTGGCGTCGGCTGCTGCGTCGCCATGGCAACACCAGGTCGATTCCATCTCTGTCTGGCGCGAGGCAGGGTGCGTCGCGATGCGCGCGAACACTCGCTTGTCAACCGCCGCGACGGACGCACGGGAGTGACCAGCTGTGTGACCACCGACGGGGAAGAGATTGTGCAAGAACCGGGAAGTGACACCAGGTAGGAATGATTGTTTTATGTTGTACGACATCGAAACAAGGGTGTAAGATATTTGTTAACAACGAATCATTGTTCGTAACAAATTTAAGAGAGTTGTTACAGAAATGGAATGTGCGAATATTTGTGTTGACAACATTCGTAGGGGTGTTGTGGGGTATACTTTTTATCACACAATTGTAAATAATAGCGCTAATTTGAAATAATATTGAAAATATTTTGTTTCTAGTTCTTGACATAATTTCAAAAATAAATGCGTAGTTCATATTCAGATAACAGTTTTAAAAATAAATATTGTGCGCACCACTTTGCTGGAAGTTTATAACGCTCCACTAAACTCATATTTTAAAACCTACTTTTCATGCGTATGCTAATCACTTATACTATGCGCAAATGTAATGCACATAGTACCCTATTTCTTATTTCTTTCTTTACAACCAATACTCTTGGCGTATCTTCTATCTTCTTTATATTGTTATTTTTGACAATACTTTTGTAACATAACGTAGAAACCTCTAGAGATTCCACTGTATAGTACTCGATCATAATAGGCCGAACAAATCCGGTGTCCTCTTTAAGAAGAGTCCATCACTTTCTATACATCTGACTTGTGACATTGTTATTTTCCAATAACTATACAATACTTTTCTGTCCTAAAAAAAATGTAGGATTTGTATTTCAGTGAAATACGAGTAGTTACTCTTTTAAAAGTGTCTAACGTCAATGTCAAAATTGATAACGTGCAATTAGGTCCTAGTGTCACATTTTCAAAATGAAATTTTGATTAAATCATATTCCGCGAAACAGATGTTTATTTAATTTCCTTTTCTTGCTGTAAAACAGGAAAATGTGTAAAAAAAAGTAGTCTTGTTATCTTGAAATGAAGTTGCCTCTCTTTTATCGTGATTGCTTGTGTGGACAAGTGTTGTCGAGCAAGCTCTTGTAGACAACTTCACAAAAAGTACAAAGCAGTTGTGCTCTATCCACACTCCGTTTATGATGTCCATCATCATCTTCATTTTGTTCACAATGTGCAATTAGCCGTTGACAGAGCTCCTCCAGTGGCTGTCCACCAGTGTGGCATACGAGAGCAGAGTAGCGCGGCCCTGCAGGGGCTTATCGATCCATCGCGTTCGCAGAGGCTGCCACGACTACCCGCTCTGCACATTTGCTTAAACAGTGGCGGAGTGTTTCAAATTCAATGAGCGAGTGTAGTAGATGCAGTGATTGATTTGTATTATTACCATATACAATGTATATATGAATGCTTGTATAGGTTATGTTGTATCACTATGTCAAATTTGATTGCGAATACGGAAAGAGGAAAATATTGTGTTATTTGGATTTGAAGGATCAGGAACATTTTGGAATACATTCTAGTATGTTTATTGTTAGACAGAATGACAAAATTCGTTATACGATTTAAAATTGTAAAATAAAACTTGTATTTTCAATAGACATTCATACATATTGAGGATAGTAAAAAAAATATTAGAGAACTGATTTTTTTTAAAATACAGGGACACGTTAAATTGATTGAGAATCAGGTAGACCGTGGAAATCAAAATTTACACTATAATTTTACAGTTATTTATATGTCTATTGAAATTAAGTTGCGAAAGTTGTTATTTACTTTTGGCTATTTTTCGGACTGTAAAATTTACAGTGATAAGTTTTTGTTTGAAGAAGATATTGATGCTGTAATAATGCAATACAAGATTATTTGAGTGAGAGACAGACGTGGAAAGGAATGTATTGTTGAAGAGAACTATTTTGAACATATTTAATAGAAATTTTAAAACACCTTCCCAATATTTTTGTACTTACAAAATCGGAAGAGTCGGAAGTAACATACACTGGCTTGCAAAAAATCGCTTATATCTATTTTTTGCTGTATTGAGTCGAATTTGAATTTTAACACACAATATCACTAATGTCAATTAAGATGTCAAACAGAAAACGAGCAATATATACATGGTTGTTCTTTAATTTTTCTGGAATATATGTATAGGTGTCTATTTTCGATGTTTTTTTAAGGTATCTCGGGTAATATTACTGATAGAGCAAATCCAGTGTTAATTTTTTGAGAAAAGTTTACTAGTCGCCAGAGGAATTTTCGGTCTTCTTTTGTTTTTGAGCTACAGGCAAAAACTCGTTGTTTGCTAATTTCGAAAATATCTCATACCTTATTTATTATGATCGTCAGAGAAAAATTGTTTAGACATATTTTGTACTGTTTTTGCGTAGCATAAAATGTCGTAACTACATTTTTTGAAAATTTAACGATTCTCAAGATATAACACAAACTTATTTTTAAAAGGGAACCTATGTTGAAAACAGTTTCTTTTTGTTTATTTTATAAGCTTTTCAATGATATATAACAAATCTACGAGTACATTCTTTTATTTTAAACATGAATAAACGATTTATTATTAATTTTTTGAAGTGAAAAATTGATAATAAGAAACAAATGAAAAAATCTATTACATAAGAATAAAAAATAACCTCAAATTCAAATTACAATAAACTCCCCGAATTTATAAGTATCTCGACTATATTTTTACAGTGTTCGTTGCAAAAAATGTTGTACAAAACCTCTTGTGAGAAAACGTTATTCCAGCTTTCGCGCAATTAATTAAAACAGCGCTCATGTAGAAGTATGTCTTCTCTTTCTCGCAATTAGTTTGTAAGTAAATAACTATTTTTTAAAACCAACCTTGTGTTTAGTTCAGCATATCTCAGCTTCCGACTTCCCAGAATCATAACAGAAATATATGACAAACAAATTAGCACAATTTTATAGTTCGGAATCTCGAAATTTTCAAAATAATTTAATATTGAAAGTGCATATTTACATTACGTCCATCATGTAATTCATTCTTATGTGTTTTTTTTTTGTAAGCAACAAAAAAACTACAAGTGATATGTGCGCAGTTTACTAACCCTGTATGTATCTTGACAACATTTATATAAAACACATACCTATAAACAACCACATACCAAGACCGACATATTTGTTTAGTGGCAAATTTTAAAAGCGTTAAAATAATTATGCTTACTTTTTATATTGAATTCTGTTTAATTTATAGTAATACTTAATGATTGCTATCTGTATTTGAAGAATACAAGAAAAAAAAAACAGATATTTTACTTTTTCGAAAGCGAGGAAGTTGTTTTAAATTTAAAACTCAATAGATTTCTTTAAAAAAATGTACTAATGTTTTCTTATACTCGTATATAGAAAACAATATGAAAAATCTGATGTGACCAACATAATATCTCCCGCCATTTATTTTTTATTAATTTAAATACATATACCTATGGGGTCTCGTGTCTGTTCGCGAATCTGCGAAACTGGATTCAATCCTCACCAACGCCAAATATTTCAAATTTTAAATGGCACAAAATTGACCCCTGCGGTGCACTCTCTACGCCAGAAATGAGTGCCGGTGAGGAGACGCCCGCATTATACAGCAAAGCAGATTATCACACCCAGCAATGGATAATATGACGTGATGATAAATTTATTATTTTTTTTATTTATATACATACTATGTATATTAAGTTCCTTTCCATATAGCTATTGTTCTATTTATAATATTCTTTTTAAAACGTTACTGTTATTAATTTGAAATGATTATTTTTTTGACAGTGACATTTATCTATCTGTTACATACATTTGAAATATGAACTATGTAACTAAGAAATTGTGTTTATCTTTTAAAACATAGACTCCGAGATTTTTAAAAATTGATCATTTTATTAATTTATCTTTAAAATATATAGAAAAATTATTAATGCGTGTCTGTAAAAAATTCAATAATCTTTAATTTTTATAAAAACATAAATCGTGAAAAAATGACATTTAAAGGTATTATTGGAAGAAAAACTATTTTGAGCTTCAAGTAAAATACGATTTTCGGTTACCCGAAACATACACACACACACAGACATCATTGTGAAAATGTTAAAACCGGATTCTATGGACCTTGATACGTGGTTATTTATCAAAATCTCGTTATGCGATTTTTAGCATGATCCCTATTCCTCCCTTATCAAAGGTAGCGAGTATAAATGAATAGGTATTTGAAATCAAAATATTCGGCAACTTATTTTTCATCAGCAAAAAGCGTGCTTCTGTTAATCTGCTAATAGTGGGATTCTGGGCATTATCCTAAAAATCTGTAACTTTTAAGATCTATAGCTTAAGACAAATCTATAACTTGAACGCTTATAGATTTTCATAAATCCGTATTCTGAGCGAGCGTCTATAACCTTGAGTTTCTATAACACTCCCTTAAGATATCTTAAAACCAAGTTTGCCACTCATTGGAAAATAAAACATGTATCATGGTTTAATATTTATAAAATAGGAGTAATAGTTTATTTATAACTACTTTAGTTAACGTTATTTACATTTGAAAATGAATTATTACTATAAAATAAACAAAAAATACAAGTTTTCCAAATCCTTAATTGCATATGCGCAGCATTTATTTTTCTGAGGTTAACTTTACTGATTGAATATTACAGTAAGAAATTGACAGAAGATTTACGTCAAACTTGTTTACACTCACGCATGGTCACATAGCAGTCAGTTTAAAATGAATTAAGAATTCAAAATGTTTGATAGGTAATTGTAATTATATTATAAATAAAAATATAAAATTATGTTACAGGAAAAGAAAACTTGCTAATTGTTGGCTGGCTCATAGACACCCTAGTGCTATTTCTAACACTGCTTTGGTATGAACCTGATGCACAAAAATGTAATGTAGCAAAAGTATCTTGCTATGAAATGATATTCGAGATGTGCGGTCAACATAATGGAGCTGCAAAGTCTGAATTATATTTCTCACACATTCCCTTGTAAGATAAAACATTTGTTTAAAATGTTTGGCAATTAAAATGTATTAATTTCCTCCCTTATATTTTTTCTTATGATATCGTATGTTATTACTAAAAATGTAACAATAATTAACCTCAAATATTGACAAATGTATAAATATTTTAATTAAATAATTTAATTAATACTTAAAGTTCATACTCCTCTTCTGATAATAAATGTACAAAATATAAAATTTGCAAATTGTTATTCATTTTCAAACCAAATTGTACTTCTATTTGTTTCTCTGACAAGTTATAGCGAACTGTACAGTGACCGTAAGTTTTTAAGATATCTTAAGACATTTAAGATAATTCTATAAGCTATAGATGCGCTCAGAATACCACTCTGACGTTTAAGATCTATAAGTCCTTAAGATAACTCTTATAGAAGTTATGAAAACGCTCAGAATACCACAAAGTATGCTAAAACTTTCCTGAGTTTACATGAGACATAAGGTCTTAAAGATAAATCTCCGATTGTAGAATTAGATGATAAAATATACTTACTAAATTTGAAAAACAAGTAACATCTGGGTTTTTCCCTTCATTTATATATACTTTTTTAATTTCTATAAAAAAATAAAATTATAAAGCCTGCATAGTGCACGATATGGAGCGCTCAGAGCACAATAAATATAACCCACTTTTTGACAAGTTTTATTATATGTGTAACACAGAGCTAAAAGAAAAGTAAGTATGTATGTATGTACATATTTTTCAGAACTACAGCAGACCAATTCTATAGTTCATAGGTTTGGCTAGCAGTGGCAGTAATGTTTCTAAACGGTACATAGAAATGATTGTATACTAATAACTAAACTACAAGTTTTTTCAAAATAAAGTACGATGGGCTTGGCCTACTTATGCTCTGAACCCTCCATATCCATATATTAAAAAGATTAATTATATTTACGTAGGCGTTCTATATGTGAAATTGATGTTATTTTGGTAATATGTTTGCTGAAAATTTGGGAATATGGATTACAGGGCGAATATGAATTTTATTAAAAATGTGTGGCCTCAGATAAGCATATTTGGCAAACAATAATTATTGGATAAATGTATATCGAGTTCGGGCCAAGCCAATTAAAAAAATGTAAATATTTGTTGTCGCTCTTCTTCAGTAATCATATATTTTTTATGTCCTTTATAAAAACGCCTTTCATGAGTCATTTGAGTATATAAATTAGTTGCATTTATTGCAGCTAAATGAGTTTAAACTGCCAAAATACTACAAAAGGATACCTATGTAATAGGGTTTGCGCATACGTGACATAACGTAACCATTCTGCAGTTAGTGCACACCACGGGTAGATATTTACCGCAACCGCTTTTAATCATGTTACCGTGGAATACGCACTAAAATGCGGTTACTGTGTAACCATAGAATAACTTTCAGGTAACCGCTCTGAATAAAATACACCTCATATTTTACATAAGTTTCGGAGTTGATGTCATATGTCATTACAAACTTCGGTGCGACTGTTTGTGAAATTTAGTGACATTTAGGTTAGCACTTTACACGAACGACTATTTCCCTCATCATCAGAATGCTTTATTTTGCGCAAAAACCGAATATAACTCAACTCTAAATATTCACCGTAACAATGACAAACTGATTGGTTTATTTTACAATGGGGTATGTACAATTGTTACTAAATATTGATTTTTAAATAAATGATATTAGTTAAAAAATAATACACCTTCTTAGCAACGACCTTGACGACGTCTGGTAGGTATTTATTGTATTTATTGTAAATTAGATAAAATATGCGTTTAATAAATTTTACCTTAACAACGCATCACAGCAAACTTGTTCAAAACAATCACGACGCTTTTGATTTAATAATAATTATTCTAAATAATTTGGTTCAGAAATAGTCGTTGAGTATTCAGAAAAAAATATACGACACACGACCGGTAGCTACATTACAGTCTCGCTAGTACATCACGGGTTGAGGCCGATGGGGCACATCGCTCGCCCATAAATTCTTAGCTACCGACCTAATGACGTAAATAGCTAAAACCGACTAATTATTTGTAATTTACGAGAAAAAAATTATGAAAAATTTAGAGTAGGGGTATAGTTACGACACCATGGTCCAAGCGTGGTAGACGAAGACACACAATATGCCTTAGTGGTAGAAATATAGAATACATAGCGCTGCACCCAAATATGTAGGGGATTTCGGAGATAAAATTATTACACCTCTTGCGGCGACTATGCGAACTGTGCAATCTTATAAATTGAAAAATAGATTTAGAATTTAAAGTCAATGGGTATAACGGGTACATATGGAATATGTCGAAGTGATTCAAGATTTTTCACGGAGCACAAAACTCGCTCATAAAATTTGGACAATCCAAATTAACCAAATTTTTTATAAAACCTGAACCCGTATCTGAACCTTAATTTTCAATTTTAAAAAAGCTGAACCCGAATCCGAACCGATATTTCTTAATGGGTTACCCGAAATACATAAGGGTTCACATCTTAGTAAACATTTGCTATTGCCGAACTCTTCAATTCTTTGCAAGATGAAAATCATATTATATAAATGTTTAACATACAAGCATTGGGAAAATAACAAATGTAATATTGCACCTGAATCGCATACTTTAGTGCAAATTGTATTGTCTGTACCGTCATAAATGACATAAATTTTATTTCTTCGTAAAAAATATAATAAAGGAAAGAATATTAAAAGACATTTTATTATTCCGAAATAATTATTTGGGCGTCAGAGTGCATTATTGGCCAAGGTAGGTCTAGATTTTGTATAACCTGAACCGATATTAACCGTTATTTTAAACGGTTAACCGGAACATTATTTTTTTGTTTTGATAAACGGAGCGATAACACTAACCTTTATTTTGCTTGAACCCTAAACCAAACCCGAACCTAAAAACAAAAAGGTCTGTCTCCCTGATTATAATGCTGATATGTATTTTCCAGTCTAAGCCGACCTTTGCCGAGAGCATGGGAAGTGCTCCGGACTACGGGAATATAAACATAAGTCATGCTGACGACACCATATCCATTCCAAAATATTGAAACAAGACTTGTGTCCCCGCTTTTGTCCCCGATTCTATATTTTTCCTGATAGTTATAAAATAAAAAATAATGGAATGAAACCGAAGCTACGTACTTAAAATGTCGCTAATTTAGCAACAATGCACCCACAGAGTAGGCAGAGTACCAGAGTACGAAACTCTCGTCGGCATTTTGTTGTAAATATTCGCCCTTCGGGCGATCAAGATGCACAGAAAACGAAATTGCGGTTCTTATTCCAAAGGACAAAAGCTGGATTCAGAGATTGCGTAGTAAACATAGCACAGAAAAACATAGAAAATGAACATACGGTAAAACATGTACTGATTCAGAGTTACAGACATAGCATAGCATAACACAGCATAACATGGGGAATTGGCCATATTTTATTTCGAAGCTATGTTTTGCCATGTTCGGCCATGTGCGCTATGTTTCGTGAGTATTCGTAGTTAAACCACGCCTACTTCTACAGCGCGTTAATTGTTGACAACTAGCTGACATTTGTTTTGAAGTTTGGTTAAGACAACTTTTAAGTTATTTTGTATTGCAGTTGTGTTTATTATAATTATTTAAGAAGTGACAGCTAAATAAAACTTGTGAAATCAACAACAAATACTGACATGAAGTTATCTATATACAACAATTCTGTTTTCTGTACAATCTCTGAATTGGTTTTAAGTTTCTAAGTTTTCCTGTGTTGTGTATTCCTATGCAGTGTTTACTACGCAATCTCTGAATCCAGCTTAAGTGTAAAATTATTTTCGATTCAGTGGCGTTACATTCTACTTTAGTTTTTAATTTTACGCACCAATCAAGTTTAAGTAAGGAGGAGGCAGATATGCGCGCTCGCAATCACTCGTTAAAAAAATCCCCAAGGCTGAAGAAAAAATCTGTTGTGGCCAGCACAATACCTCTCGCCACTTCCTTTTTTTGGTTACATAAGTATAGGGCGCGAACGGTAATGTTACATTTTTGGGCTTGACAAGCAAATGTGTGGGCCCGTTTCAGAATGATAATTAGTAATTATGTACATAGATGTCAAATGTTAGAATTTTTCATTAAAAATTTCAAGATTTTCTAAATTTACGTAGTTAATTTATCACCAGGAGTTTAAAGTTTACTTGTATGCCTTAGATATTTAACATTTAATTCTGCTCCACATGGAATTGGAAAATCACTAAATTTAGAATGAGAAATTATGATATTTGACATCTATATACATAATTACTAGCTATCATTCTGACATGGGCCCCCATATCTGCTTGTCAAGGCCAACAAAATCATATGACTGCTCGCTCCCTATTGTATTTAACATTTCTTGTATACCTACACTCTACACCAAAAATTCTACTTACGCATATATCTATTCCATATATATTTAGATTGTTTAATTTTAAATTCATTTTCAAGAAATTTTGTCCTCTTCTAATTTTTCGAAATGTTTCCAATTCTATTAATACATTAAGAAATAATATAATGTATGTACTTCCCAGAAAAAGTCTTCAGTAATGTCTTCGGATTTCTGACACTGACATTATCTGTCAGTTACAAACAAATTAAATTTTCAACTATTTTCCATGGCCATTCTTTCGGCTGTAAAATTTATTATAACAGATTATTTTACATACTATATTTCTTCTATCTCTAAATCTATAGAATATATTGTAAAATATTTAAATGTATCAGAAAGAGAATTTATTTTTCTTTAATATTATCAAGAAAAAATTTCAAAAAATATTATTTAAAAGATTTTTTTTCAAGAATCTTCTACTTCCGGTTGTCCAATTGTTACCAAAACCTTTTCAGATCTTACCATGAATGTCCGATTGGGAAATACGTAGTTAAAAAAATTTAAAGTCTTATAGTTTTTGAGTAACCGTCCTTCCAACATCCCACACACACACACACACACACATACACACACACATCCACACACACACACACACACACACACACACACACACACACACACACACACACAGACATCATCGTAAAAATGATAAAATCGGATTGTAGGGACCTTAAAACGTGCTTATTCAATAAAATCTGGATATGCGATTTTTAGCATGAATGCAATACCTCTCTTAGCGAGAGGTAAAAAATGGTCACCTTAATCTACGGCGGAGTGTTTTTGTGGCAATGCGTTTCATCAATCGACAGTATTTTCATTTATTTTCGAAAGTTTTCGATTTTGAACTGCATTTTACAGAGTATATATAAAAATATAGAAAATATAATCATTTTTGTTTGTTTGAGTTAATCATTTTCAACAAATTTATTCGTATTACTTAACATACACATAAGGTACTAGATAATATTATTTAAAATTATCCCTAAGCTTTTAAAAGAGTTGTTAAGACCTCTGGCATAGTTTACATGTTGAGTAATCTTAACCACTCCCGTAGAAAAGGGTTGTTAGGACTTCTAGCATGGTTGACATGTTGAGGAATCCTAATTTCCTTTTACCCTCTTAATACGGTTTCACGTTTATTACTGAAAATAAAAACATTGTTCTCAAAATACGCATATAATTTTTATTTTCACTTTATTACGATAACGGGAATGGATCATGTTTAATTTTATGTTTAATTATATAAGTCAGAGCCCATATAAATTTTCAATTATTAAGATGCTCATAATTTTAATTTTTTTATGTTACACTAATATTTACAAACACCACATTTTATGCAAACAAGTGTAGGAACGTAATAGCCAGTACCTAATGAAATATATTCTCATTCCAGTCAACTACGTAATAGAAATTATCTTAAGTAGTAAAAAACTTTTAACGTAATTGCTTTACCATTAGACACGATAAAGCAGAGAGTAAAACTGAATAGCCTTTAAAAATTCAGCTAGTATTCTGATTTGCGTTTCTTTTATTAGAAATCAATATGAATGTCATACATTCCTATCCTTCTTAAAGTATATAAAAGATGATTATCCACTTTCCAGGCCTATAATTACGTGGAAGTATTCCATAATAAGTACTTAGTCTTTCATTATCCGAGTAAAATTAAATGTTATTCGAACGAAATTGGCAACCAATTACAAGCACCAGTGAATCTTGGTCATAAACATTTTATTCCAACATGGAGAAATAATACTAGGAGATTAAACAGTGGAAATATTGTTATTAAATTATTTTCCTATGAAATCTTGCCAACTTGAGTGAAAAATGAGTGGAGCATTTTGCATTTAAATAATCGTAATTTTGCTTTGACTACTAGAGCTGCAAATATGAAAAAGAATAAAGTGCTTGTATATAAATAAATGTATTTTTTATGTAGTAAAATAATAAATATCATCACACCTATACCCAACACAAAATATAGGAGCGTATTTTTGTGCATATTTCTGAAAATATTTTTACCATTTTTGTTATCATTAGACATTACATACATTTGAAATACTCGTATATGTGGCAAATAGAAATAGGAAGTACACTTTGCATTATGTATTTATCATTAAATATAAATAAAAAATGTACAGTACACAGGTGTCCTAAAAAACGTGCCTTACAAGGGGATTGAGAACAATGAGACACAATGGAGGTTACAATAGACAAAAATTGCCCCATTATAACTGGCCATTTTAATGATACGTCATTATTTAAAATAATATATGTGGGCCATTACGTAAATTTTCAGATTTTTTATTTTTATGAATAATTTCCAAGTATAACGTAACGAGTAACTGGATTTTGGTTTGCACGTATTTAGGAATAGTATATTACAGTAAAATATCCCTTAACGAACACCTCCAATAAGCGATCACCTCTATTAACTGAACAATTTTACGGGAGCCGGCGTTTTTATATTGATTCCTAATGAACATATCTCTTTTAAGCGGATACGCTATTAAGCGGACACGAACACTAATTTCGATCCCATTCTTAAGAAATGACATCTCATGTACGAACAATAAATAAAATCAGTAGCATTGTACCGGAAATTGCACTGTTTACGTATTTCGGCTTAAGTCAGAAGCAGTCGTTCTTCACATTTTAAAAATGGCAACATGTACTCGTATACTTGTAAACATATTTTAACATTGCGAGAAAAACTACAAGTGGATAAAGAGAAACTCAGTGTACTTAAGTTAGCAACCTGGTTTAAAATCGGGACATCTCAAGTAGGTGAAATTATAAAAAATCTGATGTGGTCAGATCCTGTGTATTATCTTTGAATATATAATACATATAAGAATGGCAACGCATATGGCCTAGCAACATACTATATCTGTCTCTTTTTATTCACAAAATTATTATAGATAGCTAGTGACTCCTACCATAAAACTATGAACTACGGTAAATCGTGCTGACAGCATTGTCAGATACTATTTGTTAGAGGTATTCAATAATCGATAATTCAAAAATATTGTTTCATAATAACCAGATAATATATTTTGAATCTTCAATGTACATGTACACTTGTTTTACAGTAGCAAACTTAAAAACCTTTATAAAATCTTAACTTGCTGTTCTAGCTACGTGGCAATACTGTGCAACATCCATCTATTATGTATTTTTTGAACTAACTCAGAAATAATTCGTATAGGGAGGGATAGATGGCACCTTCTCTCGAAATATTTAATCTAAATACATTACGTTGCCATTCTTATATGTATTATATATTCAAAGGTATTATGTACAAATTCCATAAGGCGCGAGCAGTCACGTGACTTTGTTGACCTTGGCAATCAGATATGGGCCCGTATCAGAATGACAGCTATTAAGTCAATAACTGACAAATTTTTCATTCAAAATTTCATTTTATGGTATTGTATGATTCCTTTTCTCAGCAACTGAATTCCACATTCCTTATAACAAATAAACCACGTCAAATAAGAAAATCATGAAATTTTGAATGAAAAATTATGACATTTGTCAGTTATGGACATAATTAATAGCTGTCATTTTGATACGAGCCCCCATATGTGCTTGCCAAGGTCAGCGAAGTCACGTGACTGCTCGCGCCCTATGCATAAATTTTCTTCCAAAAGATCTTATATTTCCAGAGTATAGTTATTTCATAAACAAACTATGCAAATTGCACTTGACACTGACATCTCTTCTTTAGCTTGTCCCATTCGTTAGCGGTCGCTGTTTTTTATTTTCTTCTTCTTCCACTCATTCAGTTCCTCTTTTCTCAAAGTCTTCCACAATACAGTCCTTCCATCTTATCTTTGGTCTTCCTCTGTTTCTTCAACCTTCTATTACTAAGCTATTTATTCTTCTTCATATATAATTTTTATCTTTCCCCATGACATTCATTTTCTTTTCATTGATACTCTCATCTGTCAATTTGAATTATCTGAATATATTAACAGTTTCCATGGTTAGCCTGGCTGGCTGATTTATGAAATTTAATATCTTTATAATTCTTCAACGCTATATCTATTGAATATGAAGTATGAAATGCAATCACCTCGTATAGAGAATATCAAACCCTTTAAAATGTAATAACATTAAATGTCAATAAATGATATTTAACTGTTTTTTTTTTAAGATAAACTGTTAAAATCTTCAAATTAGGGTACCTGTTTAACCAAACGTATCCAAAATCTAATCAACACTTTATATGGATGTACGAAAGAGGAATATTAAAGAATTATAATTTTTGAAAGTATTCATTAAAAAGTCACCATCGAATCTTTTGACCAAAAACAATACCTTCCTTACCTATAGGAAGGTAAAAAGAGGACAGAACTATTGAAAATTTTTGATTCCATGTTAATCCACAACATAAGAGGAGCTTTTTTTAGAACAGAGGGCCTCAAAATACACAAACTTACTTTTGAATAGTTTATTAAGATGCGAAATAAAATCATTCGTTTGTTCGGACTTATAATTAGAGTGATAGTTAATGAAATTTCGAAACATTTAGGCTACAAAAATTTCACTGGTTGTTGATAAATAGTTTTTTTTTTTGCTAAATTTTATTTTTTGTTTAAACGGACACCTCTTTTAACTGGATAATAATCGGCGATCAGTGCTGTCGCTTAAGAGGAATTTCACTGTACATCCTAGGTGGGATTTATTTCATTACTCCCACCGAGGTATATATACTATTTTATTCACAATCATCCTCTTTTTAAATCAATAATTATCAAAATAAATCATTGAGTTATGACATTTAAAATAAATAAACATATGATGATGATGACATATCGGGTGTCGCCTTACGGGCACTCATTGCTGGCTTGGAGAGTGCACCACATGGGTCATTTTTGTGCTATTTAAAATTTGAAATATTTCTTTTGGCGTTAGTTGGGATCGAACCTGATTCCTCAGATTCGCGACCAGACAGTAACAATTTTTCGCTGTCAAGTTACTGTGACATCTATCGTTTTACTGATCACGTTTTGTACAAATCAAACGTAAGTTGTAGTTTCTACAGAAGTTTAGTTGCGACAAAATGAGTGAAGTGAAGTTTGAACAAAGAAGCGTTATAAAATTCTTAACAAAAGAAGGGAATGGACCGAAAGGAATCCATGAAAGGAGAGGGGGGCGAGGTTATATGGGGAAGATGGGCCTTCCCATTTTACAGTAAAAAAATTGTGGACGCAATTTCAGTGAGACAGAGAATCAATTCAAGACGACCCAAGATGCGGAAGGCCTGTAGAAGCAAGAACGATGGAAAACATCAAAAAAGTTGAAGACTTGGTTGTGACAGATTGAAGGATGAGGGTTTCGATGGTTGCAAATGAAGTGAGGATATTAGAAGCAACAACGTGAAGATCTGGACTGAATAAAGTCTCAGCACGTTGGATTCCAAAGTTGCTAACACCAGACCAAAAGTTGTGTAGGCGAGAAATTTGCGAAGAAAATTATCATTAATATTACTTGAGAAACTGTAAAAAAAAAAACATCGAAAATAAGACACCCTGTACTTATTGATAATTAAATTGTCAAAAATAAAACTTTACATTCTTATAATAAAAATTTATTTCATTTATTCATATATTCTAATTAAAAATATTTCAATATTTTTGGAGATTGAAAATTTACATTTAAGAATAATTAACATTGATAAAAAATTCGTTTAAAAAAAATGTACCTCATTAAAGCAAAACCGCCCTCCACTCCATCTTAAAAATTAAAAGTCCGATTTTGTCCCCTCAATAAAATTGCTGAAATTTACAATCTCCCTAGTTACAATTCTATAACAATGATGATAAAAAACAAAGAAATTATCAGCTTTATTATATTCGTTATTAATGGATTTGTTTTTTTATTTACATTGACAGTTAATTTTGAGTATAAAAATGTGCGATAATGGTTGGGTTGATAATCAGGCCACTCGACAGGACATATGTCCCAATAATGGAGTGGCACCATATATGAAAAGTTTGGTTGCCAGCACCTACAATGTGTTACTGATACATTTAATAAACTTTCGAGTGTGTTCATGGTTCTCAATCTGCGAAACAACAAAAATTCATTATATTCTATCATTAAATATATGCTCGTGATATGATTAATAATCGAATATATTGCTCGTGAAACTGAAGCAACATATTTGACTCGAGAATATCATCGATGATAATCATATCAATTGTTATATTACGTATGACTATACTCATTACAAAATAGACCAGATCAATCAGATAGTTCATATTTATGTAGTTGCGCTGTATAACATCTGTTATTTGCGTTGCTAAGTTGTGTTTCGCGAAACACAATTATTTTTTATGAATTTGGGTCGCAAATAAACAAGTAATATTTTTGGCATTTTGTATTTTTTTTTATAAAAGTTCGATCTATAGTCAACATAACAACTCAAGCTTCGAAAATCATCTGAATTAGTTATTTGTATATCAAGGCCGCGAAATCACTCTTTAGCGTGCCGAGAGAAAAATCTCGAGGACGCTAAAGGATTTCGCGGACAAGGTGTACACAATATTTTTTGTGCAGCCGTAAAAAATATGTAATTACAAATTTTATTAATTTTAAACAGTTTCACTGTAAATTGAAAGTTGGCTTTCAAGGTAGCTATGGAATTGACATTTGATAAACATAACAATTGTCATAGTGATTGTTTACTCAATTTCGCGGCCGCTACCATGACAGCGGCCGCGAAATGAATTTCGCGGCCGTTGCCATAACAACAACCGCGAAATTCAATTTCGTGGCCTATATTGCGGCTGCGAAATGCCTATTTCGCGGCCGGTTGCACAAAAATATAGTTCGCGGACTCGATGTGTTACCTAAAAACACATCTCGTCCTTTCAACTGTATATTCGATTATTTTCGAACCTCATGTTGTATAACTATTGATAACCTCACCTACCGCACAAAACTCGCCCTGAATTTTCCAAGAGTGACTTTTTGTGCGTTCAGTGAGACTATATTATTCATAAGTTATAAGCCAATAAGAATGCGTGATTTTCCTTAATTACTACGTACTTTAGCGGTGAACGAATATACGAAACTTTGTATATTCACTTACTGGTGCGTTTGATTATTTTGTTCTATTTACTCAGGCTCTGAACGGTCAATGTCATTTTGAATTATATTTACGCAGCATAAAGAATAATCTTCTTCCTTCGAACACAGTATCGACTACATATGAATCTGTAGCTAGACTTTGAGGAGAAAAATCATGCTTTTTATGCTGTGACAGCAGTCACAGCTCCAAATGCATCGATACAATTGAACGCACATATTATTTGACAGAAAAGCATTGTTAAAGTAAAAATTTAAAGAGTAAACGAATAATTTGAATCACAAGCTTGTTTTTTGAAATACGAATGTTTCAATATAATATTACATACTTGCACAGGCTATAGCTGTACATATTTAAAAAGATAGGTTATGTGGCATACAGTTTGTCGTTTCTTTCTAAAAATATAGGCTGTAGGTCTATGTTCAATTTACTTTTTACTTATTAATTTATTTTTTATTCATGATATTGTCTACCTGTATACAACTCGACAATCGAAAATTCTCGACATACTCAACGTTTGCCAGGCAGCACATTTCGTATAATCTAGAAATTTCAATCGGCTTGTTGTATAATATATGATTACTATTGCTATGCAATTTACAGAAATCTGTAAGCTATTCGTTATAAAACGTCTAGCCATATGTAAAAGGCATATTAATAATCTGGCTAATTTTATCATCTGACTACGACATAATTACAAAAGCGGGATTTGTACGGATTCCGCCGGCGGGAGCCTCAATTTTTCACTGGAATAAAAGAATAAAGAGTAATATTATATTTTTACGGCAATCCATCTTACAGTTAAAAGTTGCGGGTTGTGTTGTAAATGTAAATTAAATATTTTATTATTATTAATTAAATCTGAAATTTTGATGAATTACTAAACTAAAAAAATCTGATGTGGCCAGCACAATACTTTTCGTCAATCCTGTATATTATGTACAAATTCCATACATAAATTTCCAGTAAAATTATTTCATAAAAAAAACTATGCAAATTGCATTTGACATTGGCATCTTCATCTTCTTCTTTAGCTTTTCCTATTCCTTAGGGGTCGCTATTTTTAATTTTCTTCTTCCACTCATTTCTGTTTTGCGTATCGTTCTCATTCAGTTCCTTTTCACTCAAGTCTTCCGCAATACAGTCCTTCCAACTTATCTTTGGTCTTCCTCTGTTTCTTCAACCTTCTAATACTAAGCTATTCATTCTTCCAATATTTTCTTCATCTCTCGTCATGACATGTTCAAACCAATGTAATCGTCTCTCTCGTATCTTTCTAGAAACTTGTACCCCTAGAGTTATTTCTTTACCGTATCTTTCCGTGTCTTCCCCAACATCTACTTCAGCATCCTCATCTCTGCCACATTAATTTACTTTTCATTGATACTGACATCTGTCAATTTGAATTATCTGAATATATTAATACTTTTCATGGTTAGCATAGCTGGCTGATTTATGAAATTTATTATCTTTATACACTTGAGGAGTACGAAAAAAATAAAAATTTTGGAATTGTGCTATTGAAGTTATGCGATCTGAAACTTTCGTCACATACACACAGATATACAGACACAGACACACACACACACACACACACACACACACACACACACACACACACACATACATGCATACATACATGCATACATACATACATACATACATACATACATACATACATACATACATACAGACATCATCGTAAAAATGGTAAAATCGTATTATAGGGACCCTAAAACATGCTTATTCACTAAAAACTCATCGTTGATTTTTTTACCAAAGATAATACCTTCTTTACCTAAAGGTGACGGAAGGTAAAAAAAATATATTTTATTGTCATTCATTATATCAACACTACTTAGGTAAATGAAATAAATATTTTAATTTGGAAATAAAATTACCTGAAAAACATTAGAAAATTCAATTTGAAAAGGTTCCAAAGGTCAAAGGACGTATATAACAATATTAAAACATGAAATGAAATTATTATCATTTAGTAAATATTATCCCGTAATATGTGAGTTACTCGAGCAATGCGAAAATTGAAAATTAGTGCAAGCTCCCTAATTATGCCCTCGCCCTAGTGTTGATTAATGAAATTATTCCCTCGGGAAAGGATATCTAAATTGTGGATATCTTGTATATCGTCGGGTACGCCACGCGTAGTTTCCGCGCAATTATGTGTCTTGGGGCTGGGTCAGCTAATACAAATTCTCTGCTCGGTCGTGTTTGCCGAGAGACGGTCTTGCGTCTTGCTTATTGGATGCCAAGGAGAAAGAAGTTGACTTTTGACGCCCATTTTGAACAGAGCGAGTCATTTGTAAAGGATTATCTCAATATTTACTAAGCTATCCAGGAATAGAATGACATGAGAGAAATTCTATTGAATGCCACAGTTTCACGCAGAAGTAATATACTTATTCGTATACCAAGCCCGGAAAGTATTTTCTATTTTACTCCCAAGGTACCTACTGAAAACAAATTGTATTGACCCGTTACCCTAGCAAGGTGCACTATTTTAAAATATGATCTGGAAAATATCAATTTTCCAATTGGTTGCAGATAAAAAATCTGATGTGGCCCGCACAATATCTCCTGCCATTTAATTTTTATGAATCTAAATACACACCATACATATTTACTGATGCTGGAAACTATATTAATATTCCTTTGAATTTGTAAAATGTAATTATAACTATTGTTTTATTTACTATTTTTTTTAAAAACGTTATCATTTTTTGACATTGACATTTATCTGTCTGTCAGTTACAAGCATTTGAAATCGGAACTGTATAACTAAGGAGTTGTGTTTATCTTTAAAACATAGGCTTCGGGATTTATTAAATTATTTATTTTATAAATATATCTATAAAATGTATAGAAAAACGAAAAAATAACATTGAATGGTATTTTTATAGGAAAAACTATTTTGAGCTTCAAGAAAAGTACCTATACCATTTCCGGTTATCTAATTTACGCCAAAATAGAATAGCTTCTTTCCATATTAAGAATTAGGTAGAAATATAAGGTATAAAAATATTCCGAATACAGTAAAATCTCTCTTAACGGACACCTCCAATAAGTGGGAACCGGCATTTTTATATTGATGTTCCTAATAAACATATTTCCATAAAGCGGACACGCTATTAAACGGACACGTACACCAATTTTTTATTCCATTTTTAAGAAATGACCTATCATATATGGACGTTTGTAAAATCATTAGTATTGTACCGGGGATTCCACTGTTTACGATATATTTTGGCTTGAGTCCGAAGCAGTCTTTCTTATTTATTCTTATTACAGTATGTACTACAATACGTGCGACTAATTATTGCGTTTAACTTAAATTCACATTTTAAATATGGCAACATGTACTCGTAAACGTATGTTAATGTTGCGAGAAAAGCTGCAACTTATTGAAGTTTTCGATAAAGAAAAACTCAATGTGGTTAAGTTAGCAACCCGGTTTAATATCGGAAAATCTCAAGCAGATGAAATTATCAAAAAAGAGGACAGAACTATTGAATTTTTTTGTCCACAACAGAAGAGGAGCTTTTTTAAAACTAAGGGCCTCAACATAAGCAAACTTACATATGAATGGTTTATTAAGGCGCGAAATAAAAACATTTCTTTGTCCGGACCTATAATTAGAGTGAAAGCTAAAGAAATTTCGGGATATTTAAGCTATGAAAAATTCACTGCTTCTTGATGAATAAAGTTTTTTTTTTTTGATTAAATTTCATTTTTACTTTAAACGGACTCGTTTTTTAACCGGACAAATAATCGGCGACCAGTGCTGTCCGCTTCAGAGAGATTCCACTGTAAAATAGTATTTGAGTTGGAGCGCTAAGAGGATTCACACTCATATACAGACCCACAGACATCTTCGTGAAAATGTTAAAATCTGATTCTAGGGACTTTAAAACAGGAAGGTCATTTACCAAAATATCGATAGCACAATCCCTATACCTCCTTTATCAAGCATAGCGGGAGATAAAATTATAGTTATATATTTCGTAGCATGAGTTCTTTTTACCTCTCGCTAAGAGAGGTATTGGATTCATGCTAAAAATCGCATATCCAGATTTTATTGAATAAGCACGTTTTAAGGTCCCTACAATCCGATTTTAACATTTTTACGATGATGTCTGTGTGTGTGTGTGTGTGTGTGTGTGTGTGTGTGTGTGTGGATGTGTGTGTGTGGGATGTTGGAAGGACGGTTACTCAAAAACTATAAGACTTAAAATTTGTTTAACAACGTATTTCCCAATCGGACATTCATGGGAAGATCTGAAAAGGTTTTGGTAACAATTGGACAACCGGAAGTAGAAGAAAAAAAAATCTTCTAAATATTATTTTTTGAAAATTTTTCTTGATGATATTAAAGAAAAATAAATTCTCTTTCTGATACATTTAAATATTTTTATACATATTTTATAGATTTAGAGATAAAAGGAATATAATATATAAAATAATGTTGTAATTAATTTTACAACCGAAAGGATGCCATGAAAAATAGTTGCAAATTTAAATTATTTGTAACTGACAGATAAATGTCAGTGTCAGAAATAATGAGTAATGAAAGAAAAATGTATTTGGAGAATCCCTTAATTCTTGATCTGTGACTATTATGGAGATGACAAGTCTAGGTTGAAGGACTTAAATTTGTTTCAAACATTATGGGACAATGTACACCAGTACTATAGACTAGAGTAACTTTGAATTGCGAAAAAGCTATCAAATTCTTCTCAAGTAAGTTGTAAATATTGACAAAATTACACATCGATATAAGAATAATCGGAGTGCAATCTATCCGTCACTTTATTAAAGGGAATTAGTGTTATTTAGAAATAACATGTATGAAAAAATAAAATGTAAAAGAAGATATGTAAGAATAGATGCACAATCCATATATACATTTTAGACCGCCCAAAATTAATGTTTTTACTAGAAGAATATGAAGAGAAAGTAAACAACGTTGTTCGAATTGAAAATTGCAGTTACCAGCCTAATATTTATATATGGTAAACTCTACTTTGTAATTTATTGTAACATAATTTATGGTAAAATATCTTCATGTTGAGACATGCTATTATTGAATAATAAAGAAGTTTATACGTCATAGATTTATATGAATATATTATTTGTATTTATAAAAATATTCTTTGCTTTATGCATACAGCCAGGTAAAATATACGGCGAGAGGTTATGTGCTGGCCACATCAGATTTTTTATATGATGGTCGCGCTGGAGTTATTGAAAATAAGCAAAGCAGATATAGGTCGACGAAAATAAAATTTACATATCATTTTAAAATGTCAATTTTTTTGTTTTCCATATTATTTAGCTATCAGTGAAAATTAAGTTGCTTCAGATAGTTTAGAAATGTCGTAGCCAAGTTGTAAAATACGTCGTTGTACAAAACGCCTAGTCGTTTTATAAAACGCGGCCAGATTGTCAAACCTTCGATGACTTAGCGCTATTTTACAATCTGGCTAGACGTTTTATAAAACAACAAACAGCTTACGGCCACATTGTAATATAAATATTTGGATATTTTCGCCTGCAGTTTCTGTACATACAGCTGATTATGACCTAGCGTACAAAAGTCACGCATGGAGAACTAGGGCCGAGTTTTGTGTTAGTCGTTTTATAAAACATCTAAACGCTTGGACATTTTACAAAATGACTACTTAGCCAGATTATAAAACATTGCTGTCAACGAAGGTTAACAATATAGCCGCGTTTTATAAAACGACTAGGCGTTTCATAAAAAGATGGATAAAATTTAAAAATTTCAATTATTCCATTGACTTTACGAAAATATATAAAAGGTGTTAAGCTTGTTTGTCGCCTTGGTTAAAACTTTCCCATCTAGTTGCTGATGGTTTACAAAACTTAATGTGTAAATAACTTTCCTTTATAATAATAATTGTTTATGATATAAGTGAGTAGTTATATTTTATCAACAAGTGGAAAGTTTAGCACATGAAGTTTTGCCCAAGTGAGCTAATTTCTGCGAGTTGATAAAATGTTTACTCTCAAGTAGGTTGTTTTAATTAAAATTAATGATGACATTTGACAATTCTGTTTGTTATAAATGTACTCTAATTGATATTTTGTCAGTTCTCTATCAATCTGAATTTACTTTTAAATCGTCAATAATTAAAGAAATTTTTATCCGTCCTGACAGTACCGATAGATTACGCTAGATAAAGTAGGTGTTGAAGAAACAAAGGAAATAGTCTAAACTCTTGTTCTTGAATTTTCTCAAAATATTCTTTATTATAGTCAATACATTTATGTATTCGAAGGAGTTATTATTCAAAAGTTCTTTACCATGTTTCTCGAGGTGTATCATTGATCTCTCTTTTGAAAACATGTACAGCTTCATTGGTCGAAATAAATCTCATTCCTCATCATTTATCTTTAAAGAGTGGAAATAAAAAGAAACCATAGAATGGTAAGTCGGGACCATATGGTGGATGATTCATCAATTAAATATTTAGCTCTTTTAAATATACTAAGCGGCTGTATATGGACGAGAATAATTATGATGCAGTGTGACTCTTCATCTTGGTCTATTATGACGGATCTTATTAAAGGACTGCAAGGAAGCACACTGTAGTACACCAATCAGAATTGACTATATTATAATAATCCTGAGCTATAGTTGCAATATGCCTAGTAATACCAAAAAAGTAGCAACTATCTTCTTGTTACGGTGTGTTTCACGAATAGACGATTTTGGAAGACCCAAACAAACGAATGTTGTTTTTACCTCTCGCTAAGAGAGGTATTGGAATCATGCTAAAAATCGCATATCCAGATTTTAGTGAATAAGCACGTTTGAAGGTCCCTAAAATCCAATAACATTTTTAAGATGATGTCTGTGTGTGTATGTGTGTCTGTGTGTATGTGTGTGTGTGTGTGTGGATTACGATTTCTCAAATTCTATAAAACTAAAGACCTGTGTAACAACGGATTCCTCAATCTAACAGTAATAGAAAGAGTTGAATAGATTCTGCTGACAATTGGACAACCGGAAGTAGTAGTATTTTAACAAAAATCTTCTAAATATTATTTTTTGAAAATTTATGTTATAACAAATATTGAAAACCAAATTCTCTATCCGACACATTTAATTTTTTTATTATACCTTCTATAGATTTAAAGATATAGATATATAATCTATAAAATAATCTGTTGTAGTAAATCTCATAGCCTGCTCTCAGCCCAATCATCTCCATGGTAACTACTTCAGAAATTAAAATGTCTGTAATTGACAGATAAATGTCACTAATGTCAGTGTCAAAAATTCAAACATAGTACTGAAGGCTTTTTCAGAGAACGATATTTAATATTTCTTATTGTATTATTAATTATATATTTAAAATTACAGGTATATTACATTAACTCTTCAGAAATACCGGCAATCCCGTTAATAAATTGGAAAAACTCGAACATTTAGAAGAAATGGAGAAAACTTGCTCATAGAATGAATTTAAAATTATAGAAAATACGTAAATATAAAGATTAGGTGTAATTAGAATTTTTTGTGTGTACAAGAAATGTTAAATACAATACTTATATATACCACAATAGAAAGGGCGAGATGTATTGTGCTGGTTACAACAGATTTTTTATTTTTGGGAATATATGAATAAATTGAACTTTTTTCGCCAGTCACAACGCTATAAAACGGATGAGGGGATCCGCAAGTAAATCGTACGAGAGTGGCTTTGCACTAATTGACACGATATGCCTTTTAAGCTGGTGTTAAATTATGGAGAATCCAGCGAGCATAGCTTCCGTATACCTAAATAATTATGCAATAATATGGTGGTGATTGCTTTCATTCCAATGCTTACAGTTGCTTGAATCGAACGAACAGTACATGACGGTCTTCATCAGCCATATCTTCCTTTCCTTTATTCTTTAGAATTTTTATTTTATAATTTATTTATTGATACATGTTTTTTATTACATTATTGTATTTAAGCGGTGATATTATGGAGGTAACAGTTTTTCTACATTTTCTACGTTGCGTTGATGGAGATGAGATGATAAAGACATAGATACAAACAACCATACCTTATAGGATCGGTTTTTTCTTTAGAATTGACATAACTTTCAAATGAAGTAAAAAAAAAAATAATCAAAACCTAATGATTTTATCTGCAACATTCACTAGTAAACATTCAAGGAGTGTCACAAAAAAATTGAAAAACTTACAAAATAATGTTCTTATATGATATAGCAAATGTACCGAGTTTCATAAATTGTTTTAAATTGTTTTCAAGTTTAAAGGTAAAATATACTGTAATTATCAAAAAGTTAACAGTCTATTATATTCGAAATAAATTGCGGGAAGATAAAGTCAGCCACCGGGATTTGATCCCGAGCCTTTACATTGTCGGAGTAATGCCACAGTACCTATACCCTATTTTTTTTTTATAAAATCGAGAATATTTTATTCGTCACAGTAGCTCAGTTCGTTGAAATGTACTGTGTTACACTAGTGTTAACTTTTTACACTAGTGTGTTTTTTGATAAATCAGGCAGTTTCTTGCAATGTGTTCGTTGACAACCATATCAGAACTAGTTCTAACTTACTTGCACTGACTCCCGAGGTAGTGTAAAGAGTGCAGAGTGTTGTAGTAGGGATGTATTCTGTGAAATGCTCATATTTACAAAGGAAATACAATAATTTACTTACAAATTACATAATATACATTTTATTATTTACTTGAACAACTCTCCGTTGTTTTATAAACAGGTTATGTTTCTACAAATAACAATAAATAATAAATAACGATGAAAAAACAACAAAAAATCACAACTAAATAACCAGAGACCTGAAGCTGAACCCGAACCTTACCCGAATTATGAATTCAAATGAAATTATAAATATAATTTTAAAAATAATAAATATTACTATATTTTTGTGATTGTGTGTTGAACCGAAATTCGAACCCGAACACAAAACCGTTGAACTGTTATAAATTTCATTATCTTGAACCGAAACTGAATCTGAACCGACATTTATTTCTTGAACCTGAGCCGAACCTGAACCATAAATACGTTTCGGTTCAGGTCCCTGTAAATAAAAAATAACTGTAAATAATACAAAAACCGAGAGTGAGACGCATAGAATGTACTGTGACATCACGTGACTGTCCTGCACTTCCTTGTTTTTTGACACCGTAGTACCAGTGGACATTGGTGCTAAACTACACTACTCTACGCTGTACTGATACAATTTTCAACGAACAGAGCTTTTATTCTTCAAGTAACAATAAGTACAAATAACAATGAAAAAACCAAAAAAATCTGATGTGGCCAGCACAATACCTTCCGTCAATCCTGTGTATTATGTACATATTCCATACATAAATTTTCTTGAAAAAGATTCTAATTTTTTGGTATTTTATGATTCCCTTTCTCGGCAACTGAATTCCATACTCCTGATATCAAACAAACCACATGAAATAAGAAAATCATGAAATTTTGAGTCAAAAATTATGACACTTGTCAGTTATGGACATAATTAATTGCTGTCATTTTGATACGGGTCCCCATATCTGTTTGCCAAAGGCAGCAAAGTCATGTCACTGCATTTCATAAACAAACTATGCAAATTGCACTTGACACTGACATCTTCTTCTTCTTTAGTTTTTCTTATTCGTTAGGGGGGCGCTATTTTTTATTTTCTTCTTCCACTCATTTTTGTTTTGCGTGTCGTCCTCATTCAGTTCCTTTTCTCTCAAGTCTTCTGCAATACAGTATTTTCATTTTAATTTGGTCTTCCTATGTTTCTGCCACCTTCTATTAATATATTCATCTCTCCTAATGACATGTTCAAACCAATGTAATCGTTTCTCTTATATCTAAAAACTTCTAACACTAGTTACTTCCCTTATTCTTTCATTCAATTACTTGCTTTTTATTGATACTGACATCTGTCAATTTGAATTACCTGAATATATTAGCAGTTTCCATGGTTAAGTTTGCATAGCTGGCTGAATTATGAAATTTTTATGATTTTTTATCTTTATTATTTTTTAACTCTATATCTGTTGAATATGAAATATAAAATACAATCAAATCGTATAGAAATTAATATATTCTTTAAGTTATAATAAAATTTAACTGAGTTTTTCAAGAAAAACTGTTAAAATCTTCAAATGAGGGTACTTCCGGTTGACCAATTATAACCAAAATCTAATCAAGTCTGCATATGGTTGTAAGGAAGAGGAATACGCAATAATTGTAATTTTTGGAATACTAGTATTGGAGATATCGTTGACGAAACCGCGGTCAGACACACACACATACACACACACGCACGCACACACGAACACACACACACACACACACACACACACACACACACACACACACACACACACATACAGACATCATCGTAAAAATAGTAAAATCTTATTGTAAAGACCCTAAAACGTGCTTATTCAATGCAAACTCACCACCGAATTTTTTGACCAAAGACAATACCTTCCTTACATATAGGTGACGGAAGGTAAAAACAGCAAAAAAACAAAAATAAGTAACAAAGAATTGTAAATAATACAAAAACGTCAGTTTAAACTTCGTGTGAAAAACTTTTGCTGATTAGATAGCATTCATTACCTCATAGAGTACCAGTGCTTTGCAGTGTATACATTGATGCTATACTGCTCTACACTGCACTACACTACACTGACACTATTTTCAACCAATAGAGCTAGTATTACATGTGGGGATGGATTACCACTGCATTTAAACATCTTTGTGAACATATAATTTACTCTTGGCCTTATCAGACCATTTTTAACGTCACTTTAGGTAAGGAAGGTATTGTCTTTGGTCAAAAATATTACGGTGGGTTTTTTTGGTGAATAAGTGCGTAGAATACGATTTTACTATTTTTACGATAATATCTGTATATGTGTGTGTGTATGTGTGTGTGTGTGTGTGTGTGTGTGTGTGTGTGTGTGTGTGTGTGTGTGTGTGTGACGATTATTTCAAAATCGATAACTCCAACACTAAGATCAAAAAAATTATAATTCTTTCATAATCCTCTTTTTTACATCCATACAAAGTGTTGATTATATTTTGGTTTTAATTGGTCAACCAAAAATAAATATTGAAGAATATTCTATTCTCTATATGATTTGATTGCATTTTATACTTCACATTCAAAGGATATAGAGTTAAAAATTACAAAGAAATGAAATTTTATAAAACAGCCAGATATGCTATAACCATTGATGGAAACGGCTACTATAAAGAAAATCTAATTGACAGATGTCAGTGTCAGGTTTGTGTTATAATTTTATAGGAAATATATAGTATCTTTTGCAAGAAACTTTCTATATGGAATTTGTACAAAATCCATAGAACTGATGGAAGGTGTTGTGCTGTACTGGCCACATCAGATTTTTTTAAAAATTAAGATGACCTTTTTACAATTTATTTCTAATATATAAACTTTTAAGTCTTTGTTAATTATAAAAAAATAGTCTGATGGGGCCAAAAGTAAATTATGACATGTTCACAACGATGTTTAAATGTAGTGGCAATTTAACCCCACATACGTATGATAACGTGAACATAACGAATAAAAGTATTATCCATTGAGTGATACATTAGCGTTTAAAGTGGAAGATCATTTCAGACATCGTGATATACCAGCCATAGCTAAGATGGTTAGAGTGTTACTCCGGCAATGTAAAGGGCTCGGGTTCAAATTCATAATTTATTTCCAAAATATATTTTCTGGGGCCATCTTCAAGAGGTTGGTACTCCTGTAGAAGATGAGATGGGACATATATTTATCAGCACTTTTTACATAGAATTATTTAAAGAATGTGTGATTTAAGTATGTAATGGCATTCTTTCGTGGGACACCTATTGGTATAAGATATAATGGAGTATGTGACTAAATTTTGATTTTTACATACGTGCATGAATAGACAAAAAAAATCTGTTAACAAGCAGATATCGGGACCCGCGTCAGAATGTACCAGTAATTATGTACATAGATGTCCATTGTCAGAATTTTTCATTCAAGATTTCAAGATTCTCTAAATTCACGTGGTTAATTTGTCACTATAGGAGTGTGGAATTTACTTGTCTAGGAATATATATTACATGGAATTGGAAAATAAATTTAGGATGAAAAATTATTATATTTTCATATCCATGTAAATAATTACTAGCTATCATTCTGACACGGGCGCCCATATCTGCTTGTCAAGGGTTAAAAAGTCACATGAGTACTCGCACCCAATTGTATTCAACATTTCTTGTTTACCTACACTCTATACCAAAAATTCTACTTATATCTATTCTTTATATGTAGATTTTTAAAATTAAAAATCATTCAATGAAGAAATTTTGTCAAACTCTTCTAATTTTTCAAGATATTTCCAATTCATTGTCGGGATTAACAGTATTTCTAAAGGGTATGTGTAATATATCTATAATTTTAAATATTTAACTATTAATACAATAAGAAATAATATATGTATGTACTTCCCAGAAAAAGTCTTCAGTAATGTCTCTGGATTTCTGACACTGATATTCATCTGTCAGTTACAAGCATTTTCATTTTTCAATTGGTTTCCATGGTATTATTTCGGCTGTAAGATTTATTACAACAGATTATTTTATATGTTATATTTCTTTTAACACTAAATCTATAGAAGATATTATAAAATATTTAAATGTATCAGATAGAGAAATTAGTTTTGAAGAATCTACTACTTCCGGTTGTCCAGTGTACCAAAACCTTTTCAACTTTTCCTATTAATGTCCGATTGGGAAATACGTAGTAAAACAGATATTAAGTCCTATAGTTATTGAGAAATCGTCCTTCCAGCACACACCCACACACACAAACGCATGCACATACACAACCCAGACACACACACACACACACACACACACACAGACATCATCGTAAAAATGTTAAAATTGGATTGTAAGAACCTTAAAACGTGCTTATTCATTAAAATCTAGATATGTGATTTTTAGCATGAATCCAATACCTCTCTTAGCGAAAGGTAAAAACTGCATTTTTTTTAAATTGATTAATTATTTGTACGTAATTTATGAATAATTATTATTAAAATTTGTAGAAAGGGTATAGTGAGTGGCAACTATGGTGGTAGACAAAGACAGACAATTATTATGTATGTATGGTAGGTATGCCATAGCAGTTGATAGCGGTAGAAATATAAACGCAGAAGCTGTAGTGGTTATTTTTGATATGTTATGACTCATGTCTGCATTGAAATTCCAGTGTGGTCACATATCCCATTATTCTTTCCCGTTTCACGTTCGTACCTGATACCGATACGTATATGAAAATAGAATATTTTCAACTTTTGATTTGTAAAAATCAACCATTCGAAGACATTTTTTCCGCATGGAGTGGATTAGTTTCTCAATTCACTTGGAGATCCCACAAATACGGATCGTGGTTAGTCGACTACAACGACGTTTACTCTTTATTCCCCCAATTCGATTTCTTATATCTTTGTAGGGAGTAAAGACTCACGTAGGCGCAATTTTTCTCCAGGGCTCGACTTCCAACCAAGCATCTGAAATAACACTTGAATGGATGAACGGCACGACGATCCTGGCCGAATGATGGAGCAATAATACAGGAGAAATGTAATATGGCATCGTATTTCTGCCATATTTTCGAAATGTGTATTTGATAAAATATATAATTTTTGTAATTCGACAGGTTTTGATGTACTCGTACTACCGTACAACATTCAATTGCTTTTAGCTGATGTGATGGGGATTTTTTTATTATTATTTCACGCTTTTCTTACATTCGTATATAAGCGGTATAGGATAAGAATGAGACAGTTTTCTTTTTGTAACTTCGTACTTTCCAATCATTGCTGATGAAGATGAAATAATTAAAGACTCATACGACAGCCATTCTGTATCTTGGATTTCAACACGGGACCCTTGAAGCGTGAAGCGATAACGCTACTGCTACTCCACCTGGGTCGGCATAATGGGGAAATAAACTAATAAAATGAATTGTTTCCTACACTTTTAGATGAAATTATTTAGGTAACCCTTTAGGGCCCAAGAATATTTTTGCAAAATCTTACTTAAATTTATTTTTACCATGTTTAATGAAACAAATATATTGGCCTGTTTTACGCATTGCTCGGTGTGCAAATGTATCTACATATATATATTCATATACATTTACCGTAAAAGCGCTTAAGAACCGTTATCTCACGTAAAATTATCGTGCGGAGAGAGCATCACAGTCATAGGAAATAGGTATCATTGTCGTGCTTTATAAAATAGTTCTCAAGTTCGGCGTAAACCGGATTCGAACCTGTGTCGTTAGAACCACAACTTAACGTTATACATGTATAGTGTGTCCACGGCTCGGGTCTCCTCTCGCTAAGAGAGGTATTGGATTTGTGCTAAAAATCGCATATCCAGATTTTAGTGAATAAACACGTTTTCTGGTCCTTAGAACCCGATTATAACATTTTTACGATCATGTCTGTGTGTGTGGATGTATGTGTGTGAGTGTGTATTTGTATGTATGTATGTATGTGTGTGTGTGCATGTGTGTGCGTGTGTGTGTATGTTCAAGGTACGATTTCTGAAATATTATAAGACTAAAAACCTGTGTAACTATATACAGATTCCTCAATCTAACAGTAATGGAAAGAGTTGAATAGGATCTGGTAACAATTAGAGAACCGGAAGTAGTAGGATTTTAACAAAAATATTCTAATTTTTTTTAAATTTATGTTATTACAAATATTAAAGAACATTAAATTCTATATAAGATACATTTATTAGAGATATAAAAATATAAATTATAAAATAATCTGTTATATTAAATCTTACAGCCTAAACAACTCCGTGGTAACTATTTGAGAAATTAAAATGTTTATAATTGACAAATAAATGTCACTAATATCAGTGTGAAAAATTCAGAGATAGTACTGAAGGTTTTTTTCTTGGAACGACATTTAATATTTCTTATTGCATTATTAATTGAATAATTAAAATTATAGGTACATTATATACACCTTTGGAAATAGCACCAATCCCGTCAATGAATTGTAAGAACCTCGAACATATAGAGGAGTAGGAGAACACTTGCTCATAGAATGAATTTAAAATTATAAAAAATATCTAAATATAAAGAATAGATATAATTAGATTTTTTATGTATAAGAAATATTAAATACAATACTTATATATTCCACAATGAAAAGAACGAGAGGTATTGTGCCGGCCACAACAGTTTTTTTTTTAATTAAATGAAAAATGTTATTCCTTATAAAAAAAAACTTTGCAGGAGCAAAATTAACAAAACTATCTAAATTTCAGTTATACAGTATATAATGGACATGAATTAAAATTAAAAATAAGAAAATATAAGAATTGTTTTATTTTTTTAATTTGAAGAATTCCTACTGCTCTCGCGCTACGCGTTTCAATACTTTCTTTTGAACTAGATATCTAAAAATTCTAAACATCGTTCAATAATATTGTTTCTTTTACATTTGTATTAAATTCATTGTTGTACCACGAATTTAAATATATTTTTGGGGGTTTGCAGGAAATGTTTTTTCACTAAAATTAAAAAATAAAAAAAATCTTCGTCTTCTGGACCCGAGCCATGGACACACAATATATTATAATTTCTAAATATTGCATATTCCTACGTCTAACACATCTACAAATATGGATACATGATTATATCATGATCATCATTAGCAGCGTCGTCAACGAGACGACAGCCCTAATAGAACACGACCACAAGTACCTTAGGTAGGTACTCATTACATGCTCAATGCATACTGGTATAATTAATGGCCCGTAATTTGTGCGACAACCTTTTGATTACTATTATAACCAAAATGACAAAGAGGATGCTTGATTGACCTATAACTACATACATTTGTGGCAAACAGCTGATTAAATAATCCAAGTAAGATCAATATCAAATTCTTATTAAAACAGTATATTGTCACTTTATCTGCTCGTAGAATAGATATTTTTTTTGCGCTGCGTCACGTTAATAATAGTAGGGTGCGAAATGAACAGTCATCTAGTCTAGTGCCAGTGAAACAAACATACTTTTTTGACTCGGCGATAAAGAGTTAACGCAAATATCCAAAACGAACGAACCTATTATTTGTGTATTAGTTCAAGCAACTCGTTTGTGGTATATGTATTGGATAGAAATTATTAGTGCATCATTTATCAAGTCGTATTATAATCTTTGATTACTATTGAATAGCAGTAGCGAGGATACTTCTCTAAAATAAAATAAAATCTGATGTCGGCAGCACATTACCTTTCGTCAATTCTACGTATTTTATATAAATTCTAAACAGATTTTTTTTTGCAAATTATTCTATGGGCGTTTTCTTTTTAGGGGAGAAATGAACTGATCTTACCTCGTATTAAACTGAACTTACTCCTGAAAAAACAGTATTTTTTTAAAATAAGAAGTAGAAAATAAAAACATATATAACATTATATTTATGTGATTTGTTTTTGCCACATTAAATTATTTTACTTTTTTATATTTCCAGCAAAATCATTTCATACAAAGATTTTATTTTTTTTAACACTGATATCTCAATTAGTAATAGTTGAATATTATTTTTCCATAGTGCAGCTTTCAGCAGCATAGATTGCAAAATATTTCTTTATAATTCGAAACGTTTCCTCTCCAGCCCGGGTATAATTTAAATTTCTCTCAAAAAATCTCGCTCTGCAGACATGATTTATAATGTCGTAGCGCACTGCAAAGTGACTGACGACACACGCTGAAACAAGCAGAAATTCGTTATCAGTTGCACGTTTGAGGTATCGACGTTGCAATACAGTAATACTCGTACAGTTGAGATATCAAATGATACTGATGCATCGATACCGAGATCATCAAATACACGTTGAAATTTATATCGCGTTATTGATATTTGCAACAACTCTTGTACACTCTAAACACATTCGTATATCTGTATATTTGCCTTGTTCGCTCATAACTCGAATTTATTTCAGCATGCTAGTATCTTTGTTGCAGTTTATATAAACATAGAATTGACAGAATTCAAAATAAATTTTTGTCAGTATTAAATAGGAAGTTTCTAGAGAATAGGGTTTCTTTATCAACTCTACAAGAACGTTGTTCAATTCTGGATATTTTATCTTATTATCTTTATACAAAATGTTGAATAATTTGACAGTTAATCATACGCTTCATATTGGAAAGATTCTTTTCAAGCTAAACTTTTATTCAGCCAGGTCAACAGAATTAACATGTGTCACATAAGTTTTCGGAAACAAATTGAATGGACGATACTGTGGCTTAAGAAAAATATATTGAATTTGCTGATACTAACTTGCCTTATGAGTCGTTGGCCAGTTTCAAAATTTATTTCGCGTACCTTTTGAAATTTGCTTTCATTTTATGTGGTGGTGGTGAGTTTTCAATGAATAAGCACGTTTTAGGGTACCTACAATACGATTTTACTATTTTTACGTTAATATCTGTATGTGTGTGCGTGTGTGTGTGAGTCCGCGTGTGTGTGACTGCGGTTTCGGCCGCAATATCTCCAATACTAGAATTCCAAAAAAATACAATTCTTACGTTTTCCTCTGGCTTACATCCAAATTTAGACTTGATTAGATTTTGGTTATTGTAATGAATATGAATGTTTTATTATTTCAAATTTAATATTTAATCGTACGACTGTACTTAATCTAAACAAACCGGTGTGCGACTCACGAGATTCCCGGGACGCAGTTAGTCTTCAAGACTCATTTGGTTGGATGGATCAAAATTCATAAGAGTCTTAAAAAGTTTTGGTAAAAGAAATTAGTCAAGTGAAACCGAATCCCTGTGACCAAGAATTGTCCCAGGTAGACTTCTTTCACTCCTAGAATCTACTAAAGGTAGGTTTTCTTCTTTTATATATTTTTATTGTTCATGTATTATTGCGTAATCATTTGAAACATGCGTAATTATTTGTAACCAATTTTATTGTTTAATCTAACATTTTTGTATATACATTTTTCTATTATTAATTATATTTTGTTTGTTAAATTCGCATTAAAATCATTTTCCTATTAATTTTGACACCGCTCGGTCAGAATTGGAAAGAAATTTATTAGTAAAGGTAAATTAAAGTCCTACTCAAGCTACCAAGGTAGGTAAATTCTGATAATAACTAGTAAATTATTACATTTAGTAATTCAGCGTTGGAGTTCAGCGCTGAGTTCGTTACATTTGACGGCAGCTTATGGGATTGAATAAAAGTGCTATCATTACATTTGGTGACATCGATGGGATACTTTCGCTACATTATAATTGGTCAACCGGAAGTACCCTCATTTGAAGATTTTATCAGTGTTTCTTGAAAAAACACTGTTAAATATTATTTACACATTTAATGTTATTGTAATGTATATTAAAGAATATTCTATTATCTATACGAATTGATTGCATTTTATATTATATATTCAATGTATATAAAGTTAAAGAATTGTAAAGAAATTAAATTTTATAAATCTGCCAGCAATGCTTTAACCATGGAAACAGCTGCTATATTAAGAAAATTGTAACTGACAGATGTCATTGTCAATGAAAAGAAAATTAATGTGGTAGAGATGAGGATGTTGAAATAAATGTTGGGTAAGACACGGAAAGATACGGTAAGAAATGAAAGAATAAGGGAAATAACTCGAGTATTAAAAGTATTGGAAGAAGAATGAATAGCTTAGTAATAGAAGGTAGAAGACAAAGAGGAAGACCAAAGACAAGATGGAAGGACTGTTTTGCGGAAGACTTCAGAGAAAAACAACTGAGGACGACCCGCAAAACAGAAATGAATGGAAGAATAAAATAAAAAATAGCGATCCATAACGAATAGGAAAAGCTAAAGAAGAAGAAGATGTCAGTGTCAAGTGCCATTTGCATAGTTTGTTTATGAAATAATTTTACTGGAAATTTAGAATCTTAAGCAAGAAAATTTATTTATAGAATTTATACATAATATGCAGGATTGCGATTGACGGAAAGTATTGTGCTGGCCATATCAGATTTTTTATAGATAATTCCCAAAAAAATACAATAGGTCTCGCCTGTGTAGGTTAGAAAGATTGTTTTCGCCGAGTGTAAATGGTACGTATTTGCCTGCAACCCGTGCGTTGTTGTTTGGCCATAGTGATAGTTGTATAAAGCTGGGAGCTGGGTTAGACCAGTACATAATCTCTTCGTTTACATTATGTAAATTGATGAAATCAAGTAACTTCGGCAGGCAATTTTGTGTATAAACCTTTAACACGTCCAACGAACTGTCAGGAGACGCCTGCTTCCGAAATTGCACCACACACCATTATTTCATTTGAAAACTTTGTTTTCCCTTTGAATTTTATATCAAAACTTTTTCGGGGTTATTTGCAAAAAAGATGTACAATAATATGTAGAATTTTTCAAAAGTTACATGAAATATGCTTTAAATCTTAACAAAGACTAAAGCCTTGGTTCCATTTGTACAATTCTGCCGTATCGTGTCTTATAAGGAAAAAGATGTACATGAGAATGAAATTTTGTGCTACGACAGGGTCACATTTGTACGATAACAACCATACAAAAATGTTTTATTAAGTATGATTCTAATATTAGTTTTATATTTGACTGAATGTTAACATGCTTCGTAACGTTAGTATTTTTATAAGTACAGGAATTTCAAAGTATTAAAATATCTTTGAGTTCAGACGAGGCATCATTATCGATGCCATCCTTGACAGTGAAAACAGACAAAAAAGAGATCAATCTGTAGTAAATAATTTGCTGAAAAGGGGCAGGTCACGGTCCGATAGCTCTTCTCCATAATGAACTAAGGGTAGAAGACATAGAAGGATACAGAAATTACATTTCAAAATTACTATGTCAAAAACCACAACCGAACAAATACACCGTTCGTCAAATATAAAAATAAATTAAATTAGTTCCGGTCCAATTGAATACTGTGAAATAAGTAGCATATTATTTCATTCAACCAGTTTGATGAAAATAACGGCACCACTATTTTTGATACGACTCGAGTACTTCTTCTTCCTTATAAGACACGACACGACAGAATCGTACAAGATATGACCGGGGCTTAATGAAGCAAATCCGAACTAAACTTCGTCGGATAGAAGAAAAGGGATAAGCAGGTTCAATATACTTTTCTTAAACCACAGCATCGTCCATTCAATTTTTTCCAAAAACTTATGTGACACATGTTATTCTTCATCAAGACATAAATATAATTCGGCTATGAACTCTCCGATAAATAGATTTGTATATTTTTACCTCTCGCTAAGAGAGGTATTGCATTCATGCTAAAAATCGCATATCCAGATTTTATTGTATAAGCACGTTTTAAGGTCCCTACAATCCGATTTTAACATTTTTACGATGATGTCTGTGTGTGTGTGTGTGTGTGGATGTATGTGTGTGTGTGTGTGTGTGTGTGTATGTATGTAGGATGTTGGAAGGACGGTTACTCAAAAACTATAAGACTTTAAATTTGTTTAACTACGTATTTCCCAATCGGACATTCATGGGAAGATCTGAAAAGGTTTTGGTAACAATTGGACAACCGGAAGTAGAAGATTCTTGAAAAAAAATCTTCTAAATATTATTTTTTGAAAATTTTTCTTGATAATATTAAAGAAAAATAAATTCTCTTTCTGATAAATTTAAATATTTTTATATATATTCTATAGATTTAGAGATAAAAGGAATATAATATATAAAATAAACTGTTGTAATTAATTTTACAACCGAAAGGATGCCATGAAAAATAGTTGAAAATTTTAATTATTTGTGACAGATAAATGTCAGGGTCAGAAATAATGAGTAACGAAAGAAAAATTTACTTGGAGAATCCCTTAATTCTTGATCTGTCTCTATTATGGAGATGACAAGTCTAGGTTGAAGGACTTAAATTTGTTTCAAACATTATGGGACAATGTACACCAGCACTGTAGACTAGAGTAACTTTGAATTGCGAAAAAGCTATCAAATTCTTCACAAGTAAGTTGTAAATATTGACAAAATTACACATCAATATAAGAATAATCGGAGTGCAATCTATCCGTCACTTTATTAAAGGGAATTAGTGTTATTTAGATATAAAAAGTATGAAAAAATAAAATGTAAAAGAAGATATGTAAGAATAGATGCACAATCCAGATATATACATTTTAGACCGCCCAAAATTAATGTTTTTACTAGAAGAATATGAAGAGAGAGTAAACAAGGTTGTTCGAATTGAAAATTGCTGTTACCAGCCTAATATTTATATATGGCAAACTCTACTTTGTAATTTATTGTAACATAATTTATGGTAAAATATCTTCATGTTGAGACATGCTATTATTGAATAATAAAGAAGTTTATACGTCATAGATTTATATGAATATATTATTTGTATTTATAAAAATATTCTTTGCTTTATGCATACAGCCAGGTAAAATATACGGCGAGAGGTTATGTGCTGGCCACATCAGATTTTTCATGTAGTCTTCATAGTTTTAATAAGTTTTTCTGATTAAATAGCCAATATTTAAGTATTCGTTTATGTAGTGTGCTGTTATTGGGATTTATCCTGTTACATAGCTTCTCGTAGTAAAAAAGAAAAAAAAAAACAAAAATGAAATAAATGTATCGATCCAGATCTCAACATGTATGGGAGCCATTTTATCTCTTGCAATATGAGCCTGGCGTTGACGTATCCAGTTTCACACTGTGAACAGTTCTGTTAAGAGAAATCTGTATATGAATCTGAATTTGAATCTGGCTGACAGATTAGAAACGAAGAACGTCAACTTCGATCATAATATGCAGAAGTCTCAGCATTTTAATGTGCGAGTCTACCATACACTCACGTAACTAAAAAGAAGTAAGAAATTTCGTATTCTGGATTATGCGATTCTATTCTTGAAAAGTGATGAAACCCGCACATTTTAAGTCCGCTCTTGCAAAATATTCCTATTTATGCACTTTCATTTTACTTCCCCGATATTACATTCTCTTTTTATTAAAATATGAAAGGTTTCCTGAAATCAAACTCAAGATTTATTAAAATCTAAAAATTACCATTGCAAAGTACATATTGCATTATTGCATTCATTATTAAAACAATTATTATCTTTCCCAAAAATGAAAAACATTCTCATTAAATTTCAATTTGGTCTTTCAAGTTACAAGCAGATTCGAAATAAAATCTCTCGACGATGACAGAAGCGAAAATGACGGATAATGAGAAATAATAACGGGTACAGATCAGAGAATTTTAGAGATCTGTCACTCTGTAATTATACGCAGACCCCTTGTCGCTGATTAATTGAATAAGTCTCCAGAGACGAGGTGTCTCGTGGATATCATACGTAATTTCCAGAGGCGGACTAGGACTTTTATTTTTACAGGTTAATGAATATACTCGTACATGACGAAACGGGCCACTCAAAATATTTTTTTTATTTATAAATATTTTTTAATTTTTTTGATATATTTGTAAACTAGGCAGACGCTCACAAATCATGACATTAACATTCATATTTCTAGTAGGAGACGTATATATTTTTATATATTTGGAATCTAAATAAAATTACGAATTCAACGATGTGCTTGAAGTACGCATTTTTATTGAAGAAATAAATTACAAAAACGTAAGAGAAAATGATAATTAAACTGAATATCAGGCAGGCTATGAAAACAGTTTAGATAACAATATTCAGTAATATTCAAGTTAATGCGAATAGTGTCCTTGAGGGCTTAAATTTTGAGGTCAGTGTATGCACAGTGTATACAAAAATAAAGACCTCGACCAATAATTATTGGTCATTGCCAAAAATCATCTATTCTGTAAGATGGAACAAAATCAGCAGGCTGTGATCCACCTAGCACAAACAATTGTTACAAATAGGACTGTGAACTGGATTCGTATGCGGAAGATGCCTGTAGATAATGAAGTATAACAAAAATAACATTTTCGAAGAAAAAAATTTAATGCAATTGTATATATTATTTATATAATCAAGATACGAAAAAATATCTATCCAATACTCCACCACTCATAGAATTGTCTCCTTCCCTCCGGTACTGGTCCATTTGTATTGAATTTTTTGCTAATGCCATTAGTTCGCCTGCAAAACGGATTGGTTGTTTTATCATATACTATTGTTTTTGTTGTAACCGTTCCGTTTAATTGGATTATTTTGTATTGCTCCTGTGTTAGAATACAGGATGTTAGGGAATGCTTTGGTTAAAATTTAAGGACAACTTTATAGTGAAAAAACCTATTAAAAAGTTCTAAGCCATTTTTCTCTCCTATTAACAGTTTTTTTTTAAAAAATATATTTTATACATACTATACTCCACATTTTGAGAACTATCTACTTATTATTTTAAACTATGCTACTTCTCAAGGTAGTCAATTACGATGAAAATGGAATTATTTCAGTAGTTCTCCGAATTTGTGGAATTTAAAGGTACAAGTTACATAAACAAAAAAATTCATTTTTCATTGTGGGGCTGTCGTTGAATATTAACCAAAACATTCCCTAACAACATGTACTTATACAGAAAATTATATGCAGCACGTACATAGAACGCAGCTAGATAGGGGTATTTAAAGAAAATATTTATATATTATTAAAATATAAGTGTTGTTACGATTGTTAGTACTACCTTTAGTTGCACTTCTGTAGATGGCTGAAGTTGGAGAGTTGAATTTAGGGAAAGTTATATCTGTTGCCTCAATATGTTTTTAGGAACCTTCTTAATCGGTTGTAAAAAAAACTTTGAATATGAAACTTTTAATTTTAAATGGACTCCATATTGGAAGGTTACTCCATTGAAAAGAGATTTTTTCTAGCTTATTTATGTATATTTGTTGCAAACAGCAAAAATGCAACAATTATTAAATTTATAGCTTAAAACAATGGGTGATAGTATTAACAAGTAATAAATAATTAGCGATCAGTTGATCAGCATTATTTTTTCGCTTTCAATCGTTTATGAATTATTTTAGAAAAAAAAACAGTTATAGATTTTTTTTAAATTATACGCATCTTTTATTTGATTTTTCTCCAAAGTAAACATAAACGATTGATAGAATAATAATGCTGGTTAGCTGTTTGATGATTACCCTTATTCAGATTTTCATACTAAACGGTCAATAATTTCCTTCATTTTTACCTTTCGTTACCTTTAAGTAAGGAAGGTATGTCTGGTCAAAAAATTCGATGGACAGTTTTTAATGAATATGCACGTTTTGGGTCCCTAGAATACGAATTTACTAATTTTACGATGAGGTTTGTATGTGTGTGTGTGTGTATGTGTATGTGTGTATGTGTGTGAGTGCGTGTGTCTGTGTGCGTGTGTGTATGTGTGACGATCGTTTCGGCCGCTATAAAATCTAATACTACAATTCCAAAAACTACAATTATTTGTATTACTCATTTTTACATTATTTTCTTCATATTCAATATATTTAGGGATAAAAATTTATAAAGAAATTAATTTTCATAAATCATGTAATCTTTGCAGCGTGATCATGGAACAGTTTCAATAATTCAATATTACTAGTTGACAGATGTCAGGATCAAGTACAATTTACACAATATATGTGTGAAATAATAAGCACGTTTTACGGTTCATATAATACGATTTTACCATTTGTGTTTGTGTGTGTGTGTGTGTGTGTGTGTGTGTGTGTATGTGTGTGTGTGTGTGTGTGTGTGTGTGTGTGTGTGTGTGTGTGTGTGTGTGTGTGTGTGTGTGATGAAAGTTTCGGATCACATAACTTCAATACCACGATTCCAAAAATTATATTTTTTTCGCATTCCTCAAGCTTACATCCAGAAGAACAAGTGATCAGATTTTGGTTATAATTAGTCAACCGGAAGTAGCCTCATTTGAAGATTTAACAGTTAAATATGATTTATTAACATTTAACGTTATTATATCTTAAAGAATATATTATTCACTATACGTTGATTGCATTTGATACTTCATATTCAATAGATATAGAGTTATAGAATTATAAAGATATTAAATTTCATAAATCAGCCAGCTATGCTAACCATGAAATCTGCTAATATATTCAGATAATTCAAATTGACAGATGTCAGTATCAATGAAAAATAAATGAATGTGGCAGGGATGAGGATGTTGAAGTAGATGTTGGAGAAGACATGGAAAGATACGGTAAGGAAATAACTCTAGTGTTACAAGTTTCTAGAAAGATACAAGAGAGACGATTACATTGGTTTGAACATGTCATGAGGAGAGATGTTAAATATATAGAAAGAAGAATGAATAGCTTAGTAATAAAAGGTTGAAGAAACAGAGAAGGACCAAAGATAAGATGGGAGGATTGTATTGCGGAAGACTTGAGAGAAAAGGAACTGAATGAGAACGACACACAAAACAGAAATGAGTGGAAGAAGAAAATAAGAAATTGCGACCTCTAACGAATGGGAAAAGCTAGAGAAGAAGATGTCAGTGTCAAGTGCAATTTGCATAGTTTGTTGAAATAATGAAATAATTTTACTGGAAATTCAGAATCTTTTGTAAGAAAATTTATGTATGCAATTTATATATAACACACAGGATTGACGGAAGGTATTGTGCTGATCACATCAGATTTTTTTTAATGTTTCATTACAATAACCATTGTTTCTCAACATCCCCATGCATGATGGAATTTTTAGGGACACCTGTTATGTTAACATTTAGAATATTTATTGTATATTTTTCTTTTTCAGACGAATGTAGGTAATTATCTATATTTTTTTCAATTTTATCACTTTCTAGTAACATATAGAACGTTTTACCAGCGATAAAATATAGAATTTAGTTGAAATAAAAGACTTGGCCATAACCAAAGGTTATAAACCCAGAGCACATGAGTTCAAACAAATATTATTGCCCTACATATTTTCTGTTTTATGCCACACATGTGTTCCAGACAATTTTGTAGAATTTCTTTTAAACGAAAAACTATTCACCGCTTCTTTATAAGAATAATTTAGTTTTACTTCTCACAGTATACGAAGCTTTTGGATTTTAAACTTTAAATTTCATCGTACATCCTAGTACAGTTATAATTCATTTAAATCGTAAAACATTTCAAGGAAAGTTTTAAAATTCTTAATATAAATTTAAAAGAAGTGGAAACATGAAAGTCTTTGATATCACTAAAAAGCTTTAGAAAGAATTTGCTGAAATATGTGGCAGAATTTTCGAGTGTCAAGCTTAGTATACAAACTTTAGACAAAAGAGTGATACAGTTCCTTTGTTGTCAGCAAACAAAATTAAAACAATTCTGTATTGTGTAAAATAATCACATTATGAGTATTTATCATGAAAATTAAGTGTAATTTCATGCGTCGTAGTTTTAATACAATAAGGCGTTTTAATATAATAAGGCATGTGATTTATGCATATCTTCACTATATTTTCTAGGTATAATATGATTTTTACTGTTGTAATTCCATATATTTATGTATTTTTAAAATACTAGTTTGTTGAGAAAGAAGCAAAGAATATTATTAAAAGCTGTTACTAATAGTGAGAACCAAATTTACTGCTTTTTACCTCTCGCTAAGAGAGGTATTGCATTCATGCTAAAAAACGCATATCCAGATTTTATTGAATAAGCACGTTTTAAGGTCCCTACAATCCGATTTTAACATTTTTACGATGATGTCTGTGTGTGTGTGTGTGTGTGTGTGTGTGTGTGTGTGTGTGTGTGTGTGTGTGTGTGTGGATGTGTGTGTGTGGGATGTTGGAAGGACGGTTACTCAAAAACTATAAGACTTAAAATTTGTTTAACAACGTATTTCCCAATCGGACATTCATGGGAAGATCTGAAAAGGTTTTGGTAATAATTGGACAACCGGAAGTAGAAGATTCTTGAAAAAAAATCTTCTAAATATTATTTTTTGAAAATTTTTCGTGGTAATATTAAAGAAAATTAAATTCTCTATCTGATACATTTAAATATTTTATTATATATTCCATAGATTTAGAGATAAAAGAAGTATAATATATAAAATAATCTGTTGTAATAAATTTGACAGCCGAAAGAATGCCATGAAAAATAGTTGCTAATTTAAATTATTTGTAACTGACAGATAAATGTCAGTGTCAGAAATAATGAGTAATGAATTAAAAATGTACTTGGAGAATCCCTTAGTTCTTGATCTGTGACTATTATGGAGATGACAAGTCTAGGTTGAAGGACTTAAATTTGTTTCAAACATTATGGGACAATGTACACCAGTACTGTAGACTAGAGTAACTTTGAATTGCGAAAAAGCTATCAAATTCTTCTCAAGTAAGTTGTAAATATTGACAAAAGCGGAGTGCAATCTATCCGTCACTTTATTAAAGGGAATTAAGGTTATTTAGATGTAACAAGTATGAAAAAATAAAATGTAAAAGAAGATATATAAGAATAGATGCACAATCCAGATATATACATTTTAGACCGCCCAAAATAATGTTTTTACTAGAAGAATATGAAGAGAAAGTAAACAAAGTTGTTCGAATTGAAAATTGCAGTTACCAGCCTAATATTTATATATGGTAAACTCTACTTTGTAATTTATTGTAACATAATTTATGGTAAAATATCTTCATGTTGAGACATGCTATTATTGAATAATAAAGAAGTTTATACGTCATAGATTTATATGAATATATTATTTGTATTTATAAAAATAATCTTTGCTTTATGCATACAGCCAGGTAAAATATACGGCGAGAGGTTATGTGCTGGCCACATCAGATTTTTTAATTAAGTGACTCATATGATTTAATTCTTTTTCGTCTGAAATCAACGGTGAATATAAATTTAATTAATTTACATGAGTACATTTCACGTAATAGTACATTATCTGCGACCGTAAAATAAGTCCATATCTCACTTTACATTAGCGATTCAATCACGATACTATAATAATACAATAATGATCTAATAAAGATACGAAGCATATACATTAGCCAGTACGATATCATTTTTGTATGCACTTAATAATCTTAGTATGATAGTCTGTAGTGTATATTTCACGTTTTTCTCATAAACAGAGAACTATCATTCAATAATGTTCAATCATTTCTCAATTCTAGCTCATTTAGACTACCTCTTTCAGTGCCATTTTATAATGAAAGCTGACATTTTGAACACAACAAAATATACATAAACACAAACGTGACCATTCATTCACTCATCCCTGCATACAAATACTACGCTGTCACTATTACAGAATATTTTCTCTTTTTCGGAATTAGAATAACATATTCTAGCACTCAAATTGATGATAATCACGATAGCGGGAAAATTTTGAACTAACTCACGAAGAAGTCGTTCTTATTGCTCAGATTTGAATAATTTTCGAGCCGAACCAACTTGATTCTGTATGCAAGTTAATTCAAAATTTTCTCGCCATCGTGAATGAACTACAGAAGGAGTTTCATTCTTAAACGATTTTCGGTGACATTTTGTTATTTGGGGTTTATATAATTGCACAAAATACACAAAATATCTTGACAATGGACAGAATAAAAACACAAATCACTATTACTACCTATTCGGTCAAAAAATTCCCTTAGTAGAAAATGTCGAAAAAATTTATTAAAAAAATAATGTAAATGAAAGCCAAAACAGAGAAAATAGTATAAAACACTCGTTACAGAAAGTTACTCCAGCACTCGTTCGTTCGCGCACTCCCTGCTACGCCACTGTGTCCGAATTTCAAACCTGGGTTTGAATAGGTTGCCTTCTATCTTCTATAATTTCTATTTGCAATAGAATCAAAATGATATATTAAAAATCATGATTCATGATCTTATCACTAATATAAATGAGTAAACTTCGGTGTATCGTAATTGTATGGATAACATAGAAGTAAAGCTTGATGTACAGTGGCTCACAAAATTATTCGTGCACTTTTCTTTTATTTGTAAAATATAAAATAAAAATCTGATGCGACCAACACAATATCTCCCGCCATTTAGTTTTTATTAATTTAAATAATGGGGTCTCGTAGCCGCGTGCCTGAGTGTCTGGTCGCGAATCTGGGGAATCGGATTCAATCCCTACCAACACCAACTATTTTGAATTTTAAATGGCACAAAACGGATCCCTTTGGTGCACTCTCCGCGCCAGATATGAGTAACCGTGAGACGACGCTTGGTAAACGCCCAAATGATACAAAAAGTCTTCATCATTACGAAAATCTGTGTACAAATCAGATTAGCACACCCAGCAATGGGTAATATGCCGTGCTGATATATATATATATATATATATATATATATATATATATATATATATATATATATATATATATATATATATATATACAGTAAAATTTTTGAAAGATGTCCCATCAACGTTATCTGTACCACGAACGAATTAACAAATAGGCATACATTTATCTCTTTCTTTTGCAAAGGCTATAAGAGTGTGCGATAAGGATGGATATAACACGCTTGTCTTTCAAAAATTCATATTGTATCGATTAAGTTAGGACATTCCACTTTAAAACGATGCTCGTTATTGATAATATTTTCGCTGTAACGTAAGTTTATTTGTTAATTCAGCTACATTACCTTGATTCATAGCCGTACGTATAACGTTATTTTTTGTCAGAATCACTGACATTGACATTGTGTCATTATCTTATTTTTAACATATTTGGTTTTACATTTGCTTATAAACATACCAGTTGACTTATTTTTGAATTTTAAATGCTTTTACCATACTGTAATATTTTTATAATAATGAAATAACAGTAGTATCTTATGCACCCTCATAAAAACTAAGCAAACGACACTACTGAATTTGTTAGAATGGGCGGAGCAAAAATCTGAATTCATACAATTCGTAGACGACCTTGATTGGACATCTTTCAAAAATTTTACTGTATATATGTATATATATATATATATATATATATATATATATATATATATATATATATATATATATATTATATATATTTACTAATGCTGGAAACTATGTATATTAAGTTCCTTTCCATATAATTATTGTTCTATTTACAATTTTCTTTTTAAAATGTTACTATTATTAATTTGAAATGCTTATATTTTTGACTGTGACATTTATCTGTCAGTTACATACATTTCAAATATGAACTGTGTAATTAAGAAATTGTGTTTATCCTTAAAACATGGACTCCGGGATTTGTAAAATTTATTATTTTATTAATTTATCTATAAAATATATAGAAAAATTATTAATGCATGCCTGTAGAAAATTCAATAATCTTTAATTTTAATAATAACATAATCGCGAAAGGTATTTTTGGAAGAAAAACTATTTTGAGCTTCTAGTAAAGTGCGATTTCCAGTTATCCAATTTACACCAAAACTTAATGGTTTTTTTCCATATTAGAGTAAATTCAAAATACAAGGTTCCAAAATTCGGTTGATAGTATTTGAGCTAGTGACCAGAAGATCCACACACACACACACACACACACACACACACACACACACACACACACACACACACACACACACGCACACACACATACACGCCCACAGATATCATTGTGAAAACGTTAAAATCGAATTCTGTGGACCTTGAAACGTGGTCATTTATCAAAATTTTGATATGCGATTGTTAGCATGATCCCTATACCTCCCTTACCAAAGGTAGCGGGAGGTAAAAAAGGCTTCCAAAAAAGAAATTCATTAAAAAAAATAATCATAGTTTCCTTTCGTTACTTCATAATCAAACAATGATAGTCATCAAATTTAAAAAATATTTAGTTTACTTACAATTACATACAAAAATTGAGACAAAATTATTCGTACACCTGCAGTTATAAATTTACGTAACACATAATACTAAATTTTTAATTAAGTGAGGAAACCATTGGCTTTAATTACAGCTTTCAATAGTCTAGGCATTGATCTTATTAAATTAGATGATATGGAAAATGGAATTTTTGGCCATTCTTCAGTCAGTTACTTTCGGAGTTACTAATAGTGGAAAATGTTATTTTACCAGGTCGTAAATTTAAATAGTTGCCACCATAAATTCTCAATAGGGTTGAAATCAGGAGACTGGAGGGGTGTTTTAAGATATTTCAGTATTATCTTGCTGGAATATATAATCCCCTCCCAGTCCAAGTTTATCCGCAGAAGATTGTACATTTTCTTTTAAAATTGATAAATAATTATATTTATTCATAGTTTCATTAATAAAACATAAATTCCCCAACCCGTCAGCAGACATACAGCCCCAAAGAATAACGTCTTTTATCATGCCACACAAATTATTTCTATCTAGCTAGACTTCGCGAAAAAAATTATTAATAAAGGCCATGAATTTTGGAATGGTGGAGTTCTTTTCTTTAAACATTATTTATTTGGATCAGATAGGCTTATAGTTTAGAGAAAATTAAATACTGTGCTAGATACAAATAATGAAGAAATATAAAAATTTAGTATTATGTGTTAAATAATTTTATAACTGTAGGTGTACAAATAATTTTGTAAGCCACGATACTTTAGCCATACAATTACAGTACAATAATGGTTACGTTACGATACTTCTAGCTTCAATGCTTTTTAATGGACTCATTTACATCTACGTTCTATAAAGGAAGAAAGTGTTTTACATGAATAATTAAGGTTAAGGAGTTTAATCGACTGTTTTTATAAATAGGGGGAAGTGAAAATATTGAATAAAGCAGTTGATGGATTGTTTATTTGAAGTAAAATCTCAATAATACCGACGTTTCGGATTCTAATAATTCATCTTCAAGGTTATGTTGATTGATCAAATTTTAAAACAGTCAAACATAACCTGAAGATGGATTATTAGAATTCGAAACGTCGGTATTCTTGAGATTTTTCTTTAAATAAACAACGAAAAAACTGACTGCTTTCTCCAATATTTTCACTTCCCTCTTTTACAGGAATGTTTAATATAAAGATCATTTTATGTCATTTCCTATTTCCCATATCTTTAAAATGTGACTTAACATATTGGTTTCCATATATCTTAAATACAACTTGGCAAGCTGTGGTTTCGAAAATATTGTACACGACGTGAAGCTAGCAAACACTAACAACTGATTGTTAAAGGCTGAAGTAAAAGCAGGTGTTTGTATTACTGCTGTCTATATTTGCAGTTGTAGAAAAAGTAAAGTACATTTTTGTATGTGACTCGCTTTATTGGGATATTTCATTACGTAGAGATGGCGTTGTGTACAAACGTCAAACTTTCTACAAGAGAGTACTTTTGTGTAACTTCCATAAGCGTATCGTTGCTGTTAATAGTTCTTCTTTGATTCTTCTTGTATTTTGACTTTTCTATCAGTGTTTATTATTATTTTAAGTAGAGTATATTGCCTTGTATCCTGTTTTATTAATTGTAGCGATAGATTAATTATTATTTTTCATTTTAAATACTTTAGTTAGTACTTAGTTTATGTTCACAGTTTTGTTTTTTCTTAGGGACGTTTTACAGCAAATATTGGATAATAGTAGTTTAATTGTAAATATTAGTTCTATTATCTATTTTCCACTATATAAACTACGTGCGTATGTAAAAACATAGTGCAATGTCGCCGCTCCGTAGCCCTCGCCGCCGCCGCGCCATGGCAGGCGCCACAGTGTCCTCTCGCAGCGGACTCGCTAGGACAGGTCGCGACGTGACGTAATCTAAAGGGTTTTCCAATAAGAGGTGTTATTTTGAATAGCCCGCTATTTCGGTAGATGTCGCTTTTGAAGCTGTCATTTTTTGACATTTGACAAGTAGAAACTACGCCATTAATAAAAATGGAACGATACACGCTTCAACAACGCATTGAAATTATTAAAATTCGCCAAAAAAATGGTGAAAATTTGGCAGAGACGGTTCGTAAAACTCGACAATTTTTGGGTCGTCGTGAAGCACCTTGTCGGACCGCAATACAGAAATTGGTGGAAAAATTCGAGCTGTTGGGACAAGTTAGTGATGTGAAGAATAAAACCCGTGCACGTGACTCAAGAACAGCCGAGAATATTGCTGCTGTAGCCGAAAGTGTTGAAGAAAACCCAGGTTTGTCCATTCCTCGTCGTTCTTTGGAATTAGGCATTCCACAAACGTCATTATACCGTATTTTGCATAAAGATTTGGGTCTTAAGGCTTACAAAGTCCAATTAACACAAGAACTCAAGCCGGCCGATCATCAACAACGTCGTGTCTTTGCTGATTGGGTCGTTGAAATGCATGAAAATGATCCGGAATTCCATCGAAAAATCATCTTGAATGATGAGGCCATTTCCACCTCGGTGGCTTCGTCAACAAACAAAATTGTCGCATCTGGGGCTCAGATAACCCAAGAGTTATTATTGAAAAGCCTCTCTATCCTCAACGTGTGACTGTTTGGTGCGGTTTATGGTCCGGCGGAGTCATTGGACCTTACTTTTTCGAAAATGAGGCTGGAGCAACAGTTACGGTGAATGGATTGCGCTATCGAGAGATGATTAACGATTTTTTATGGCCGGAATTGGATGGTATTGATCTGGACAACGTTTACTTTCAACAAGACGGCACTACGTGCCACACAAGCAACGAAACCATAGATCTTTTACGGGAAAAGTTTCCGGACCGTGTTATCTCTCGAAGAGGTGATCACAATTGGCCACCGAGATCTTGTGATTTAACACCTTGCGACTTCTTTCTTTGGGGCCACGTGAAAGAGAAGGTCTACGCCAACTGCCCAGCGTCGACTCAAGACCTCAAAGATGGAATTCGTGAGGCTATCGAGGACATAGGACAGCCACTTTGCGATTTGGTTATGGAAAATTTCATGAAAAGGATATTGTCCTGTCAGCGTGGTCGTGGTGGTCATTTGCCTGATGTTATTTTCCACTATTAACGGCATACCTTCCTCTTTATAATGAAATAAACATCCGATCATTTATATTTAAAAATGGCATTTTTCTTTGAATATCAAAATAACACCTCTTATTGGAAAACCCTTTATTATGCGTGTTGTTTACCTCTAGAAGTTCTCCAGGAGGTTCTAGAACTAAAGCCGCCAGGTATATAACCCGTCGCCAAAGCCAGCGAAGGCAGTCTGTAATGTAGTAGCAACGAGTAAAGAAGTCTGATATAAATAAGCGTCGTGAATAGTTGGTGATATAAACAACAGTCGACAAGTGAACATAAATAAATGTAATTAGTGACATAAAGAGTAGTGTTAATTGTTTAAATAAATAATCTTAGTGTTTAATTGTCTTATAATATTCTTAGTCTTTAAATTAGTGTTAATATTTGTTTATCATAGTGTTAGTTACTATTATAAACCTTTAATTATCTTTTTAATATTTATATATCGTTTAATAAACGTATTCTTTTAATTAATAATATTTCTGTTATTTGTACACTTCACCCATATAAATAAAAACTTTACAATACGAATGAAATGAATTTGCTCTTTTGTTTTTAGTTCTAAATTTCTTACCAGGCTCGCATTCTTGATGAAATATCCCAATTAACTCTGTAAATACCTGCTCGTTTTTATTACTTGCGACTAAAGATTCGTTTATATAATACTATTTTATTCTTGTTAAACACGTGGAACTAAAAATTTAATATGTTGCTACAAACTTTTCCTATATTGCTATAATGTCGGAAATATTATAGAAACTTGTTCCAAACATATGAACAATAGAATAAATATTATTTGATACACCACATAAATTATTATTATCATCTTATGTTTATAAATATCTTTCATTATTTTACTTTACGTGAATATCGTATGCTTATTAAATATTCACGTCTTTTCTTCCATAAAAGATTCAATTTACATGTACTAAACTTAAATATATTCTCTACAGAGTATAAATATTTACGAAAGTATACAAATATATAAAACAAATTTTGAAATATTTGCTAAACAATATACTAAACATAGCTATCAAACAAAACATTGAGTTATTTAAACGAATAGAAAGCAATTCACCGTTTGTGAAAATTCATTTACATGAGTTGAGATTTTCCATTTGCAATTTATACTTGCTGAAACACGATTTTAATTGAATCGTGAATCTGAATGTAATTTCTATCCTTTGTGCTGCTCAGCGACCGATGAATAGCTGGTAATGATTCAGAAACGATCTATAAACACAAATATTCAATTTTATAACGTTGAAGTAGTTCTCATTGCAATAACTGCAAATTGAAATCATTTTGCATCACAACCATTTCGTTTTAAATTCATAGATGTGGAATCACCTAAGAATAAGATTTTAAAAATGGTTGTACTTCTTGTAAACAATTTATTAACGTTAGGAATACAATAAAAAGACATTTACTTTCCAAGATCATTTTCGTTTAGATATTCCTTCGGGCTATACTCATTTTAGGATTGAATGTTGTATAAGAGTTTTTACCTCCCGCGACCCTTGGTAAGGGAGGTATAGAGATCGTGTTAAAAATCGCATATCGAGATTTTGCTAAATGACCACGTTCCAAGTCCCTAGAATCCAATTTTAACATTTTCATGATAATGTCTATGTGTATGTGTGTAGGTATGTATGTATGTATGTGTGTATGTGGATCCTCTTTACGCTCTAACTGAAATACTATCATTCAGAAAGATTTGAAACCATGTATTTCTAGAAGCCATTATATTTTGGTGGCAATCCGATACCCGGAAGTTTACTTGAAGCTCAAGATAGTTTTCCTTCAAAAAATACCTTTAAATGTATTTTTTTCGCAATTTGTTATTATAAAAATTAAAGATTATTCCATTTCCACAGGTCAATAAATATTTGATTTAATATTTTATTATGTAATATGAAAATGTTCGCAACTGTCATTGTAGCTGAGTGGTTAGCATGTCTGCCTGACTGCCTGTGGAATGAAACAATTTTTGAAGGTTGGAGTTCAAATCTCCATCAAGCTAAACTTTTCATTTTTTATTTTTTTATTTATGAATTACTTACGAATTGTAATACATTTTTATAATATTCACTCGATCGTTAGCGTTTAAGTAATTCATTTTGATACGAATATTTGATATAAACAAAACAAAAGACCAAACATTGAACACATTGTTGACACGAAAAGAAAAACACTTTAAATATGTTTTTATAGAAAAAGCTTATTTCTAAATTATTGTAATTGGAAATATAAAATAGATATTGAAATGAATAACAATATTTTATAAATAAAAATAATTGGTTTTAGCAATGACAAAAATTGATTACAACAATCAAAATATGGATTTAATAAAAATGCATAATTCTTTCTTTTGATCTTAATAAAACATGATAATAACACAATGAATATGTCTATGTTTTGTATTTTTACTGTATTTATTAAGGAAAAGTATGTGGTATAGTTTAAAATCTTTATTTACGGTTACTACTTCCATTGAAATTACAATTATATCGTGATGGAAACTTATTTGTAATTATTTAACTAATTCATCGATATTATCTTATAATATCTTTAATATAATTTGTAATTAATACATAAAATAAATAAAAAAGTTTAGCTTGATGGATATTTGAACTTCAGCCTTCAAAAATTGTTTCATTCCACAGGCAGACATGCTAACCACTCAGCTACAATGACAGTTATAAAAACTTTTATATTACATAATAAAATATTGAAACAAATATTTATTGACAGTTATTTATAATTTTCTTTGATTTATGCAATGATAATAAAACAATTAGTATTAATTAACATACAGGAGGTAATGTAGTATTATCATATTCAATAGCATAGCTTAATTATTTGCCGGACACTTTTTATTTACAAAAAACTGTTTTCCCATGTTAAACGCCTATGTCAAGGTTTGCTTGGGACACACGGTATATGAACTAAACTATAGTCCCCACAAATACGATTTATATTTTTTAGACAAAGAACAAAATGTACAAGTAATGTGAATATAATAACTATAAAGAAATAATTTCACTGCATATTTTCCAATATATAGTAGACGATACATTGTAATATTTTACGATTATTTTTAGTAACTGCAGTGTAATAATTTTACTATTTATTGTACAATATCTAGTTATTTAGTAGAAGAAATTATAATAACAAATAACTAGGAGAAAAATGAAATAAATAAATGATGTAATATAGATAGCGTAAATGTCAACACTCAATTGAAAGGTGCTGCCGTTTTTGAGTATCGTTTGTCATTTTATTTTTCAAAAGCATGTAGCAGAGTAGTGTAAAATTTATCATGAATAACAGCACACCAAAAAACTTGCGGAAATTGTGATTATTTTTATTTAATATTTCAGTGAAAAAACATAAGTGACGAGGCTCACTTTCGTCTCAGTTAATGTTAATAAGCAAAATAACCAATATTGAGAACTAGGATGGGACAAAATATAGTATTGGTAAAATATCAGTATTAACATTTTGCAAATATTATTCTCTTATCGTTTAATCTCGCGTTTTTGAGCATATTCTTTTTATAGAAAAGATACATCAATAAACCATGAACTATGGGTCAGTTCAAAAAAAATATTCGCCAAGAAATAGAAATTCTACCGACAGAAATGTTGAGGACAGTGATGAAAAATAAAAGAGCTCAACTTTGCATAACGGGTAGAGGGGGCACTTAGCTAGTATTATTTTTGAAAAGTGACATTTAAAAAAAGAAAGGGCAAAAAAAATGTTTTAGAGTTCTATTCAAAATTATAGGCACACTAAATCAGATGTGTGCCATACTGTATTAACAAAATTATAATACATTTAAATTGAGGCCTCTCTAGAGCCCGGGGCCCGCCCGCCACTGCCCAGCCATCGCTGTTGCAGGTGACATTGCGGTAGGAGTTAGGATTTGGTTAATTACAAACTTGAAGTTCGTTTATTGGTTGTTCTTTTATTAAAATGTACATAACCATTATTATTATTAATTTGCAATCAAAATGGGGGTAACTTACTTTTTATTATTTTTACAATTTTTTTATTAACTTCTTTCAGAAGTGATGTAGTAGTGGTAAAATTTGATATCATGGAAGTTTCTAGGGACACGTTAATGTGTATCTAATATGAAATGTACACGTACACGTTAAATCGTCATCACCACTTCGACGTACATATAACGTACATATAACATGCACAGTGCGCCCAAAATACTCAAAAGTGCACGTTAAATAAATTAACCTATGTTTGAGTGTTAAACCGTAGTAAGTAGTCCAATTACAAATTGGTCTTGTATTTTTATACAGGATGATTGAAATAATAGGGCCAAATAGCTATTTTCTTTATTATTAATTTTAGACCTGTAGTTTAAATTACAAAGTTGCGCGCGAAGTTAAATGCCACTTTTTGATGTGAAAAGACGCTGAATTCTCCTTCCGTGGATTTTTTTATTTTCGGGAAGTATTTAAAATTACCTTTACAGTGATACCAAATACTTGCATTTTGATTAAAAAATAACCCAGTTTCTAATTAATTATTTAAAATTATGACTATTTGAATGTTTTATAACTTTGTCATAATATTTGTGTCTAATTTGTTTTTGATTATTTTAAACTATCAAAAAGTTAAGAAAATATTACAGTAGAGACCCTTTAATATTAACGATGTAATTAGACTGGTGTACGAACTGAATTATTATACCAATTGTGTCCTTATATTTTCGAAAAAAGAAAACATTTTGAGTCTGCGTGGTATGCAATTATCCATTGAAATTACCAAAGAACTATGCAAATATTTAGGTCTTCTTGAAACCGTTTTGTGTGTTCGCTTTACCCGTGAAATTAAAAAATAAAAATAGAATAAATTCTGAAAATCATTCATCGAAACAAAATACTCAATAATTTACAGAGTTCGCATCAAGAAAGAAGAATGGCGTGCACTCCAGCCACCGTCTAACAATAAAATATCACTTGAGTTCGGCGTATATTCTTATTGGATAAAGACTCGGCGTCTCCAAACGGTGAGCTTCAATAGTTAAAATTTGGTTATCTCGAACGTGATGCATACATAACGTAACTGCGAAGAGAAGCGACAACGAATTTTATAAACGAAACATATATTTCTCCTAATTTTATATTTGAACGACAACACTTCTGTTGACTTAGTGCTTGATGCAAATCCATTGTACGGGGAGCGTTGCACAAGGGCAATGCGGCAAGCTCGCCATTGTTCACTCATTTTAAATGAAATTAACTTTAATTATCTTTTTGTCATACTTCTTTCTAAAGCAACGTTTGTTGAACGATTTATAAAACAAAAAGTGCAACATTAAAGTTCTAAAACTTTAAAATAATATTTTAAATTTCTAGGACTTTAAAACTATTTCATACTGAATCCTTTATTTATGCGGCATTAAATTGTTCTTTACATCAGCAGCATCATCCAAAATATCTCGAGGAATGTAATTTTCAACAATTATAAGGAATAAGAGTGTTAACGAAACCAGATATTTCAATTTTAATCTGTCAATCTGTCAAAATCTGTTCAAAATTATTGCTACTTAACCTATTTATACAAAACTCATACTGCTACAAATTGCTGCATATTTCTTTTAATAATCTAATAACTAGAAACCAGTATGACAAAATTATGTATATACCTCAAACGATAAGTGTCTTAAGGTAGTTCACCAGTAAATCGAGTTTCTATAGATGTTCATAAAAATTTAACTATGTGTTAAGAATGACCTAATACATGCACAGTTAATTTTTTATAAACTTCTGACGTACAGAAAATGAGCTATTCGCCTCGAAAGTCAGACATTTTAACACGTGAAGCATAGGACCATTGCTAACAAAACCAACGTTTTGATTAATAGCATCATTTTTCTTCTATAGATTTTAATAAAAAAACTAATATGTAGTAGTTTAATATGTTTCGAATGTTATTTCAAACGATGAAAGCGATCTGACGTACAGTTTCAGAGTAATCGTAGTGTAAAATAATGTACTCGACGACAGAAAAACTCGAGCGAGAGAGGCAGCGGCAACACTGTATGTTTACGTCAGGGGGTATGTATGTTTTATTCATTTATATTTGTGAAAAACTGTATAACAACGTTAGAACTGCTAAATTGATTTTTTGACAGTGTCAAAATGACATTTAAATGATGGTAGGCATAAATCACGCCCTCATTACCGGTTTTAGAACTAGAGTTTTGAGCAGATTTTGAAACAAAATTTGAGTTGTTTCCCGGTCTTTTATTAATAAAGTAGGCTACGATCCAGCAGATATCAAATTTAAATGTCATTTTTAGAATGTCAAAAAATCAATTTAGCTATTATAACGTTGTTATATGGTTTTTCAAACATATAAATGAATAAAAAATACAAAAAATGCAAATGTAAGTACATACTATGTTTTATCTATTTTTGTTATATTATTTTTAATACGTCAAAATTGACAGCGGGAATAAGTCGCGTCAAAACGGCGAATTTGTAACTACGGCGGGATCACAGACCATCTACACTATCAGACTTGCCAACTCTATAGTAAATATAAAAACGCAGTTCGCAGCACCTCTGGCCTTGCAGGGATGAACTAAACTAAAAAGGCGGGAAAATTGAATGATAGCTTTAAATAATTCAAATTTAAAATTCTGTCATTCTGTAACACAATATTTAATTTTTATATATCGATAATACTTTTGACAAGTGAAATTTTAAAATAGTTTTGTCAGGTATTTTTTATTATATAAAAATTATCGATATATAAAAATTAAACTTGTGTTACAGAATATATTAATACTTACATATAGAAAATCTGAAAGTAATTAATAAAAAAAACATTTTTCTACTTCTATGCTTTAATATACTTATTAAATATATGTCATACGTACTTGAATGACACTCATTATGATACAAATTTTCATTTCGATACAGATTATCATTATGATACACATTTAGTTATTATTTCGATACAGATAATCATTGTGATAGATTTTGTTATCATTTCGTCACAGATTATCATTATGATACAATGAATTTTATAAAAAAAAATATTGGTTTAGAAAAACTAATGTATGCAACTCCACGTATGGCTCGTATTGCAAACTTCATGCAGCAAAACGTTTTCGTCTCTTCGGTGTAACCGGTGCAATATTTCCCGTATTATCGGAAGGAAGTTCAATAAATGATACGCTTGTCTTCGGTGTTTCTGGATCAGCAACTGAAAAGGCAAAAAAATATTAGTTGACAATTTAAAATAACTTTCAAAACTCATAATTAACCGTAAGTTAAGTGCAATATAAAACTAAAAATGATTTAAAATAAAAGCATACCAGAAACAGAAGCAGTAGCATCACCAGCAGAACATTTACGTGTTTTCGGTGTCCCTTCGATAGCAGGCATATTATTAGCAAGAACTTCAAATACTGGTTCCTCTTCCTCCATCATTTTTGAAGCAGCAACTAAAAAATAATAAATTACTAATTATTTCTGAAACAGTTTTAATAAAAAAATAAAGCCTTCATGGAAATACGAAAACAGCAAAGTTTAATAATCTTACGTAAAGAAATATTTCGTATTTCGGCGGTTATGCATTACTTAACCTATAATTTCAAAGCAATTTTAGTATAAAAGAAAATCTTACCAGAATTAAAAACGTCCACAGGTATTTCATGACGATTCAAATTCTTTTTTTCCGAAATTGCTTATCAGTAAAATGAAATCGGCAGACCCGGAATCCTCGATCTAATATTTGCTGGTACGACAATTCGAGTAGATCAAGACAACCCATCCGGATGATCCATTCCCGCCGTAGGCTTTCCAATCTTGGAAAACAAAACATATGCCCTTGTTCTTCGACAGGGAGACTGTTTGTAATACATTTATGATGGACACATGTTGGTTCTTGAAAAAAATAACATTATTTCATTTTAATATAACAATAAAACACATAAACTTATGATCAAGGCTAAGAATGTAATCAAATTTGAATTGTTTATACTTACAGATCTCGTCATTTTTCACAATATGTATAATTACCACTAAACCCACTTAACAGAACACAATTCGCTGCTAGTAACTGCAAAACTAAATTGCACAAAATGGTTTGAAAAGCATTGACTTAAATCAGAAGATTCTGACAACTTTCAGATCAAATTCAAACGTGACAAACGAACCGCCCCAGTTGCCTGGTTACGATACTAGCACAGATACTAGCGCTTTTCTGCGGACTGGTTTCGCAGGGATGAACTATTGCTTTGCAATTAGAAAACCATTAAGGTGTCAGCCGCCTGGGCGGGATTCAGCGGTTCTCTGCTAGAACTGTTCCCCCCTTCCCCTTCCGATTAAAGCGCGACGTTGCCAGCTTCCCTTTAACAACATTTCGTAGCGGTGTGGGTGTACATACTTATGACATACGGCACAAGAAAGTACAGTCACCTACCAAAAGTTTTCTTTAGAGAGGGGTTATCTTAGAATGCGCAGTATACGTTCAGCGCGATCAAATTTTTGGCCTGGACGGTAGCTGGTGAACTACCTTAAAGATTCACTTTTCGTCCTAGATACATAACATACTATTACATATGTGGCGGATCTAGTAGACCGTCACGTTACTATCCCAACAAAAGATATTATTGATAAAACAATTCAATTATTATATTTAAAAAAATAAACATGTCAAAATTCTTGTCCTGCATAATTTATATATTTTATTTATTTTACATTTTCTACATTTGTAATTTGAAGTAATATACAAATTTTACATTGGTGACCCCGTGAATAGAACCGCATCTTTCTCAATCGCTGGTGCAAGCGTATTCGTAGTCATGAATTCAAGCCGTCAATCAAAGAACGTCTCCACCTAACGTTGAAGCAGTTGAAGCAATCTGGCCTTTACAAAAACCTTCAGTGAGTGTTCCCGGCAAGAAGAGAGACAACGGCAAAATAGTAGAACTCACCGCACAGATCGTCGACTTGAAATCCTCCCTCAAGAAGGACAAGAACGAAGCCAACGCATCTCAGCAAGTACAGGCCCAACAAGCTCAAACCCATTTTAACAATACACAACACAAACAACATACATAAACGTCATATGTCAGTTCACACACATCAAAACAAAACTTGAAAATTTTTCTGGCATCTTCATCTTCCCTTTTCTTCCTTCCTCCACCAGTAGCACTTCTACTGGCTCTGGAACCATCAAACATTTCCTCTGTCGGCATGCTCACTTGCCCGGAAAATCTATCTCCTTTCTTATAGATAAACGTCTATAACCTAAAAAGTCCAGAAAAATTTTCAAGAACACATACAAACACAACAAACAAACAATCATCACCTAATAATTTTCACCACAAAAAAACATTCGCCAACAATCAAGCTTCTCCATGAAACAACCTGTACTTGTGCCTATGTATCTTTGTACTTTAAAATTTTGAATTGTATCGCTTCACTAGGCGGGGGAGTAATGTGGCGGATCTAGTAGACCGTCACGTTACTATCCCAACAAAAGATATTATTGATAAAACAATTCAATTATTATATTTAAAAAAATAAACATGTCAAAATTCTTGTCCTGCATAATTTATTTATTTTACATTTCCTGCATTTGTAATTTGAAGTAATATATAAATTTTACACATACCTACATCAAAAGGCACAGACTCCGCAACTTTGAATTTTATGAAGTCCTGTTTAATGATTATCTCAAACTGTCAAAAGTGATAAATGTCCTGGAAGGGTATGATTAAATGCCGTAGGTCAGATTTCGCTATTTAATCATAGAGATGTAGGATACTTGTTTGTATCTGTATTGGTATAGTTAACTAAGGTACTAAGACCTAGTTCATAATGGACATCAGCATCAAATAACATAAACGACAAAAGCGCAAGGATAAGTTTATGATACACATAGCGTACATATAAACTTATTAAAGGGCGTGTATTGTTCAGTTTCAACAAAATTTCTTGTTACCCTCAGTCACCATTAGGGAAAGGAAGATGTCTTTGGTCAAAAAATTCGATGGCAAAATGAATAAGCACGTTTTATGGTCCCTAGAATATAATGGGTAATAATGCCTGATGATATATTTATTTATTTATTTTAGAATACAAATTTACAAATTTTACAATGATGTCTGTATGTGTCTGTGTGTGCGTGTGTGTGAGAATGTGTGTGTGTGACGATCGTTTCGGCCGCGATAACCCCAATACTAAAATTCCAAAAGTTACAATTTTTCGTATTCCTCATTATTTTATCAAAATGAATGTAAACCATGGTCACCATACAATTGAGGTCATAATAATTTTGTTCGAATGTTCCCAAATATTGCAGGATAACCAATTGTAATATTATTGATCTATAATTAGTTTATATCTCAATTGTTTGCTGACTTAGTTTTACAATAATATAAAAGACTTACCCACAATATTGAAGTTAGTAAGTATGTGGACTAGAGACCTGCATCGGGTCGGGTACCCGCGGAAACCTGCGGTTTACCCGCTTAGCGGGTCGGTTTGCGGTGCGGTTCCATTATCCCTTTTGCGGGTTGCAGGTCGGGCGCGGGTAAGACTCATGCGGATATCGGGTCGGGTCACGTGTTTACTTTTTATTTCCTTTTTATTATAATTATTTTTTATATTTTCTCTTGGCATGTTTGAAGATTCTAGTGACGCAAATGTTGAATTACAGACTGATGAGTTTGATATTTACTGCAAAATGAAAATAATGCAAAGTGAAGAGAATTTTGATTTATTAAATTGGTGGAATATAAATGAAGCCCTTTTACCACAAATAGCACGTTCAGTTTTATGCATTCCAGCCACTAGTGCGCCTAGTGAAAGATATTTTTCTACTGCTGGTTTCGTTGTTCAAGAAAGAAGAACAAAATTTATATATTGGATAGAATTTGTGGTTGGCTCTTGGTGAAACATATTTAACAATTAAGTTTGAATAAAACACACTTGGTAAGTTTCACAAAATATTTATTAAATTTTCACAACGATCGTTTCGATCTTTGTGCGCGGGTCTTAATGTTGCGAGTACGGGTCAGGTGTGGGTCACCCGCGCAGCACTCTAATTTGGACCCATACGTGGGTACGTGAAAGATATATGTAGTATGTACGTGGACCCGTACAGTAGGTATGTGAATCGTAACTGTATACTGTATAAACAATGGTCTATTGAAGACGGAAACCCTATAATGGGTAGTGTAACATTTTTTCGTATTCCTCATTTTTACGTCCAAATGAAGATTTGATTAGATTTTGGTTACGATTGATCAACCAGAAGTACCTTAACTTGAAGCTCTTCACTGTTTTTCTTAAAAAACCAGAATTAAATGTTATTGTTTGACATTTTATGTTATAAATATTAAAGAATTTTTTATTCTCTATACGATTTGATTGTATTATTTTTCTCATATTCAAATATTTAGAGATAAAAATTTATAAATTAAATAATTTTCATAAATCTTGCAATCTTTGCTGCGTAACTATGGAGACAGTTTCAATAATTCAATATTATTAATTTACAGATGCTAGTGTCAAGTACAATTTACATAATATGTCTGTGAAATAATTTTGCTGAAAATACAAGAAACTTTCTGTGTACATAGAAATTACGGAAGGTATTGTGCTCTGTCACAACAGATTTTTTATACTTAAATTTTCTTTAATATTAAATATTTCACTTTCGTAGATGAAATAGTATGTAACACGCTTGCGGAAAGTTTCATTGAATAACTCGTATAATTGGAACATTCGCTATCGCCAATTATCACACTCATTTTTCAATTAAGCACTTTTCACACTTGTATTACAATATACTAGTTTGGTTCCAAATATTTTAACTACCTATACATAGTTGATCAGATATTTCAATTATTAAAAGATTAACAGATATCGGTAATGATGGAATATTTGTACCGCGCGGGCGCTTACCAGGCCCATTAAACGTAAATTTTACGTGGAAATCTTTGGTAGTATTCAATGTGTATTTGATATCATTAAAAAACAATTGTTGTTTAGATAGTCGGTGTTTAACTACATAAATAATACGTATTTATGATATTGGTAATATTGGCCTTTAAGGTTACTGTAATATAATTCGATTTTATGTGCTTATAAAAACTGTTAGATCTAGGAGGTTGTAGTTGACCTATTAATGCCTTTCTGAATATGATACTTTGTAGTTTTTTAGTGATTTATTTATTTTATATTTGTTAATCGTGGTCATACTTATTGTTTCTGTCTTTTAATTTAATTATTGTTATATTTTAGCTATTACACATCGCTGAAAAGCAAAAATATATTCTTTTCATTTACTTTGCAATATTCTTTAATATTCATGTAGAAATTTAAACTTGATAGCATAGCTCAAATTTACACAATGATAAAAAAATGATTATGGCTTTTCAAAATAAAATAAAAAGTGATTTAAAGATGTGTAATTCAAAATTCAATATTGTTTCATATTTGTAAGTTATTTACAAAAATTAAAATCAGCAAATATCTAGTGACCTAAGCATTTTTTCCGAAAAAAAACATATATAATTAAACTCATAACTCTTATACGAGTAATTACGGAGATCGGAGATCACCATGTTAAACACTTTATTTGGAACATTTTCTATGTACGTAGTATCTAATTAAAAGTAACGAAATTTAAATTCTTGACTTTGTCTGCTGTGACGATACAATTTGAGAATAGTTATTTATGCAATAAGACGAAAAAGCCTTATTTCAGGAATAGTTTGACCAAACGAGCTGTAGGTGAATTCGTCAAATTCGTCAATTCGTGAAATAAGACACTTTTTAATCTAGTTCATACTTTTTTTACGTCTACATTAAAATCGTGAAAAAAGTGCGATAGCGTTAATTATTTCATCCGTTTGCGTTAAAAAAGTGGCCGTTTTCCACACTATAAACATTTTAAAAAAAATTTTTTGCAAAAGATTGTAAATTTCCAGTAACAAACTATGCAAATTGCACTTGACACTGACATTTTCTTTAGCTTTTTTCCCATTCGTTAAGGTCGCCATTTTTTATTTTCTTCCAGTAATTTCTGTTTTGCGTGTCGTTCTCATTCAGTTCCTTTTCTCTCAAGTCTTCCGCAGTACAGTCCTTCCATCTTATCTTTGGTATTCCTCTGTTTCTTTAACCTTCTATTACTAAGCTATTCATTCTTCTTCCAATATATTCATTTCTTCTCATTACATTTTCAAACCAATGTAATCATCTCTCTTGTATCGTTCTAGAACCTTGTAACACTAGAGTTATTTCCTTACCGTATCTTTCCGTGTCTTCCCCAACATCTACTTCAACATCCTCATCTCTGCCACATTAATTTACTTTTTATTGATACTGACCTCTGCCAATTTTAATTATATGAATATATTAGTAGTTTCCATGTTTCGCATAGCTGGCTGATTTGTAAAATTTAATTTCTTTAAAATTCTTTAACTCTATATCTATTGAATAAATAAATAAATAAATAAATAAATAAATAAATAAATATTTCATTACGGCATATTACCCATTGCTGGGTGTGCCAATCTGCTTCGTATACAGATATCGGTAATGATGGAATATTTGTACCGTGCGGGCGCTTACCAGGCGTCACCTCACGGGCACTCATTGCTGGCGTGGAGACTGCGCCACAGGGGTCAATTTTGTGCCATTAAAATGCGATGTAATTTTTGGCGTCCGTCGGGATCGAACCCGGGTCCCCAGATTCGCGACCAGACACTCAGGCACACGGCCACGAGACTCCATATGAATATGAAGTGTAAAATGCAATCAAATCTTATAGAGATAGAGAATAGTATATTCTTTAAGTTATAATAACGTTAAACGTCAATTTAACTGTTAAATTTTCAAATGAGGCTACTTCCGGTTCACCAATTATAACCAAAATTTAATCAATTCTTCTGGATGTAAACTTGAGGAATACGAAAAAAATAAAAATTTTGGAATCATGGTATTGATGTTATGCGATCCGGAACTTTCGTCACACACACACAGACACACACACACACACACACATACACACGTACATACATACATACAGACATCATCGTAAAAATGGTAAAATCGTATTATAGGGACCCTAAAACATGCTTATTCACCAAAATCTCATCACTGAATTTTTTCACCAAAGACATTACCTTCCTTACCTAAAGGTGACAGAAGGTAAAAAGACATTACTCTATATTGCTTATTCTGCAATATTAGTGATTACTACTACTGAGTTATGATGACCTCAATTGTGTGGTGACCTAGTCTTACAGTTTATAAACTCATTTTAATGAAACTAAGTGTACTTTTTTAACGGACGAAAAAATTATTATTAATATTATTATACTCGTTTAGTTTTAGATGTTACAATAAATTACATTCGCATTATTTTTATTACTCGTATAGGTAGCAATAGTAAGAAATAAGATACATTTCTAGTTCTCTTATAAAAGTTTTATGAAGTGTAGGTACTTGATGCATGGTAATACGACATTTTCGAGCGTAATTTACTATATTATTTGAAAGAAAAATCGAGTAGAAAATCGTACTTGATGTATTTTTATTGTAATATAATTACATGAAAGGTAAAGAATAATTTTATTAATGAAAATAATTTTAAAAGAATACAAACCAGTGAACATCTCACCTTTCATAATTAAAGTTTCTCAACTGTAATAAACGAATTATTAACGTTTTTGAAACAAATTTTAATTAACGCAATTTAGATCATTTACAAATTATAATAATAATTAATAATCAATGAATTTTATAATTACTCGTATAAACCAATATAATCAATATTTGCCCGTGTACATACAATAAATCGTAAATTTAAAAATGTATATTACATTAGATATGTATTGTTTGAATGAAATTTCGCTAACAGCTGTCACAATTTGAAACGGGTAAAAAAGTATGATAATTTATTTATTCATTTATTGTTAAATTGAATTTGTCATCACGGTAACGCTTTTATTAATACATTCTTGAAATTTCTGTGACAGATATCACAGTTAAAATTAAATATCTACCATAGGATGTCAGAAACATTAATAATGTATACGAGTACCTACACCTGAATATTAAAAATGACAAAGACAAAATCTAAAACATGCTGAAATATCAGATATTACCGTCTGTTGGAAAAATACGCAGGAATTCAGTCAATCGTTTATTAAAAAAGTTGGGCCGACGGTTCGCTACCTATTGTAACTTCTTCAGGGCGAAAAAATAAATTGTTGTACTCGTATATTAATGGCACTTGGCACATATAACTGTATTCAAATATTAAACTATTATCAAACATTAAAAAAAATGTAAAACTAAATTACCCTGAAGAAGATATAAGTGTGTACCAAAAAGTCAGTTTTATAAGAATAAATACTGTATGACTGAAATTGCGAGTTTTTTAACATTTAGAACAGCGATTTTTAACATTATTACTTAGGGTCGTGAGAGATTTTTTTGGATTGCTATTTATGGGATCTCGTGGCTGCGTGCCGGAGTGTCTGGTCGCAAATCTGGGGCCATATGATACAAGTACCGAAAAATGTTTTGTCTAGTTGTAGATTTTTTTTACCTTCCGTCTCCTTTAAGTAAGGAAGGTATTGTAGTTGGTCAAAAAATTCAGTAGTGAGTTTCGGTTTAGGGTCCCTAGAATACGAATTTACTATTTTTACGATGATGTCTGTATGTATGGGTTTGTGCGTGCGCGTGTGTGTGTGTGTGTGTGTGTGTGTGTGTGAGTGTGAGTGTATGCGACAATCGTTTCAGATCGCATAACTCCAATACCACGATTCCAAAAATTACAATTTTTTCGTATTCCTCAAGTTTAGATCCATATGCAAACATGATTAGATTTTGGTTATAATTGGTCAACCGGAAGTACCTTCATTTGCAACTTTTAACAGTTTTTCTTGAAATAAACCAGTTAAATATCATTTATTGAATTTAATGTTTTTATAACTTAAAGAATATATTATTCTCTATAAGATTGGATTGCATTTTATACTTCATATTCAATAGATATAGAATTAAAGAATTATAAAAATATCAAATTTCCTCAATCATCCACTATGTTAACCATGGAAACTGCTAATATATTCAGATAATTCAAATTGACAGATGTCAGTGTCAATGAAAAGAAAATGAATGTGGCAGAGATGAAGATGTTGAGGAAGACACGGAAAGATAGGACAATAAATTAAAGGATAAGGGAAATAGTTCGAGTGATAGAAATTTGTAGAAAGATACAAGAGAGACGATTAAATTGGTTTGAACATGTCATGAGGAGAGATGAAGAATATACTGAAAGAAGAATGAATAGCTTAGTAGTAGAAGGTAGAAGAAACAGAGGGAGACCAAAGATAAGATGGAAGGAGTCTATTGCGGAAGACTTGAGAGAAAAGGAAGTAAATGAGGACGACGTAAAACAGAAATGAGTGGAAGAAGAAAATAAAATATAATGACCCCTAACGTATGGGAAAATAGAAAGAAGAATATGTCAGTGTCAAGTGCAATTTGCATGAAATAAGTTTACTGGAAATATAGGATCTTTTGCAAGAAAATTTATGTACGGAATTTGTACATAATACACAAGATTGGCGGAAGGCAATATGCTGGCCACATCAGATTTTTTTGTTTTTCGTTTGCACAAGGGTCACAAGTCAAACAATCGAACATAACAACAGGGCGCACGGCCCTCAATAAAATAATTTATAATTAATCATTATTTTGTTTAAATTGCAATATACTTAAGCTAAAATTGATACACAATTTAATTTTTTTAAAAGGATTTTGCCATATGGAAACCCTATTTGTTCAATGCAGGGTTGAGAAACGCTGATCTAGAGACCAATTCTCAATTTTCACCGAAGCAATATGCAATTTTTCACTTTATCACGAGGCTGTTCTAATTTACTGCAAATGATTTGATATAAATGAGTAAAAAAGTGTGATGTATGTATTGACAGTAATTGGTTGCGCATAATACGAAATTACATTTTTTTTTAATTGATAGTATTCATTTTTCTTCATTCTTTTTTTCCTATTTTTATAATAATACGTTTGAATATAAATTTTTAACAAATGTACGTCTATGATTCAGAAATTGTTATCGTTTTATCTTCGTTAAGGACATTGTATTCAATACGATGGTGTCAGAGAAATTGTCTCATGTTCATCTATCATCGTTTTCCGGCCGGATTTAGTTACTGCCGAAGTGTGAACCCGAATCTTTCTCCCAAGAGTGAAGAATGCCTTTTTCTTACTCAGTATACTTCAATAAGATTTCATAGGAAAAATATTCATCATAATTATTTTACGGGAATACAAGAAACCTATAGTTTGGTTAATTTGCAAGGGTCACGCTAGAATTATTAAAAGACACATGGTGCATATTTTTAGAACTGTATTTTATATTCAAAGTGCAACAATAATACACTGTGCCATTCTATCCTTCCACTTCTTAAAAACTCCGAAATTCTTTTGCCTTTGCCGGATAATTGAAAAGAAAAGGATAATCCAAACATCCCATTTTTAATAGATAATTTATTTGTACAAATACATATGTAAAGATCATTATACATAAATAAATTTCTAACATGCATACATAAAGACAATATGTACATATTTTTGGCAAAGTAACAAAACAAACGTGGTAATAAATAAATAAAAATATTAAAATCACACGTATATAAAAAAGCTCACATACACAATTCGCTTATAAAAATCAGTATTTTTTACCTCTCGCTAAGAGAGGTATTGGATTCATGCTAAAAATCGCATATCCAGATTTTATTGAATAAGCACGTTTTAAGGTCCCTACAATGCAATTTTAACATTTTTACGATGTGTGTGTGTGTGTGTGTGTGTGTGTATGTATGTAGGATGTTGGAAGAACGATTACTCAAAAACTATAAGACTTTAAATTTGTTTAACTACGTATTTCCCAATCTGACATTCATGGGAAGATCTGAAAAGGTTTTGGACAACCGGAAGTAGAAGATTCTTGAAAAAAAATCTTCTAAATAATATTTTTTGATTTTTTTTCTTGGTAATATTAAAGAAAATAAAATTCTCTATCTGATACATTTAAATATTTTATAATATATTCTATAGATTTAGAGATAAAAGAAATATAATATATAAAATAGTCTGTTATAATAAATTTTACAGCCGAAAGATTGGCCATGGAAAATAGTTGAAAATTTAAATTGTTTATAACTGACAGGTAAATGTCAGTGTCAGAAATCCGGAGACATTACTGAAGACTTTATATTATTATATTATTTCTTAATGTATTAATAATTAAATATTTAAAATTATAGGTATATTACATATATCCTTCAAAAATACTGTCAATCCTGACAATGAATTGGAAACATTTCGAAAAATTAGAAGAGGACAAAATTTCTTCATAAAATGAATTTAAAATTAAACAATCTAAATATAAGGAATAGATATATGTAAGTAGAATTTTTGGTATAGAGTGTAGGTATACAAGAAATGTTAAATACAATAGGGCGCGAGCAGTCATGTGATTTTGTCGGCCCTGACAAGCAGATATGGGGGCCCATGTCGGAATGATAGCTAGTAATTATGTATATAGATGTCAAGTATCAAAATTTCTCATTTTAAATTTAGTGATTTTCCAATTCCATGTGGTTTATTTTCCTCGACAAGTAAAATCCACAGTCCTGGTGACAAATTAACTACGTGTATTTAGAAAATCTTGAAATTCGGAATGGAAAATTGACAATTGACATCCATGTACATAATTACTAATTATCATTCTGAAACAGGCCCCAACATTTGCTTGTCAAGGCCAACAATGTAACATGACTGTTCGCGCCCTATACTTATGTAACCAAAAAAGGAAGTGGCGAGAGGTATTGTGCTGGCCACAACATTTTTTTTTTGTTTTGTTTTTGTGATTCGTACTTTCTGAGCCTTAAAATCTCTTGCTTCCTGATGACTTCTTTTGATGACAGTCATTTTCATCGTTTTCACTGCTTTTGTCAGAACTTATTTCTGTGGATGTCTGATTATTTAGATCATCATATATAATCTGATATCCTATTTCTTCGTGATCACATTCTATCCATTCCTGTATTTCTTTTGTCTAGTTCTTCCAAATTGATTCCCGAGGTTATTGATGCTACGTTTTCAATTGATAATTCACCATCAATTAAGTGATCATAATCTTCAACTTCTGTATCTTCTTAATTATTTAATATTTTTTTTTATAATGTTAGTTTCTTTTACACCAGCCCAGGGACGAATTTCAGCATATATTTCTTTTTTCAAATTCAAAACTTTCCAAAACTCCTTACCCAATAATTGGAGCATACTCGAAAGTTCTATCCTATAAAATCGCTTCATGGTCTCTGTAACACCTTGGTCCATTGGTTGGGCAATTTATGTAACATTCAGAGGAAATATACCACGAATATGTTCCCATCTTTTGACTTTAGTTCTTCTAGCCGCGCACAGATAATCGAGGTTCTACATTATTGATTTTAAACCATCTATTCATTTATATTAAGTAAATTTCACTGTTCGTTATTGTATGGTTCAATCAAATTAGACTTGCCTGCTTAATATATTCTTATCTGCGATCCTAATTTTCCTTTCTATAAGCCAGGCTCATCTGTACCGCTTTATTTTTTCCCTTGTAAATGTGGGAAGACGAATTCGAGGCTGGACTCGATGCGGTTACGTCGGTTTGGTTGCTCACTCAGCTGGGTGATTTATGAGAGTGTTTCAAGGCTGTTCCTGAGTGACGAGATATTTACCAGCCAATGAATCGGGGAGTACAACTAACACAACCACCGAAAACCGAAACCCAAAGGGTAGATAGAATGAAATTTTGTCATGTAGTAGAATAACTAGGGAAATTGTTTCCTGGAATTTTAAGAATATTTCTTTGAAATACTATTCCCTGTAGTTGAGACATTTAAATACAAAACATTTCCTTTTATTTCTATTTCAAGAATATATTTGTATTGGTTAGATTAGGTTAGGTTACATAGAACTTTTCCCTAATATAAATAGAGCCAGACTGGAATTTAAATTTGGTTCTGCCATTTATTACAAACTTGTCTAACAAGAAAAACATGAATACTATTAAAACAAATATGTCTTTAAAATAAGAATAGCTCCGAAAACTACCGGCTCGTTTAGTATTTGTCAGAAAACTACCGGCTCGTTTGGTAAATAAAAATATTTAGGTGGGCCTCTAATCGGAAAGTTATGTACTGCTACTTATATTTTTTATTAGAACACAAATAACCAAAATTTGATTTTTAATCATACAATTTGTGAAGCATATGTATAGTGTGTTAAAAACAACCTACCTTGGAGTAGGCTAGGGACAGAGAAACGTATGTCTGATTATTATTTAATTCATTATAGATCTTGAAATATAATTTTAAGGAGAAAGATAACAATGAAGGATACAGTATAGTGCAATTCGCAGTTTTCTAATTTATTTCCATTTCTAAAATAATATTCAAGAAGAAAAGGTTTGATTTCTTTCGATAACATTTTTGATAATATCTCGTGTCAAATTGACATTTATTTAAATATTTATAAATTGACTACGTTTTTTTGTTTATAGCCTACTCCGAGTTAGGTTTCTTTTAACACACTATACATACATATTATAACAGATATTAATTTATAAGAGTTTGTTTAACATTATTAAAAATACTCCATATGCATTGAAGGACAAGTTTTGAAAAAAAAAATAGACGAATAGTTATACTTAACAAATAAAAGATTGTATTATTGCAAATACTATAAAAAAAATCTAATTATATATTATATACAAAACAAATGATGAAATGCATTGAATAGATGTTCTATCTGCTTTGTAATGTACAGTAAAATAATACTACTGTTTCTTTACCATAAATACCATTATTGTTTTGGAATGAGAAATGCAGTTCCAATAATGTGTATGAATTGTTTTCTCTCATTTGACTTTTAAAAAGGATGGACCAATGGATGGGCCAGAGTTTTTGCAGGGTGGACCTGGCCGATTATACTACGTAGTATATAAAATCAATGATAATATCTACAAAAGTTTTCATGGAATAAGTTTGATTTGGGATCCATAAAATACAAAGTGTGTACAATTATTTTTTCTATGATAACTTCAATACTACAATATACCAACGTTTTGTATTTAAATATCTACATCTACCTGAGAAGCTATTATTAAATAAATTATAATTTGTTAACCGGATGATATACTTGAAGCCATTAACAGTATTTCTTTATAAATTTGTTTAAATATAAGTTCATACTAAATAAACTTCAGGAAAAACAACTACGTAACATATTAATAAACGGTTTACTAGTTATTACTGTCACAACTTTTGTTTAATTAAATAGACTTCATACAGTTGTTACAATAAGAAGCCTAAAATATGACTATTAACATACCTAGGATTGTTATGAGTATCATAACTGCCCCAGATGTCGATTTGAAGATATCTAAGGCTTGTTATGATTCATAACATCCGTGGTTTGTGCAATCAATAGTTTATCGGTTTCAGAAAATGATGACATCAATAAATATTATTTTTTGAAATTCTCTCATTAATGCTATGACAAACAAAACAATTATTTTGATGTATGTCAATGTGACAAATATTCAAATTATGTGTTTTATTCCTCATGTTTATTATTTTAGAATAGAAAAACAGTGTTAAGAACGATACGCTAACGTATATATATATATATATATATATATATATATATATATATATATATATATATATATATATATATATATATATATATATATGTATTAATGAAGATCATTATATGTACTTTCTATTTATTTTAATGTTGTAGACTCTTGTTCACAACTCAGTATGGTAATAATATTACCGTACAGATATAGTTATCACTTAGTTATCAGCCTGTTGCATATGTAACCAAAGGCTTAATATCCTAAAACCGGTAAACTTTACTTACATTTAACAGTATTCTTGTTCAAAAACAGATAACAGAATAAAATTCGGTACGGCAATCCCTATGAGTGTAAGTCATCTTTTAAGATGATCCTTATTATTCAGAGAACAACTAATATCTTGAATCTAGTATTTAAATGATGTTTGGTATACCGGCTGAAGTGCTAATCATTATTAACCATATATTTTCTACGTTGAGTGTCGTTCAATTTATTTGATACAAGTTTTAAATATCTATGTATCCCCTGTATGAAGCGTACACTTTAATTTTGAACTTTCTGTCTGTGTTCTGTATAGCTGGTGTATTATTCTTACAACTGTATGTGGCCCAATTCGGTTTAACAATTTTTTGTCACCCTAAAGTAGGACATTTTGATGACTGGGAGGGAAATCAGTCATAAAATGCAAATTCGCTTTCATATTTATTCGAAAAGCCATTTGCAATAAAACCGAAAACGGGGTGCATTTAAAATATAAACGAGGTTTCTAAAACTACCTCATGTTAACGCTGAATTCATCATTACTGAAAATATTTATTATAATTTACGGAGAAAAGACTTTTGTTAGTTAAAAGTAGCACATAGCAAACTCACATTTTAGTGTTTATAAATATGTAACTCGTCATAAATATTTGTGGCGACACGGAATCAAGTGGCTGTGAAGACACAAACCGAGTAGCCCCGAAAATAAAATGGAGAAGAAAAACAAGTGATTATGAGATTGATTATATACAGGTTGATTAATAACTTAGGTTCTATTCTTTCTAATTAAGCAATTAAAATAAAGAAATTAAAGTATTATTAGTGGCATAGTAAATTTATCAATTTAATAGCCATGTTTATATGACATTTTTTAGTCGAAATGACCTCCCTAACAAACTTTAAATTAAATAAAGATTAAAATGATACAACCTTTTTAGTTTTAGTTCTGTTTATTGATTTAAAAACCAAGAGTAATAATCTCAATCAGTGTGACGGTTTAGAAATTAGTCGTGCATGACTTTCTATATTAAATATGTTGTAATTTGTTACCTTGGGTATCCATTGCTATTGTTTTCGTTATTATTTATTGTTATACGTCGGTTTTTAAATCAATAATCAGAACTAAAACTAAAAAGGTATCATTTTCATTGTATAATGGGTTCTGAAAGATTTTTTTAATAATTTAAATAAAGATTTTCATTTGTGTTATTATTTTTACATTCCACATATTTTTAAATTATTCGAGTAACAAAGCCAAGATGTGAAATCCTTAATTAGTCTATATTGGGAATGTGATTTCAGTGTAGGAGGTCAATGTTGTCCCTGATTGATTTCAATTACTACAACAATCAGATCTGAATTCTATTGTGGGGAATTTAACGGACCCAGCATTGTATTTCATTATACACGCCCGTTTCGATATCCGTCTTAATGGTAGGGACTATATAGAATCAAATCTAATTTTGGAACATACATATGTTAATAATTAAAATTGTAATTTGTGTTTGTAAACGAAAAGACAAAAATTGGACACAGTGACTCCGCTTTAATGCTTATGTGACATTACGAGTATAAGTCGAAACACCGGAGAAAAATTATCGGCAGTTCAGACTTATGAAAATATAGTTCATGTCACCGTGTCCGGTATTGCAATTTCCTTACCATTATTCATCATCCTATCGTCTATTTTTCAATTTCTTCAGAACATTATAAGTCCGACCTGTTTCGAGATCATTCCATGACCCGTATAGTCTATATTTAGCATCTATAATACACATAGTTACATAAGTAATGTGCCTTAGTTCAAGGTATGATATAGAGAACTGAAAGAAGTTATTATCTGAAAAATATTCTGCACAATCTGTCTAGTTGTAAAGGTGTGGGGCTATAAAGCCAACCAATTACGAACCAGCTTGCTTCTTAACAAATTAAAATATGAAAATCAACTTGTTCCAAAAAATAATGTTTATTTATTTATAAATGATGTCAAATTTGCTTTAAGTGGCGTAGTATTTAGATATTTATGACCAGTTTTACAATCTCCGGTTAGAATTTTAACAAGTTAAATAAACAATATTGAATCGGATTATTGATGATCAATTTGTAATTTGACGTATCATTTCATTTCAATTTTGTTTATTTAACCGACAGTTAAACTTTCAACCGGAGAATGTAAAACTGGCCCTTAAATGCCCGTAACTTTCACTAATCAAGAATACACCAACATGCATTTGGTTTACGGAGAAGTGCGCCAAAATAGTCGTCATTAATAAAAAGAGTGTCTTAACCTTATTCATATGTTCTGTCTCTGACTCAATCCTTCAAAATTAACAAGTGTTGTTTCCAATCAAACTACTGTGATTTTTCAATAAATCTTTATTAAAATAAATAATTGTAATTGGTCCATCTTGAAGTATTTTTACAATTGCAACAAGCACATTAAAAAAGAAATTATCGCAGATTTCGGTACATTGCAACCTTGTTTATCAAGTGGTAACGTATGGCACGTTACTTACATAACAACTTGTATATTCCTTTCAAAATCACTAATTTCCTGCTCTTATTACAAAAATAACAATTTTTTATCGTTGATAAAAAATTTACGTACGCAGGATTATCTGTCTGTGAGTAAGTAGGACAAATGTAATACATATTTTAATTGTTGTTACTGAAGTGATGATTGAAGAAGGAAGTTATTTTTATCTTTTACAAAATTTCTGCTTGAACATATGAACGTATTTCATGATAAATTTCAGAAATTTCTACCATCCCGAGCTTTATTTCCATATTTCATATTTTACCATTGAACATAAATATAAAAATGATATTGTTTATACGATTAGATCAACATTTATGCATTGCTGTTTTTTTTATCTCTTTTTCGTTTTGTTAGTATATAATTTATTCATTGCATTTATATTCAAATTTATGAAAAACGAAAATGTTTTCCCAACCCAATATACATATATTGCAAATCGAATTATAAACGTTTCATGCTTAATTTCAGACAAAAATTTATTAAATATGAAATATTGGACTAATAAAATATATTTGATTTGAATTCGTGTTATTAATAGATGGATATGTAAATAGGTGTAAAATTTAATCACGTAAAATATTATAATACATATAATAAACCCATACGAAAATAAAATGAAATTAAAAGTATTTTGTGACAAAATTTATTTTCATGCTATACTTAAAATTAATTTCCATCAGATCAATAGTACAAAATCATATTCCAGCAATTATTATCTTCTAAATTAATTAAATGTGACAAAAATTAATTATGTTTTCAGTTTTGCAATACGATAAAAAAAAAATCTGATGTGGCCAGCACATAACCTCTCGCCGTATATTTTACCTGGCTGTATGCATAAAGCAAAGATTATTTTTATAAATACAAATAATATATTCATATAAATCTATGACGTATAAACTTCTTTATTATTCAATAATAGCATGTCTCAACATAAAGATATTTTACCATAAATTATGTTACAATAAATTACAAAGTAGAGTTTACCATATATAAATATTAGGCTGGTAACACCAATTTTCAATTCGAACAACCTTGTTTACTTTCTCTTCATATTCTTCTAGTAAAAACATTAATTTTGGGCGGTCTAAAATGTATATATCTGGATTGTGCATCTATTCTTATATATCTTCTTTTACATTTTATTTTTTCATACTTGTTATATCTAAATAACCTTAATTCCCTTTAATAAAGTGACGGATAGATTGCACTCCGATTATTCTTATATCGATGTGTAATTTTGTCAATATTTACAACTTACTTGAGAAGAATTTGATAGCTTTTTCGCAATTCAAAGTTACTCTAGTCTACAGTACTGGTGTACATTGTCCCATAATGTTTGAAACAAATTTAAGTCCTTCAACCTAGACTTGTCATCTCCATAATAGTCACAGATCAAGAATTAAGGGATTCTCCAAATACATTTTTCTTTCATTACTCATTATTTCTGACACTGACATTTATCTGTCAGTTACAAATAATTTAAATTTGCAACTATTTTTCATGGCATCCTTTCGGTTGTAAAATTAATTACAACATTATTTTATATATTATATTCCTTTTATCTCTAAATCTATAAAATATGTATAAAAATATTTAAATGTATCAGAAAGAGAATTTATTTTTCTTTAATATTACCAAGAAAAATTTTCAAAAAATAATATTTAGAAGATTTTTTTTCAAGAATCTTCTACTTCCGGTTTTCCAATTGTTACCAAAACCTTTTCAGATCTTCCCATGAATGTCCGATTGGGAAATACGTTGTTAAACAAATTTTAAGTCTTATAGTTTTTGAGTAACCGTCCTTCCAACATCCCACACACACACATCCACACACACACACACACACACACACACACACACACACACAGACATCATCGTAAAAATGTTAAAATCGGATTGTAGGGACCTTAAAACGTGCTTATTCAATAAAATCTGGATATGCGATTTTTAGCATGAATCCAATACCTCTCTTAGCGAGAGGTAATAATTTGATAATGAAAATACTCTGTAATCCCTACACGGATGCTGTAATAATGCAGTTCATTATTAATTTCTTGTAAATTAAGTCGTTAAATGCGAAACTTGGAAAAAATTAACTTCTTATTACATTGGGGGCTTCGTCCATAATAACAAATTAAAACATGTGATATTTATATTAAAACTAAACCTTAAAACTGTAAGATAAGAAAAATCAAATTTATAAAATGATTAGTTTTTAAAATATTTGAGTTTTAATACACTCAACGTCTACGTCATCCATCTATTATATTTTAAATTCTTACTATGTTTCAAAACTTCTGCTTTCGCCTTTTTGAAATCCGGAATCCATTTTCAAGTAAATGATTATAAAAAATAACGAAACAACAAAAGTAAATGAAATAACACTTGTTTGAGTTTATGATATCATGCCAAATAGCCACCAAGTGCGTTTGTATGAAAGTATATTATATGTTGAATGACACAGGCTGCCAGTGGCAATCAAAACGGACTACAATATTCGTAGTTTTTATTCATACATACAAACATACTTTGACGTGCGCCCCCGCCCCTGAGTTAAGAGTATACGAGCACCGCTTCTGAAAGAACGTTCCCGAGCGATGACGTAATCCCCTCGCCGGAATTACCCAGATGACGCAATCCCCGGCGGCGGAACGGCTAGACGTGTTAATTACACCGTTGACCTAAATCTATTGTGCTCGGTATCACTGTGGCGTCGGAGGGTTCTAGAAGGACGCTGGGCTGTATAAATTCCGTCCGAACGGCAGCGGATATATAGTCTGATATATTGAAGCAACGAGCAATGAACACGGGGTGATATAAATAAGCATTCTACGAGTTGTTAACATAATAAATAAATTTAGTGATATAAATATTTTTGAAATAAATAATCTTAGTGTATAATCATTTAATAATATTCTTAGCCTTAAATTAGTGTTTATAATGATTTAATCAGTGTTAGTTATTTTTATTATCTTTTTAATATTTATCCTAATTATTCATCGTTTAATAAACGTATTATTTTAATTAATAATATTTCTCTTATTTTTACACTTCGCCCATATAAATAAAACGTAACAATACATACATAAAATTGCGCATGTCCCACTTAGTGGGTTAGCACAAACCCGAAAATAATAACAACATCATAAAACAAATCATTATTTCATTAAAATTGCTTATTATGTATTACCTATACAAATTTCTAATTATTGACCACGAAAGTTATATTATACACATTGATCGTAATGTGAAAAACTGATTAAAGGTGATTAATGAACAGCTGACAAGCATTGTTTTTTGTGTCTGTCAATCGGTTGTGGATTATTTTAGAGAAAAATACTACAAATAACAGTTACAGAAAAATTTAATGGCACCTATCTTTAATTTGAAGTATTTTTTTTCTAAAATAAACCAACGGTTGACAAAGAAACAAAATGCTAGTCAACTGCTCTGTAATCACCATTAATTAGTTGTTCGTAATACACTGCCAGTCATTGTTTTTATAAATATTGAAATAGATCAATATATGTGACTCCAAATACCTATAAGCCATATCCACTGTTTGAGTTGAGAGCATAATACATTAAAAAATATTACAGCTCAACCGCTTAACGAATAACAATAAAAACTTGTTACGAGTAGATTCCAATTTAGATAAAGTTTCATAAAAAAATAGAAAAAATAGTGGAGGACCCCATTTATTGGAAAGGGTGCAAGAGGAGATTTTTGCTGCTTTATCTCCTCTCTTAATTTTAAAAGTTTACGACCTCTGCTTAACCGAATATCAATAAACTAAGAATGGGACGAAACACCTAAAATACACTATTGGGGGAAACAAAATTAATTAATGTTTGCAGATATAATTATCTTTTAATTAAATCGTGGACAAATTATCTGTCCCACTTTATTGTGTATGTATGTGAAATAGGTTGCATGGGCAATATTACTTATTGCTTACCTATCACGACAAACGTTTTTTGCTATGTGGGATATATCGAGTTTTCCATAAAACAGGCGGGATTGTATAAGTTTTTCAGTTATCATACGAAAAATAATTATTAATAGTTATTTAACAATCAAGTGTGTTAATGAAGACGATTAAAGATTGAGTCATTTGTTGAGATAATTAATCGCCAAATAACACACGTATTAGTTACAATATTTTTTCGTTGACCATATCTTACTAAATTGGACAATCTAATTTTATTCCATGACAATTTTTTTTAGGTTAGGAACGTTCGACACATAAATTTTGTCAATTGTTCTGCAGTGGTCATGGGCGTAGCCAAGGTGGGGCAGGGGGTGGGGGTAAATGGATTAAAAAATTATTGTTAACATTTTAGTATAAAATCAACGACAGTCAACTAAATAAATAAAAGTTTTTTCGCAAATAATATATCATAATTTTCGAAGTGGGTATTTATTACATAGTAGTGTAACATGAGCCTGATATATAACAAATATCTATTATTTTTGACTATTTGACGCACGCCCAAACCCAATGACTTTTATATGCCTTTATAATTATTTATGTTTCGCACTGTACATTGTACGATCTTAACTGCAGCACAGTAATGAGCTTCGTACAAGGGCTGCGATGCTGCTAAAAACAACGATGTGATCGATCTGATCAGAAGATCGATTAATCGATTAGAATGATCACAGTGAACATTTAATCGATCGATGTGTTCGTTTAATCGATTTTTATTTATGATCAACTGATCAATTCAACAATAAATTGATCTGATCGATCCACGTAAAGGTCATGTGTACGCAAGCAGTGGCATCGCTTAAATGCTGTCAGTAGTCTGAGTAGAGGGAGAAGGTTGAGAAACTAAGATTGCGAAAAAAACATCGCTGTGCTTCATCTGATAAGAAGATCTATTGATCACAGACTACGTTTAATCGATCATGGATCTGATCATTGTGGATCATAGATGATCGAACAGCCTTACTCGGTTATTCACCCGTCCCCCCCCCCCCCCGCTTTTAATCTTCAGAGTACATTGCCCCATCCTAACATTAATCCTGGCTACGCCACTGGCAATGGTATATGGTATATATGGTTACCCACTTAAATTATTTATTAATAAAAAATCATACAGTAATAGGGGGTCATTAATGAATGATTTTCTGTACTTTACATAACCTTAATAAATGGTCAACGGTAAAGTAATATTATTTGAATATAATACCCGAAAATAACAAATTAAAATATATCTATCAATAAAAAAAAAACCTTTAAAACTTTTGCATTACAAGCCCTTCGACGTAATAATTCATCTTAAGAGCAAAATTCAATTTTCCAATTTAAGTTAATTCATACATAATTAAAAATTAAATTTTGTTTCAATGTTCATAAACGTGAAAACCATTGATTTTATAACTAAGAAATAGTTCTAAATTTGTCAATAGATGTCGCATGAGGTAAAACGGCCTACTTTGATTTATTTTGTCTACCAAGCAGCATGCGCTAACTCATTCGCATTGTCTTGAAGACGTGAACAATAATAACCTGCAATTTGAATTTCGATAAACGCGAACGAATTGAGTTTGGATTATTTTTCCAAAAGTTTAAGAAAAAAGATATAAAAAATTAATGTATGGAATATAGAATAAATACATGTTTATACGACAATTTATTTATTATTTTATTAATAATAAAACTCGTAATAAAATAAATATCTGTACATGTTTACTAGGGATATATATAGAAGATCGACTAATTACTCAATACAGATTTTGTCGTATTTTAAAAGTTAATGAAACGTATTTGAACATAAAACTGCGACATTAAAACGTATTTAGGACGAACTATGTATTATGATCAGGGACTCATTTACTATTTCTGCCTAAAATCTATAGTTACCTTTTCAATTTCAGAAAATGTTAATTCATCTTTAGACAAGGTAAATTCTATTTCAGAATAAGTACTCGTAATATGAATTTCAGAATTTAACTTTCTTGTGTACTATAGGCTACAGGACCCGGCAAAAAAATGCATGAATTTCGGACAGCTGCTGTTCATATATGGGCGGAGATAGAAAAGTGTGGTGGGGATTTGTAGGTACGCTAACTCAAAAGGTTTCATTATGTCATATCATCATGCCTTGATCAGGCTTCAAAAAAATAAGGCCCCCACACTCTAAATATAAACACCATCGCCCAAACTGTCATTCGCTGACTATGCAGGGGACGGTTTTCTACCACCCAATAATGGTTATTTTGCTTATTCACCAAATCTGATAAATGCAAATGAGCTTCATCACACAACCGCCATTTTTAAAACCAGTTTCAACAACAAACACATGCTGACGCTCTTCACCTTAAGTTAGCGTACCACAAACCCCCATCACACTTTTATATCCCCACCCGTATAGGAGCAACAGCTGTCTGAAATTCATGCAGTTTATTTGCCGGACCCTGTATTATCTAAAAGTTACTCAGAAACTCTTCACTGTCAGATTAGTGGAATTATTATCAAATATAAAACAATTTACCAAAACAAATTAGTAGTTTGTATCATCACTTCATGCATAATTAATAGTTTTAATTTGAACTTTCCAGCTAAAACAATCTGTTGTAAATTTCCGGATATAAAATGAATTGATTTTAAGATATCATGAAAACAATTAATTTACTTACATAGTGTAATATTGATTAAAAGGATATACTTAAGATGTATTTTAGCTTCATGTATTTGTCAATCTACATTCTTTTTTACCTTCCGTCACCTTTATGTAAGGAAGGTATTGTCTTTGGTCAAAAAATTCAATGATGAGTTTTTACTGAATAAGCATGTTTTAGGGTCCCTATAATACCCTTTTTACGATGATGTCTGTATGTATGTATGTATATGTGTGTCTGTGTGTGTGTGTGTGTGTCTGTGTGTGTGTGTGTCTGTGTGTGTGTGACAAAAGTTCCGGATCCCACAATTTCAATACCACGATTCCAAAAATTATAATTTTTTCGTATTCCTCAAGTTTACATCCAGAAGAACAAGTGATTAGATTTTGGTTATAATTGGTGAACCGGAAGTAGCCTCATCTGAAGAACAATTAAGGCGAAGGATTTTTTAAAAACTGGTCAAAAACTCATGACGTAAGTCGGAACTAAACTTCGTTCTATACGAGTACAGGAAAACGGTCTATAGCTCTATAATAAATATTAAAGTTACACCTTAAGCTATATGTTAATTATTGTAGTTAATATGCTGGTTCAATATACTTTTCATAGACCATAGTATCGTCCATTCAATTTTTTTCCGAAAACTTTTGTGACACGTTATTATAAAAATAATACAATATGTATAGGTAAAACAAATATATATTGTAATCTTGACCTCATATATCATGTCAAATTTTGTCAGGTTTAAGACAAATATTCTACTTCTATAAGTACCCTTCTCCTTTGAAGAAACCATATTTACTTCTTGTAAGCCACGTTGCAAACCAGAGGGTCACGTATTGATATATGTTCAGAGCTACAATATGAAATTTTGGAATCAGTTTGTAGTAAGTTTATGCATACAGAGCTTAAATTATTTGTAAATATCCTGTATATTTACTTTAAAATAACCAGTGCTTTTTTGGGCGAAATAAAAGTTCTAATTTATCAGCAATAAAACCAAAAATTTAACCAGTGGTTCCCAAACGATAGATGAAACAATATTTTCTTAAAAACTAACCTATACAGGGTGGTGACTTGCTTCCCTAATTATTTTAGGTAAAAAAAATCAAATAATCAATCAATAAACAAATTTAAATCTGCCAAGATATGTTAATTTATTTTTATTAGTATTTGTAATTTCTTTTCAAGTGAACAAATATCAATTTAAATTAACAGATAATTGGAACAGATATTAGAAATAACACCTAATAACAATAAATTACCGTAACAAAGATAAATCGTTAGACATTTGTTATTTATTTTGTCTCCATTCCATGGCTATTGCTATTTTTGAGGTGATTTTCGACCTAACTTAACCTAACCTAATTTCCGCTATTACAAAGGATACAAAATTAAGTTTGTTTATAGATTCAGATACATAATTTTATGCTCTCCAACTTTTATTTGAAGCTTTTACCTAAAATAATTAGGGAAACAGGAGGTTAGAAAAGTCTGATGTTACATATTAAAGTCCTGTGTTCGGATGTGACCGTCACCACCCTGTGTAATTTTTTAATCATATAAGAGATTTCAACGATATAAATATTGTATAGGGTTGTATAACAATTATTTCGAGAAAAATTTAAATGGAAATGTCTGATCTTAATATAAGGCATTCTAGGCGCTTAATTACAGTGTCCCACTGTCCCTGTAATATATTACTATTGAACATACCTCATCAGCATTTGTGGCCATACCCCTACAACCCTTATGGGTCAAGGCATCAAGGATGTCTTAATAGACATTCCAGGAATAATTCAGTGTGGTTATTATCGCAATACCAATGTCTAATTTGTGGAACGATGTAATATAATTGAAAAAACGTTGAGTAAATTATTATGCCATGCAGCCATGTAATAAGGTAAATGTAAATTAAATACAGAAACAATTACAGTGAAATCTCTTTTGAACGGACATCAACGGGACGATTAGAATTAATCCGTCCAAGAGATGTGGCTGCATGGAAATTTAAAATGTGTACTCCCCATAACGTGTAGGGTTTACCTCGCCATAGAATACCACTACTTAGTAAGGACTGTAGTAGAATTTTATTCGTACTTATTACCTCTCGCTAAGAGAGGTATTGGATTCATGCTAAAAATCGCATATCCAGATTTTATTGAATAAGCACGTTTTAAGGTCCCTACAATCCGATTTTAACATTTTTACGATGATGTCTGTGTGTGTGTGTGTGTGTGTGTGTGGATGTGTGTGTGTGGGATGTTGGAAGGACGGTTACTCAAAAACTATAAGACTTAAAATTTGTTTAACAACGTATTTCCCAATCGGACATTCATGGTAAGATCTGAAAAGGTTTTGGTAACAATTGGACAACCGGAAGTAGAAGATTCTTGAAAAAAAATCTTCTAAATATTATTTTTTGAAAATTTTTCATGATAATATTAAAGAAAAATAAATTCTCTTTCTGATACATTTAAATATTTTTATACATATTTTATAGATTTAGAGATAAAAGGAATATAATATATAAAATAATGTTGTAATTAATTTTACAACCGAAAGGATGCCATGAAAAATAGTTGCAAATTTAAATTATTTGTAACTGACAGATAAATGTCAGTGTCAGAAATAATGAGTAATGAAAGAAAAATGTACTTGGAGAATCCCTTAATGCTTGATCTGTGACTATTATGGAGATGACAAGTCTAGGTTGAAGGACTTAAATTTGTTTCAAACATTATGGGACAATGTACGCCAGTACTATAGACTAGACGACTAGAGTAACTTTGAATTGCGAAAAAGCTATCAAATTCTTCTCAAGTAAGTTGTAAATATTGACAAAATTACACATCGATATAAGAATAATCGGAGTGCAATCTATCCGTCACTTTATTAAAGGGAATTAAGGTTATTTAGATATAACAAGTATGAAAAAATAAAATGTAAAAGAAGATATATAAGAATAGATGCACAATCCAGATATATACATTTTAGACCGCCCAAAATTAATGTTTTTACTAGAAGAATATGAAGAGAAAGTAAACAACGTTGTTCGAACTGAAAATTGCTGTTACCAGCCTAATATTTATATATGGTAAACTCTACTTTGTAATTTATTGTAACATAATTTATGGTAAAATATCTTCATGTTGAGACATGCTATTATTGAATAATAAAGAAGTTTATACGTCATAGATTTATATGAATATATTATTTGTATTTATAAAAATATTCTTTGCTTTATGCATACAGCCAGGTAAAATATACGGCGAGAGGTTATGTGCTGGCCACATCAGATTTTTTTGTATTGAGTCTGATATATAAATCAATACACTATATTTCTCACTACAATAAATCAAAATACGTGAATAAAGCAATATATACCCTTTCTCAAAATCTTCTTGATTACAACGAATCCGACATTGGCGCTTGTGCTTTGATGCCGCCGTACACTTTGATATAGTGCAGATATATCATTTTTACGGTCCGTCACATTTAGATAAGGAAGGTATTGTCTTTGGTTAAAAAATTCAATGAAGAGTTTTCAGTGAATAAGCACGTTTTAGGGTCCATATAATACGATTTTACCATTTTTACGATGATGTCTGTATGTACGTATGTGTGTCTGTGTATGTGTGTGTGTGTGTGTGTGTGTGTGTGTGTGTGTGTGTATGTGTGTGTGTGTGTGTCTGTGTTTGTGACGAAAGTTTCGGATCGCTTAACTACAATACCACGATTCCAAAAATTATAATTTTTTCGTACTCCTCAAGGTTACATCCAGAAGAGGAGGTGATTCTGGTTATAATTGGTCTACCGGAAGTACCTTCATTTGAAGTTTTTCTTGAAAAAACGCAGTTAAATATCATTTATTAGCATTTAACGTAATTATAACTTGAATATATTATTCTCTATACGATTTGATTGTAATTTATACTTCATATTCAATGGATATGGGGTTAAAGAATTATAAAGATATTAAATTTTATAAATCAGCCAGATATGCTAACCATGGAAACTGCTAACGAATTTAGATAATTCAAATTGACAGATGTCAGTATCAATGAAAAGTAAATGAATATGGCAGAGATGAGGGTGCCCGTGAGGTGATGCCTGGTAAGCACCCACACGGTACAAATATTCCATCATTACCGATATCTGTACAAAGCAGATTGGCACACCCAGCAATGGGTAATATGCCGTTATGAATTATTTATTTATTTAGGATGTTGAGATAGATGTTAGGGAAGTCACGGAAAGATACGGTAAGGAATGAAAGAATAAGAGAAATAACTCTAGTGTTAGAAGTTTCTAGAAAGATACAAGAGAGACGATTACATTGGTTTGAACATGTCATGAGGAGAGATGGAGAATATATTGGAAGAAAAATGAATAGCTTAGTAATAGAAGGTTGAAGAAACATAGGAATACCAGAGACAAGATGAAAGGACTGTATTGCGGAAGACTTGAGAAAAAAGGAACTGAATAAGAACGATACGCAAAACAGAAATGAGTGGAAGAAGAAAATAAAAATAGCGACCTCTAACGAATGGGAAAAGCGAAAGAAGATGTCAGTGTCAAGTGCAATTTGCATAGTTTGTTTATGAAATAATTTTACTGGAAATTGAGAATCTTTTGCTAGAAAATTTATGTATGGAATTTATACATAATATACAGGATTGACGGAAGGTATTGTGCTAACCATATCAGATATTTTTAAAATAAGTTTATAGTTCTCGCAAATGTGAATCTTATTTTCTAAAGTGAGTATAATAAATTCGCAAGAAACCTTTTGATACTGTTGTACGATTTAAATGAATAGCATACACTTGTTTTTTTGGTGGACAAAAGTACTTGCAGTTGTATTTTGTCATTTATTTAGTGAGTTGATGTTAATTTGGGTAAAAATAAATATTTTCGGGTCGCCTTACGAGAAAAAGTAGAACAGCTCCATAAAAATGAAGTAGTGCAATATTTCAAAAACTTTAAAAATCAGTAAAAGTGGCGTATCAAAGATTTTGATTAACAAAGCCATTTGGCGTATTTTAGTGATCCTACTTTACAAATGAAATTTGTTCAAAAATTCGGGAACAATTTAATGTAGATTTGAGTAATCGCATTCTGAGACAACGGCTGTGTGATGTAGGATTACTGGGTAGAATACCCATGAAAAAACCTCTACTATCAAAGAAGATCAAATTGTTTTTGCTGAGAAACACTCATCGTGGTCCAGTGAAAAATGGAACACTGTCCTTTGGAGCGATTACGTAAGAGGTATGATTATAAATACCAAAAATCGAAAGCGACTGTGAAACTTGGAGCAGGTAATGTTATGGTGTGGGGATGCTTTTCTCGCTCCGGTACGGGATCAATTGTAACAATACGTAGTATAGAAAATGGACCATTTTTTACCTCCCGCTACCCTTGGTAAGGGAGGTATAGGTATCGTGCTAAAAATCGCATATCGAGATTTTGGTAAATGACCACGTTTTAAGGTCCCTAGAATCCATTTTTAACATTTTCACGACGATGTCTGTGTGTATGTATGTGTGTGTGTGGATCCTCTTTACGCTCTAACTCAAATACTATCCTTCAGAAAGTTTTGAAACCATGTATTTCTACATTATTCTAATATGGAAAGAACTGATTAGATTTTGGTGGTAATCGGATAACCGGAAATGGCAGTTTACTTGAAGCTCAAGATAGTTTTTCTTCAAAAAATACCTTTAAATGTATTTTTTTCTCAATTTGTTATTATAAAAATTAAAGATTATTCCATTTTCTACAAGCTTGCTTTAATACTTTTTCTATATATTGTATGGATAAATTTATAAAGTAATATAAAAATTATATACATAGGGAAATGGCGGGAGGTACTGTGTTGGTCACATCAGATTTACTGGAGAAGGTAATGTTACCATTTGCTGAAGAAGAAATGCCTTTGCGTTGGCGTTTTCAAGAGGACAACGAACCGAACCATTCGCCAAAGTTTATTAAAGAATGGTTTCTTAGAAAAAAAATTATGGTTTAAAATGGCGTTCTCAATCTTAAATCCTATACAGCATCTTTGGGATCATTTAGATCGACAAATTCGAAAAAAAAAATGAAAAATGCCAATGAATTGTGGGAATCACTAAAGGGAGAATGGCAGAAGATTCCTGCAGACATATGCAGGAAATTTGTAGATACCCCGACGTCGTCAAACTGTACGAACTGCAAACGGTTATGTAACAAAATTTTAATTATATTTATTTCTAAACAATGTATTTGTTTCTACACGTTGGTCCCACGAATGTTCTTTAAATACGGACATTGTTATTAAATATATATTAAATATAATCTGTAGTATATAATATACAGTATGTTCCAGAAAAACTTAACTCGGAGTAGGCTATGAACAACGTTACATATGTCTTAATTTAAAGTATTTAATTAAATGTCAATTTGACACGAGATATTGTCGAAAATTTTATCTAAAGAAATCAAAGCTTTTCTTGAATCTTATTTTGAAATGGAAATTAGAAAATGGCGAATGGTAATATACTGTTTCCTTCATTATTATCTTTTCTCCTTAAAATTACATTTCAAGATCAATTTTGACAACTTGACTTTGGAATTGAATAATTCTTTGTTCATAGCCTACTCCAAGTTAGGTTTTTTTAACACACTGTACTATTATTTATGTTAGTATTACTTATACATAGAAATATTAACTAGAATTACATCGTGAAAAAAAAAAGTTTCCATACTTTTGTCCTCCACCGTATATGCCTACACTCTAATCTTCTGGACGTTTAATATGTGTCTTTCAACGGTATATAGTTTTATACCTACGTATATTGGAAACACTGCCCTAAATTGATGCGACAACCACTAAGTTATTGCCACGGAAATACCCCCTAACAATTTAGCGCCAGCTATGTTCAAGTTAAAACAATAGATCATCGCATACGATTGCGATTAATCTGTGGTACATTGGTATTTTTACGACTACACCGAAGTGCTTCAATTCGTTTAGAGTATGCAGCATTTAATCCGCTATCTACAGGGATATTATAGTTAACAGTATTAGTTGATTTGATCGAAGAACTATTAGGGCCATAGCGTAGATGGAAATCTAACTATAAACGCAATTTAATGGTTATCCCTTTAACTTTATGCTGTGTGGACTGAACACACAAATATCTTCCCGCCTGTCCTGCTTCTGTTGTCTATATCAGCTTTTGCAGTATCCTTTGAAATTGAACGGTGTTTGAAGAAATCTTCAACCACAGATGATTGCAGGTCGGCATCGACATCCGTCCGCACTTAAATCTCCATCAGTCTAATTTGGTTTCGCGATATCCGATGCGGTTATTGCTTTGCTAATGTAATATTTCCCTTCAGTCGAAACAGGCAAACACGATTCCAATTAACAAATCTGTTATCTTTATGCGCAATTTCAAAATCAATTATGCACTCGGAATAATTGAAAATTAAATATAATCAAAATGAATTTATCAATTATTTATTTTTGCGGCGCAGAATTGTATTAAAATTAATTGGCAAAGAGATCGATGTAATGTATTTTTTGACCGCAAATCAATAATTGAATGACAACACTAGGACCAGTTGTATAAAACGTTGTTAGCTGATCACGTGTTTAACTACACATTCTAACTAAGGATACGTATCAAAAATTCATTGGAAACTAAGCCTTGTCAAAGTTAACAACGTGATTAAAGTTAACAATGTTTTATGCAACTGGGCCTAAGTGATCCATCACAGCATTTCAGGTAGTGGTCCTAGCCCACCCCGCAAAAACTCTGGCCCACTTATTGGCCCACCAGTTTTAAAAATCAAATGAGAAAAAACAGTTCCCGCACATTATTGGAACTGTATTTTTCATTCCAAAATAATAATGGCATTTATGATAAAGAAACAGTAATATTATATTATTTACAATCATTATAGTTATATGTTGATTCCTAACATTTAGAGGTGGGGAATTACGTTATTTCTAACTGCAATGACAATCTCTTGGGTGGGAAATAATAGATTTCACATTCACTCCACGGGTTGGAAATGTTTATGTAAGGGTTGCCTAGCAACATTGTCATTGATTCGTATAATAAAATAGACTAAACAAATTTTAATAAAGCTATCAAAAAATATGAATAACTCACTGATTTATTTTGAAAATTACGGATTTAAAAAGAGGATGTTTGTGAATAAAATAGTATACATACCTCGGTGGGAGTTTCAACACAGCCTCGCGCTGTATCTCACCTCGCCTCTCGATAATATACATAAGCCCTCGGCTGTAATAAAACATATCCCACCTCGGATGTAATATACTTTACTGTACAGTACAGAGTAGATAGAATATCTTTATTCAATGCATTTCATCATTTTAACAGAACGGACGAGTTGGCATTAATTTTAAGGATATTTGGAACTGACATGTCTGTTTTATAATCATTTATTGTTCCGTCTATTTTTTTTTACAAAACTTATCCTTCATTACATATGGTGTATTTTTAATAATGTTAAATAAACTTAATTCTACAAATTAATAAAGGTTACAGATAAATAATTGGAGTTGCAGTCTGGTGAAAAAATGTTTATTAGGATCTATTTAACATTCCGACGCTTCGGTTCCAAATGAACCATCATGGATCCGAAACGTCGGAATGTTAAATAGACCCTAATAAACATTTTTTCACCAGACTTCAACTCCAATTATTATCTGTAACCTTTATATTATACCAACAGTCAAGAAATACCCAAGAAATCTACAAATTAATATCTGTTAAAATACGTATGTATATATTTCACAAATTGTATGACTAAAAATCAAATTTTTGTTATTTGTGTTCTATGTATTAGTGATAGGTCGTTCATTCAATTTTGCTGAGTCAGTCCATTTAGCTCCGCTCACTAAAGTGAGTCGTTCACTTGATCGACTCTTTTCAATCGTGTAAGCGCTCTTCATTCTTTCTACTTTCAAAATTTTAAAAATATTGTTAATTATTGTCGCTCAGTGTATAAAGGAGGAGGTGTTGGAATCTGGTGTCGCCAGAATTTAGATGTTAAACCTCTTAATCTTAACAATCATTGCATCGAAAAACACTTTGAATTTTGTGGTATTATCTGGAAATCACATTCTGACACAACCACCGTTATTTTAACATGCTATAGATCACCATGTGGTGACATTAATATATTTTGTGATAAAATCTCAGTCGTCCTAGATCAAATTTTTAAACCTTCATTTAATATAGTTCTATTAGGAGACTTTAATATAGATCCTTTTAGAGATACTCGGGAATATGAGAAGTTAACTAATGTACTACTGACTTATAGGTTAACAAATATTGTTAAAACTCCAACAAGAGGAAACAGAATTTTGGACCATATTTACACAAACTTAACCTCAACTATTATATCTGTGCAACCCACTCCAATATCGGATCATAGAAGCGTTCTTCTTTCCAGTAAAATTACTGTTGATAAATCTTCTCAAAGTACTCAGAAGGTTGGACGGATGTTCAGTGATAATAATATTGGTAAGTTTTATGAAGCCTTATCAAATGTTAGTTGGGCAAATATTTATAACGAAAATGATCTTAACAAGGCTTTTAATTCTTTTTATGATGTTTTTCTAGGCTATTTTGATTTATATTTTCCAATTGAAAAATTTAAAAAGAAATCAAATAAAGATTGGGTCAATAAAGAAATTAAAATATCCAGTCATAAATTAAAATCCTTGTACTATCTTAAACTAAGATTCACTGAACTTGTACCACTTTATAAAAGTATGAAAAAATGTCACTCAACCCTAGTTTCTAACACAAAAAGATCCTTTTATCAAAACAAAATCTGCAACTCTGATAATCCATCCAAAAGTGCGTGGGCGATAATTAATAAATTAAGTAATAAAGATACTGAAAAAAGTAACATAAGCATAATGCATAATGATACTATTACAGACGATCCGCATATAGTAGCAAACAGCTTTAATAATTTTTTCAGAGATGCCCCACTGGATTTACTGAAACGGTTACCTACAAATAATCCAACTACACCATCATCTCAAGGTCAAAATAACGCAAATTTTTTCCTTTTCCCTTTTTGCGAAAGGGAAATCGAGGAACTAATAAAAAATAAAATTAAAAATAAAAAATCATCTGGGCATGATTCGATACCTAGCTTTTTAATAAAAATAGTATATTCTTCCATATGTAAACCTTTGACTTATTTGATTAATCTTTCATTTAAAACTGGACTTTTCCCAGAGAAACTGAAAATAAATAAAATTATTCCTATTCACAAAAAGGGAAATAGAAATGATTTGAATAACTACAGACCTGTAACTTTAACATCTGTGTTCTCTAAACTTTTTGAATATTGCTATCTGCAAAGATTAGATTTGTTCATAAAAAAAACTAACATTTTAGATAAAAATCAATTCGGCTTTCAAGCCAACTCGTCCACACTAGATGCAATTCAACATTTTTATGTAAAATTGGTTCAAGCTTTAGAGAACGGTGAATGCCCAGTCGGGGTATTTTGCGACTTAAGTAAGGCCTTCGACTGCGTAAATCATGATCGTCTCTTAGGTAAACTCGAATGTATGGGAATCCGTGGAGCACCCTTGGAGTGGCTCCGAAGCTTCTTACAAAATAGACTCCAGTATGTATCACTTGATTACACTTGCAAGAATGCAAATGAACTAAAACTAGTCCCATCAAATTATCTTACCAGTAATGTGGGTCTACCTCAAGGAACGGTTTTAGCTCCTATTCTTTTTATTTTCTATACAAATGATATTAATCTATCACTTAAAGACCATTCTGCAATATCACTTTACGCTGATGATACGTCAGTTGTTGTCTCAGACAAAGATAGTGAGAAACTTCAACAAAAATGTAATACTTGTGTACTTAGTATCGTGAACTGGTGCAATGATAACTTTTTATTTCTTAATAAGACTAAAACTACTTTTGTCCAATTTCACAATTATCAAAAGAGAAATATTCCCGATTTGAATATTTCTCTTTATGATTATAAATTACACAGATCTCAAAAAACTAAAATTTTGGGTTTGACAGTAGATGAAAATCTTAACTGGAAATCGCAATGTAGGGAAATCATTGCTTCACTTAATAGTACTTGTTATCAAATTAGACATTTGAAATGTTTCTTAACTGAACAACAATTGCTAAGGTATTATTACGCTATAGTTGAATCCAAATTACGATACGGTGTATTATTCTGGGGAACATCTGCAGAAGCTCATGATGTGTTCTTAGTGCAAAAGAGAATAGTAAGATGTATAGCTGGTTCTAGTAGAACTCAGAGTTGCAGAAATTTGTTTAAGAATTTTGGCATTCTTCCTCTTACCGGCATTTTCATACTAGAACTATGCTGTTTCGTCCATAAAAATAAATCAAAATTTTCAATACAAAGTGACTTTCATTCGATAAATACAAGAACGAAAGACAACTTTCGAGTACCCTTTGGTAAAAATAAAATAGGGCAAATGGCCCCTCATTCTCTTGGGTTGCACATTTATAATTTATTACCACAAGAAATTAAATCTGTGAACTGCCTCAATCACCTTAAAAATAATTTGAAACGTTTTCTTGTTCTAAATTGTTTTTACAACTTGAACGAATTTTATGATTATTGTAAATAATTTTCTGTACTCTTTGACTTATTCCTATACATTGTATTATCAGTGTCTCTTGAAATAAAAGTGATTATTATTATTATTATTATGTGTGCTGTACTGCTGCTGTGGCTGTGCTCACTTGCGCGAAGAGTGTCGTAGCGTGTAGAGTACAGTATTTAAGGGTCTCGACTCCTCGTGGCTCTACATGGAATCTGTTTATCTGAATGAGAAGTGTGGCGCGGTGCGGAGATGTTTAGTCCGGCCCACTTATAGTTGAACATTTGTATTGAGTTGATAGATCCAGAAGAAACGCGTTGGTCAATACAACATTACGTTGAGGTGTAGTGGGGTGGATATTGAAGAATGAATAGCAATAGATGGGGAGAAATGGATTGCTATCATATTCGGAATTTGGAATTCGGATGGGTGGACTTTGGTATATAATAATATATATAAGAAACAAAAAAACTATCATTTTATTGAAATTAAATTAAAAAAATACTTAATTATTAATTATTTCAATAACCAATTACATACTAGGTAATTATATATAATATATAAATCATATTCAAAAAAAAAAAAATCGTTGACAATGAAGATTTCTAGATATAGAAAAAAAGTTTTTAGAGATGGAAAAATAAAAATTTCCTTATATAAAGAGCAAAATGGCAAAATAATATTCAGCAAGTACATTAAATCGGCAAACGAGCCGCAAAAAATGCAAACTTATGCCTCAATTTGTTTTTCGCGAAATGGAAGCCCTCTTGTATACCGGGGATCAATGAGCTCAGGAAGAACGCAATCCATATAGAACTTTATTAAATGTTGCTCCATGTTTATTTTTCCAAAAGTCTTCATCGTAATCAATTTTTTCCATTGATATACCTTTTGGAGTCCATATTACAAACATGCAATATTTTTTACCAGTAATTCGTAACTGACCCTGGACTTGATAGTAGTATGAATGATTTCATTTTAAATATAATTTATCATCACGTATTACGCAAAAATTCATTTTTTTCGAAATAACGCCCTAACCTAAGAGGTGAAATTTTTTGTGCTGATGAAGGATATTTAATTTCAATTAATCCCGATTCCCCAATCAAACCATCAGGACTTGCTCCTAAGAAAGGATATTCCTTATCAATGAACAATCCTGTGGGTTTTTACTTGCAAATTGCTCATTTCTTCAAATTTTTGTCTTGCAATGGGTTCATTTTCTATTCCAAATTTTGTTGCTGCATTTCCAGAAAATGACATATACAGCATATTGATTCTAAAATCATTTTGCAAGAGGTAGAGCGGCGCATTTTACATATTTTGCCGAAATTAGACACAATCAATCTCTTCACTCTCTCAATTTGCCATACTTGGCTTTGATTTTGCAATACAGTATCTTGAAATAATTTTTCCCTTTCTCCTTCAGTTTTTTCCAACGATTGTAGGAATTTTGTCTTTTTTTCTATAAATTCTCCGTCCGACATATCGAGGTCTGCCTCACCAAGAAGACCATACTCTTTATCAGGTCCAACCTTAGGTCCAGTTTTTCTCCTTTTATTTGGAGGAGCAAATAATCTTCGTCTTGCATTAGATTTTTCTTTTTCTTGTTTCTTCTTCTTCATATACAATTTCCTATATATACCTAGGCTTCTGTTTGAAATTTTTTTGTAAGAAAATACAAATTGTAGTCACTGGCATCGCCCAGGGTTGGAAAACCATCCCCTCTTCTATTGCTCTCTACCCGTACTCCACCTCGCCTGGACTATGGTAACTCATTTCAGCTTCCGTAAAATTCCGTAAAATTGGTTTAGAAATTTGTAAATTACATACGTAATTTTAAAGATAGAACAAAATTTCAAAAACGAGCGTATAGAAGGAAAGTAATACTATGCTTCTGCGTTCTTATATTTTCCAATAAATATCTATTTCATTAGATATATTATGTTGAATATTGTGTAAAATGTGTTATTTCGTAGTTTTGTAATATTAATTATAAACATTTTTTCAAATTTTTAACAACGGGTAAGCATTTTTACCTCTCGCTAAGAGAGGTATTGCATTCATGCTAAAAATCGCATATCCAGATTTTATTGAATAAGCACGTTTTAAGGTCCTTACAATCCGATTTTAACATTTTTACGATGATGTCTGTGTGTGTGTGTGTGTGTGTGTGTGGATGTGTGTGTGTGTGTGTGTGTGTGTGTGGGATGTTGGAAGGACGGTTACTCAAAAACTATAAGACTTAAAATTTGTTTAACAACGTATTTCCCAATCGGACATTCCCGGGAAGATCTGAAAAGGTTTTGGTAACAATTGGACAACCGGAAGTAGAAGATTCTTGAAAAAAAATCTTCTAAATATTATTTTTTGAAAATTTTTCGTGGTAATATTAAAGAAAATTAAATTCTCTATCTGATACATTTAAATATTTTATAATTGGACAACCGGAAGTAGAAGATTCTTGAAAAAAAATCTTCTAAATATTATTTTTTGAAAATTTTTCGTGGTAATATTAAAGAAAATTAAATTCTCTATCTGATACATTTAAATATTTTATTATATATTCCATAGATTTAGAGATAAAAGAAGTATAATATATAAAATAATCTGTTGTAATAAATTTGACAGCCGAAAGAATGCCATGAAAAATAGTTGATAATTTAAATTATTTGTAACTGACAGATAAATGTCAGTGTCAGAAATAATGAGTAATGAATTAAAAATATACTTGGAGAATTCCTTAGTTCTTGATCTGTGACTATTATGGAGATGACAAGTCTAGGTTGAAGGGCTTAAATTTGTTTCAAACATTATGGGACAATGTACACCAGTACTGTAGACTAGAGTAACTTTGAATTGCGAAAAAGCTATCAAATTCTTCTCAAGTAAGTTGTAAATATTGACAAAATCGGAGTGTAATCTATCCGTCACTTTATTAAAGGGAATTAAGGTTATTTAGATATAACAAGTATGAAAAAATAAAATGTAAAAGAAGATATATAAGAATAGATGCACAATCCAGATATATACATTTTAGACCGCCCAAAATTAATGTTTTTACTAGAAGAATATGAAGAGAAAGTAAACAAAGTTGTTCGAATTGAAAATTGCTGTTACCAGCCTAATATTTATATATGGTAAACTCTACTTTGTAATTTATTGTAACATAATTTATGGTAAAATATCTTCATGTTGAGACATGCTATTATTGAATAATAAAGAAGTTTATACGTCATAGATTTATATGAATATATTATTTGTATTTATAAAAATAATCTTTGCTTTATGCATACAGCCAGGTAAAATATACGGCGAGAGGTTATGTGCTGGCCACATCAGATTTTTTAAGAAATTATGTTGCACAATTTCATTTTCAAAATTAATATGTAAGTCATAAAATAAAAACTACGACACCTCTAAACATGCAACATTTTCCTCAGGAGACGGGAATAGCAATAGACGGAGAGAAATGGATTGCTTTCATATTCGGAATTCGGGTTGGTGCTGTTGGTAGACTTCGGTATATGATAGAAAAATAAATATGAAAACTAATATCAAAAAATCATATTCAAATTAAATTAAAGGAATATACTTAATTATTTCAATAACCATTTACATACTACTAGGTAATAAAAAAAAGAATCATATTCAGAAAGAAAAAAATCTTTGACAATGAAGATTTCTATATATACAGAAAAAAAATACAGAAGAGAAAATAAGAAATACATATACTAGTATTTCTCAAAAAATTAAAGGAATGTCAATTTCCTTACACAAAGAAAAAAATCTGATGTGGCCAGCACAATACCTTCCGTCAATCCCGTGTATTACGTATAAATTCTGTACATAAATTTTCTTGCGAAAGATTCTAAATTTCCAGTAAACGGCAAAATAATATTCAGTAAGTATACACAGTGTAAAAAAAATATATGAGAATATTTCGAGGAGATTTTACAGCTAAAACAAAAATAATAAAGCAATCTCGAAAAAAAAGACACATTTAAAAATAGGAAACGATGAAATTGAAAAAGTAGACAACTTTATCTACTTAGGCGGCGAAAAGAAGTAAATTAAATGGATAAACGAGTCGCAAAAAATATCAAACGTATGCCTCAATGTGTTTTTCTCGAAATGGAAGCCCTCTCGTATAACGGGGATCAATGAGCACAAGAAAGAACGCAATCCATACAGACCTATTAAATGTTGCTCCATGTTTCTTTTCCAAAAACCTTCATCGTAATCGATTTTTATCTCCCGTCACCTTTAGGTAAGGAAGGTATTGTCTTTGGTCAAAAAAATCGATGATGAATTTTTAGTGAATAAGTACGTTTTAAAGTTCCCTAGAATACGATTTTACCATTTTTACGATGACGTGTGTCTGTGTGTGTGTGTGTGTATGTGTGTGTGTGTGTGTGTGATGACTATTTCATAGACGATAACTCCAACACTACAATTCTAAAAATTATAATTCTTTCGTATTCCATTTATTTACATCCATATGAAGATCTGATTAGATTTTGGTTATAATTGGTCAACCGGAACTACCCTCATTTAAAGATTTTAACAGTTTCTCTTGAAAAAACGCTCTTGGCATTTAATGTTATTATAAACATTACAGAATATTATATTATCTATACGATTTGATTGCATTTTTTATTTTATATTCAATGGATATATAGTTAAACAATTTAAATTTCATAATTCAGTCAGCTATGCTACTACATTTAAGAAAATTCTAATTGACAGATGTCAGTGATTTTGCAGTACAGTATTGTCTAATAACTTTTCCTTTCGTCATCAGTTTTTAGCATCGATTAACTAAAAAAAGAACTAAATATATTAAAAAAAAAAACGAACTACCTTTTTCTTTGATAATATATTCAATTTTGTCCTTTGTTTTTTTTCTGGGAGCAGATAATCGTAGTCTAGTTTTTTTTTTTTGCCACGGCGTCAATTCCGAACATCGGGTTATAGAAATATACAGTCTATAGTAACAATTTACTACGAATACAAAATACCCCGCACTGGTATCATCCAGAGTTGGAAAACCATCCCCTCTACTATTCCTCTCTACCCGTACTCCACCGCGCCATGACTAGGGCAACTCATTTCTGCTTCCGTAAAATTCCGTAAAATTGGTTTAGAAATTAGTAAATTACATACGTAGTTTTAAAGATAGAACAAAATTTCAAAAACAAACATATAGAAGGAAAGTGAAGCTATGCTTCTACGTTCTTATATTTTCTAATAAATGTCTATTTAATTAGATATATTATGTTGAATATTGTGTAAAATGTGTTTTTTCATTGTTTTGTAATATTGATTGTAAACATTTTTTCAAATTTTTAACAACAGGTAAGCGTAGATCCATTCTTTAAGAAATCATGTCGCACAATTTCATTTTTTCAAAATTAATATGTAAGTCATAAACTAAAAACTGCGACACCTCTAATCACGCAACATTTTGCTTAGGAGACGAGACCCTTAAGGCCTATTTATATCAACGCAACGCAAGACGCGACGCAAGCACGCAAAGCAATGGGTAACGCAATCGCGAAATGTGTAATTTATAATCACGGTAAGTTTGCTGCTTGTAACCAATCAGAAGCATAGTGCAAATCGGGACTTCTTTTGAAATTTGATGTTTACATAACCTCTACCGTGCAAGAAGCACTTGCGCGCGCCTCTTGTGAAAATACTGATAAGTGATTGGTTACACGCTAAAGGGAACGCAAGGCATCACGCAGAAAGTTGAAAGTTAAGGCCTATTTATATCAACGCAACACAAGACGCGACGCAAGCACGCAAAGCAATGGGTAACGCAATCGCGAAATGTGTAATTTATAACCACGGTAAGTTTGCTGCTTGTAACCAATCAGAAAGCATAGTGCAAATCGGGACTTCTTTTGAAATTTAACGTTTACATAACCTCTATCGTGCAAGAAGCCCTTGCGCGCGCCTCTTGTGAAAATACTGACAAGTGATTGGTTACACGCTAAAGGGAACGCAGAAAGTTGAAAGTTAGCCATCTCTTGCGTGTCGTTCATTGCGTTACCTATTGCATAGCGGTGATATAAATAGCCCGTATTTCAAGCATGTGTTTTAACTCCTTACGTTACCTATTGCGTTTGCGTTACGTCTTGCGTTGCGTTGTTATAAATAGGCCTTTAGCCATCTCTTGCGTGTCGTTCATTGCGTTACCTACTGCATAGCGGTGATATAAATAGCCCGTATTTCAAGCATGTGTTTTAACTCCTTACGTTACCTATTGCTTTTGCGGTACGTCTTGCGTTGCGTTGTTATAAATAGGCCTTTAGCCATCTCTTGCGTGTCGTTCATTGCGTTACCTACTGCATACCGGTGATATAAATAGCCCGTATTTCAAGCAAGTGTTTTAACTCCTTACGTTACCTATTGCGCTTGCGTTACGTCTTGCGTTGCGTTGTTATAAATAGGCCTTTAGCCATCTCTTGCGTGTCGTTCATTGCGTTACCTACTGCATAGCGGTGATATAAATAGCCCGTATTTCAAGCATGTGTTTTAACTCCTTACGTTACCTATTGCGTTTGCGTTACGTCTTGCGTTGCGTTGTTATAAATAGGCCTTTAGGTCTATTCCGTGCTACATTTAATTTAGCTGCGCTACTGTACTATTTAGTGAGCGGTGAGCCATTTGTGCTATTGTGCTAGCGTGCTGTTTACTGAGTGGTGAACAGCTCGTGAACGATGGTACAGCGCGGGAACGAGCGCACGGATAGTGTGAACTAGTGAGTCATGTGCCGTATTGTAAGAAACTAAACACTCTACTATAATGGAAACAATAAAATCAACTCCTAAAGTGAGTTGGTCATGTATGATACATAAGTGAAAATCGGTTCCCACGCCTTATTTTATACGCATATACTTCACTGGAAAATACTGGTAAACTCGCCAACGCTCTCAAGAAAACCTGGCTATTCCAAATAAAGGACGATCTTACAAGAGTGCTCACGCCTACTGACGCCAAAAATCAAACAATGGACAGACATATATGGAATTTAATTACGATGAATAGACCATGGAGTACCCACAGCTGCGGACCGACTTCGCGGCAGGCGGCATCCGAACGTTCTCTTAAGGGGCTTTTAAATCTTCGAGAAATTCTCAAAATTTGAAGGGGTACTGATACAGCTAAGTCGTTATGTAATTCCTCAAATCTGACTACCGCCACTGTATTTTTAGCTCCCATCATTCTCGATAGTATGAAATTATTAGCAACAAAAATTTTGTCTGGTGAAAATTAAAGATCAATTATTGCAATATTAATTTTCAGTGCATTGTGCATCTATAATGTAGACTAGGGGTCTTCAATCAATTAGGTTAGGCTACGTTAAGGTACATATATTTAGGAAACCTAATCCGCAAAATACATTAATTTTAGTGATTGGGGAACGTGGGTTTTACATGTTGCTCCGATACAAAACAAAACTCATTTTATGCGGACTATCAGTGGCATCATAATCGAGGGTGCAGTTGGTGCGGATGGTTCCCTAACGTAAATCATATCTACTTAATGAAGCTCTCACATAATTTTATAATAGGTTTGATTGATTTGGAATTTGAAATATAATATAAGCGTAAATAATAATACAATCGGTATTAATAAAATTCTTTATACCTACTGTAAAAAGATGACATATCTGCTTTTTCTATAAAATACTGGTTTATGTACGTATACAGGGTGTTTATAAACCTGTGTCACAGATTTTAAGGATATATTGTACTGACCAAAATGAGTAAAAAAGTGAATTATCATAGGCTGATATTCAACTATTTCCGAGAAAAACGAAAAATCAAAGAAATATAGATAGAAGATAGTGATCGAACAAAATTTTGTTTATGTCAGTAAATAGACAAAAAAATAATATAATTTAATATAAAACATTTTTCTCCCCTAAAATTTACGGGTGATTTATTTGTTACATAACTAAAAATCCTTATATTTATGTTATTTTATTTTGCGTCTATAATCTTTTATAAATCCCAGTCACAGGGGAAATGTAGACTTTAGCCCTTAATCTTCCTCCTAGGAGCAAAGAAAGCCTGTCTAAATTTGAGTTGCAGTACCTACGATAATGGTTATATTACTGCTCAGTTCACTAGGGACTAAGGAATAGGGACTAGGCTAATAATAATAACAACAATATTCTGAAGAATGCGGGTACATTGTAGTTATTTACTTCTTATTCCTTTTTTATTAAAAATAAAATATAAAATAAATATATCATCACGGCATATTACTAATTTCTCGGTGTGTCAATCTGCTTTATGCACAGATATCGGCAATGATGAAATATTTGTACCGTGTGGGCGCTTACCAGGCGTCAACTCACGGGCACTCATTTCTGGCATGGAGAGTGTACCACAGTCAATTTTGTGCCATTGGAAATACGAAATAATTTTGGCGTCAGTCGGGATCGAACCCGGGTCCCCAGATTCGAGGCCAGATACAGGCACACGGCCACGAAACCCCATAAATAATTTTCTTTAACAGATATACTCGTAGTGAGTATTAAATAAGTCATTTATTAAATTTATCATTATTTTTTTGCTAAAATAATCAGGGAAGAAACCGAAAAAATAATGGTTAATGTTTAACCGAAATGGAGATCGCAATTTTTAAAACAGTTTATGTTAAAAAAACGCTTTATACTTAAGCGGTTTTAAAATGATTACTCGGTAAAAAAAACACGATTAATAAAATTATTAATAATATATTATCATGGCATATTACCCATTGCAGGGTGTTCCAGAATAGTTTTGTTATTGTTTTTAAAATGTTATAGTTTATAAAAAGTTAAAAGGAGTGAGAAAAATTGCATGTTCCCCTTTTTTAGAACCGATTCTAGGGCATAGAAATACCGGTTTCGATATCAGTCAGTGGCATAGCCAGGACACTTTCCGGAAAGATTTTTCCTGAAGAGGGGATTCATATAAAAGTATTGCAGTGTCCTATCGATACTGAAGATGCATGTACAATTGCGTTATGTTTGTTACATCACAGTCGCATCAGTTGAGCCCCGTCTTCATTTAATGCCCCTATTTTAATTTTATTACAAATTTATCGGGCTCTTCTAGGTTGTCTGCTTGGCTACACCACTGGTATCAGTTAATAATTATGTTTTTGGACTTAAAATATTTGTTAATCAGATTTTCAAACTGGTTTAAAATCCTGGTTTCTTGCTGCGGCAATAATACGATACAAATTTAAAAAATTCTACGCATATGAAACATACATTTTACTTTTACGAAGAATTTCAAATTTGTGCAATATTTATGTGTACGCTATGATAAAAATATTTAACATGTTTTGTAAATTATTTAAATATCTAAAATTGAAATCTGACATTATTATGACCTACAATTCTAAATACTGGGATTAAATGGGTTAAATTATTCCACACTGTTCTCCAAAATATAATTTAAAAATTATGAATAGGGGAAGCTTGTAACATTATGCAATCCGATGGAAAAACTTCGGGACTCTTTAGGGACCACAACCACTACACACCGATTGGGACACAGGACATTAGAATATCCTCTTTGCTGCCTTATTTACATTGGTAATCAAAGTTCTATGGATTAAGGACAGCAGTGGCCGGTATCCCAAAAAAACAGCTTACGTCCTAAAACAAAATATAAATCAATAGCACTTTTATATTATGTAGGATTACCGAAAAAGCTTGCTTGGGTTTTAATAAGAAATATTTTAATTGAAGAAATGAAAGAGTTTCTGGGATTCAGCCACATGAGTGTGTGGCGCGAATTTTCTAATTTAACTAATTAAACATTGTCTTAACATTCTACCATAATTAAATCCACAGGACCAAACGGTACTTCCTGTAAGTTGTGCGTTAAAGTTTGGTACACGTTTTTCTTAAATTTGTTTATACGTTTTGCGACTTTGTTAAATAATATGTTTAACAATTTTATTTTTTATAAAGACTATATACATGTTTAATTAAATATATTATACACATAAATACTATGTACAGTACATTTATATCAACTTTCATGTTAGTTCTAAATTTTGTTAATCATATCTTATATTACATTCTGCTCTCTTTGTAATCGTTATAAAACATAAACTGTTTTTTAATGTAGTTCCTGAAGATGACCCATGTGGAGCCAAATATGTCGAGACTGATGTAATAAATGTGGCTGAATCCCAAAAACTCTTTCATTTCATCAACTACCCAGCCAATAAATAACCCTTATCCCAATATTTAATTATTGTGTTAGTAATTTTTTTATTGAAGATACACTTAATAAATGTGGTCGCATGGCTCTGTGTGACAGGTGAGTAAGGGTGATTCAGTTGGTCTAGATTCAATTACAATCGACGTCGATCGTGACGCTTAAAATATATTTCCAATTTTCAATTAGTACAAAAGTGACCCTGTGGTGCACTCTCTCTATGCGAGCTTTGAGAGCTCGTGGAATGACGTCTGGTAAACGCCCTCAGATTGGCACATCCAGAAATGGATAATACACCGTAATGATACATTTATATTTTTACATCAACTTAAGAGTGCAAATTTCAATATGTGAATTGTGTACTATAACAGCTTTGAAATAGTCATAACGATAATCAAAGTATAACGTTTTACTAAAATGTGTTAATTAAACTTTTAGATCACAAATTAATCAAACTGAGCCCTACAATACATAAGCAATCTGAAACCCTTTATTTATATAGACACTCCATTAAAACGCGCGTTGAACTACATAAAAATTCAATGTATACTTCATTTAAAGTGCAATTAATATAGCGAATTTTTAACAATAGTATATTATGTTATTAGGAGTAGAAAGCGGTCTTTTTGCGGCCGAGGCGGTAAAACACAAAAAGGACGTTCTGCTCCGAGTAACATATACTATTTTTTCTTCAAGTGTTTCAAAGAAAACTGGAGATTTTTTAAATATTATTCTAGAATTTCTTTAATTATAGCGTTTGCAATTTCAGCCATAGTTGGCTGTGAACACTACAAAGCACAAACGATACAACTGTCAAATAACAATTTTTCAATATGGTCTGTGTTGTTGTGACGACTGCTGCCTCCAGCGGTGAACTAAGAAGCTAACATTTTTTTACTAGTACAAAAATGAACAACATTGTTGTACTAGTAATAAAATGAATATCTTCTATAGTGTGTGTGTAGTAGCATAATATGAATATTATTGTACACTTGAAGAAAAATTATTTTTGATACCTGTCATTTAATTTTTCCTAGACTATTAAAACACCCTGTGTAAGGCCTTTGATTTATAAATATTTGTTTGTGTTATTTCTCATTTAAAATGTAGTAGATAGCGCTTAACAATTAACATGTTTACATTCATTAAATATTGACCATGATTTAAACGATCAGCAAATTATTTTATTAGGTAGGTATAACACAAATTACTAATTGAACAACATAGTGTAAACCACAAACATAGTGACGTAGCTAGCGTACTGATTGCGAGGGGGCAAGAAATGATAAAAAGGGCGCTAGGGATATATGTTTTGAGAAATAAAAAATATAGTTCTTATGTGTTTATTTTCACGCTAAAAAACAGTCATTTTTTAATGTTGATTATCTAAAAATTAACCCAACATGTATCTGACCGTATAATATTACCTATTTTGATGATCATTTTATGTTGCCATATTAATTTAATGTCACAAACATATTGTGCTGCTCAATAATTTATTTTATTTACTATCGATCTGAAAGATCTAGTTTACTAGTTTCTACATTTCATTTATTGTCAGAAAGTTGACATTTGCAGAATATACAGACCAATAGCAACGGCCGGCAAACGTTCACACGTAATTAATAGAAATATTTTATTAACCCCTGTGGTGCACTGTCCACGCCAGCAATGAGTACCCGTGAGGTGACGCCTGATAAGCGCCCGCGCGGTACAAATATTTCATCATTACCGATATCTGCATACAAAGCAGATTGGCATACCCAGCAATGTGTAATATGCCGTGATAATATATTTACTTATTTATTTATTTTATTAGAAAAATTAGTTAATTATTATTCATATTAATGTTAAAATTACTATTCGATCGTAAACAAAATGTAGTTTATACTTCTGATTGAAAGTATATTTGCAGACCTATACTAGTTGCAACCCTAATCTCAATCGATCTGCAATCTCTGAACCCGATCTGCAAAGAGACCTACTTCCAATTGCAACCCTTGATATACAAAAAACTATTGCCGTTTACGACTATACCTCCCGACAAAAGAATTATTTTGTATTTAATATACAGTATGAAATAAAGACTATAAATTCACGAAACCAAACACAAAATTATGTTTATTATAATTTAGAGACGGAAATCTTTTCTCTATTTAAAAATGTGCTCAATTTTTTATCTGAAACGAAACATATACTGTGAGGTCAGTTAAAAAATAAGTATTTGCAGTACTTGCGTTATCAACTCCACAATGACTATCATGCCAAATATGGACAGAGTAGTTGTTAATTTTTTTCTATTTTCGAATTTTGAAATTTAGAGGAAACAAAATTCGGCAATAAATATTTTTCCAGTAATCTAATCACTGTTTAACGGTTTCCCGTGCAATTATTTTCGTGGTAAAAATCAGAGGGAAATTTATGATGTAATCATTTATCATTTAATTTGCATTTGCAATATTTCTCGCGTTATTACATTATCTGCAAAATTGTATATGTATAAACAACGCAGAATATTTTGGTTTGAAACGTAAATTACCATTATTAATCTTCATAGTGAAATACATTAAACGCCCAAATAACTATACATATTTCAACCGGTAGAATTGTGCAAAATATCTATTTATCACTACCTTTTTTCATGAGGGAAAAATAAATAGTTAACTATTTTTTAAAGTTAATTGCACTTGTACACAGGTGAGCGCATTTTTCTCGTCTCTTCACGAATTTAGAATTTTACTCTAACCATTAACTAGTTAAATGAACCATGTACGCTTGTATTTATATACACATTTAATGCAGATTTAAATCATCCATAAACCTGAAGTGTATGAAAGCTTCAAGCACCACTCGTGCTATGCTCAATGTTCATTTTCTAAAGAGATTTATATATATTTTGTAGCAAGTGAGTACAGTTAATTGCCAGAAAGTAAACAGGTTACGTCAATATAGCAGTAACGTATATGAAAAGTCAATTTTCTATAAAACGAAATACTTTAGATATTCTGAAACATATTTTGTGTTAGGTATATTACTCGGTATATTATTTGTCATCGTTATAATCTTTTTTTTTGTAAAAATACAAAATTATTTAATATTTTATAAATTTAATGTTAAAGTAGATCTAGTATACATTATATCAAAAATAAACATGGAGTTAACTTTCAAACACCACTTCTACACTTCTACTTGGTTTGATAGCTATTCGTCGTTCATTTATTGAAATAATCACATTATTTGGTTAGTAGTTAGCACCGGTGTACACTGGTACTTCGGTGTCAAAAACAAGAAAGTGCATGCTCTGTCACGTGATGAATGCTATCTGATCAGCTGATCCTGCAAAAGTTTATCACACGAAGTTTAAATTGACGTTTTTGTATTATTTACAATTGTTTGTTACTTCTTTAATTGTTTTTTTTTGTTTTTTATTATTATTATTATTTATTGTTATTTGTGATGAATAAAGTCTTGCACGTATTCTTCAAATAAATAATAAAATATTTACTGTGAAATTTGTAACTAAATTATTATATTTCCCCGGTGAATATGAGCATTTCAGAGATTTCATTTCCACTACAGCGCTCTGCACTCTTTGCACTACCTCGGGAGTCAATAAGTTAGAACTAGTTCTGAAATGGTTGTCAACGTACACGTTGCACTAATCTGCCCGATTTGTCAAAAAACATGCTAGTGTAAAAAAGTTAACACTCGTGTATTCAGTACCTGTCAACGAACAGGGCCCGTATTCTTAAGAGTAGGGATGGCAAAAAAAATTCATATATCGATATATCTACTCATATGATATATCGTAACAACCATATATCGATAGATTCGATATATCGATATAGATTAAATGATATATCGATATTTTTATATATCGATATTTTTAAGAATATTACTTCTTGTTATATCGGACTGCTTTTCAAAATCGTTATTCACACTGTTTATGTGTAGTTTGTTCTGTAGGGGATTTACCTAGTTACACTGTTATGTATACTTTGTTTTTTAGGTTAATTCATTAAAATTTTCGAACATAATACAAGTGTCTATAATGGTCAACGTGGTATAGTTCCACTATTGACGGGTTGAATGCGCTTTTAAATAGTCGGCTAGTAAACGGACAATAAGTATACGAATACAAGTCAATGCTAAAATTACACAAGAGTGATTGTATTATCCTTATAAATCGTTTATCGCCATCTAGTCTTTACTAATGAAACTCCGGTGTGGTTACTAGAGAGCGCAACATGAGAATAAAGTACTGTTGTAGAATAGTAGATTTGTTTATTCTTTAACAATATTCGGATAAATATATCGATATTTTACAGTCCATATATCGATATTTTGAATATTTCGATATATCGTTGCCATCCCTACTTAAGAGTTCGTCATTTCATTCGTATTCGTATTCGCGTTCGTTTTCATGTTAGTAATCACAGTAGTCTGTGTTTCAAAAACAATATTGGTTATGTCATTGTCAGTGTCAACTGTATTGCAGTATTTACTCACATCATTTATAAGTTAAAAAAAATATTTATTAATCGTTAATAAATATATGATAAAAGTGATCTCTTAACTTGTAAGTGATCTGAATAAATGTGACAATACAATTGACACTGACATATATAATATTATATTTGAAACACAGACTACTATCACTACTAACATGAAAACGAAAGCGAATACGAATGTAATTACGAACGCTCAAGAATAAGGTAGGTATACTCTCTAAGGAGTCATCACCGCTTATGGCGGTATCTTTATAATTGTGTATAAAATTTACACCATGCACGTTAATTTATAGCCTGAAATAGTATATTTCTCTAAATATAACAATAATAACCCAATATAATAATAATAAATAAATATAACGCGAAAAACACGTTTTAACACTAAAACATAACCTCATTTATTTAACGTGCACTTTTGAGTATTTTGGACGCAATATGTCTGTGCGCGTTAAATGCCTACATCACAAGCAGCTTCAAAGTTTTAGCGTGTATCTACATTTTATCTTAGGTAAACATTAACGTGCCCCTAAACGCCTTGCTAGACATTTCCTTCACATTCATTTGAAGTTCTATTAAATGTTTGTGTGTGGTTCAACTATAAATTGCCATAATTTCGTCAGAACTCTCTAACTTTTAAATTAATACACATTTCTGAAACACAACTGTTTGCAATTTTAAAAAGAAAATTCTTGTTACTTTACTCGTAGTTATATATTTCAACTTACCTCGAGCAAGTTTGGTAAACTTTATTCGACATGCGCAGAAGATACATAAATCAAGTAGATGTACTGTCATTCTTTAGTTGTTTATGTTCACTGAGTTTTCCAAATTTGACTGTACAAAACTCAAAATCGTTCGTAAATTGCGATTACTCAAACCACTGAAGAGTTGTACGCCCTCTTATTTAATTCTTATTTCAATTTTAATATAAATTTACGGGCATAAAGTTTCCTAAAATTCACGCAAGAAGTAATTTTGTAATCGGGTAAATGGCCTCCACGGCTTTACTGGCAATACGCACTCTTTTGTTGAAATATTCCATGACCGTTTTTAATAACCCTGAACTGTCAGCTATCACACTGTCCTTTTTTTCGTTGGCAACACTTTACCGTACAAATGGCGCAAAATTCAAATCTTCCGTGAATTTTGGGACACTTTACTATGCACATATGATTCGAAATGGCATTTTCTGTATCAATTCGCTTGGTCTAACTAACTAAAATAAATTTACGAATACGTCAGATTAACCCGATTAAGTTTACGAACGCGGGAAAGCTTCAGATTACATATTAATGATTATATAAATCCGATAGAACTTATGAAAACGTCTAAACTATTACAAATATCAAAATTTAAATTGTGTAACAAGGCGGCCCTGTCAGGGTTTGGTGAATTATGGATATTTTTCTAAATTGTTTTTTGGTAGGGTAAGTAAAATAAAATAAAAAAACATCACAATGGGCACATGTAAAACCGTTTCGCCTAGGCCCTAGCATAACCATTGAGTGCTACTAATTTCACAAATATAATAGTCAAAATCTTAGCTTTTCTGTTGTACTTTATGACAAATTCTAACACATTTATAAAAAAATCAGAAGCAAAAATTTAATTTGTACTTTTCCAAATATGGATATTATTTTTAGAATATATTATTTATACCTTCCTGTTAAAAATTGCACGCGAGAAAGGTTTTTCTGCATATTAAGACGAGTAAAATCTTATTTACGAAGTTCTGTAACGAATGACCAAACTACTGATCTCCCTTTATCAACTATAGAATCAGAAGTTGTACGCAATAATGCAATTTTCAAGACATTCTTCAAAAAAAATTCAAACCTTTAATGTAGAAAAATCGTCTAATCATTATCTTTCGTATTTTCATAAACACATATAAATTGTCAAGACGTATTTAATTTTAAGTACATATTATAATAATAATAATAAGTCTCGTTTATTTAGCTAAACGCTATATGCATACAATACAAAATGAAAAAAAAAACCACAATAACATATGATAATATTGGAATAAATAATAATGTAGGAGCCAAATTGTTATCAGCCTAGGGCGCCCAGATGATCTAATCCGGCCTTGCTACTTTTTAATAATTTTATAATATATTCTATGATTATGAATTAATATTTTCATTTAATCTAGTTTTAACTATACATATGAAATTCGAAAGATGCTGGTGCCGCATCTTTAGGGCGAATTCTCGCGTTACGCAGAACGCGAACCAATACCCAAAACTACTAAACTACATGTTTACTTCACAAGAATAAAAACCAGACTCCCTAATTCTCATTTCTTCGAAAGGGTAGTTACAACTATCTCTAAAAACTATAGGCCTGTTCGTTTGTATTTCTAGCAGCACGAACTTGTAATTTTTGTAAAAATATGTTCGTTTGTAGTCGTGCATATTGCACCAACTTCACTAACTTGTCAGAATTATAGTACCTCCCGAGCTAGTACACTTAGCGCAGTTTATAACGTCACAGTGTTTTAACAAACAGGCTGCTGTGAATTTGTAACTGGCATTACATTTTTCCAAAAATTGAAATCCATTCTAAATATGAATCAAAGGAAATGTTTTCTTGTGAAAGATGAACATGAAAACTTTCCAATGCAAACAATTATTATTTTTTGCTACTTAACCTATAATCTGCATCAACTTGTCTAATTTTTGTTCGTTTGTATTTAGAAAATAAGTGTGTACTATTTTGTACTAAACTGCACTAATGACGAATTCTCAATACATGTTGTAGAAGTTGGTGTATTAGGCAGTGGTCACACTGGACAAGTGAGATTAACCTACGCCGATTGATTCCGATCGATTAAAAATTAAATTTATTAAGCTTATGGGAATGGTCACACTGCATGCATCCATTATGATCTAACGATGTCGAACATTGACGAGTGGTTTGATATATCAAACATGTTTGATTAGGTGATAAGTAGCGTTTAGCATCAGGGTGCATTACATTCATTTGAGTTTGTATAAGTTTTTTTGGTATGTAGGTATTTTTAAATGAAAACATTAATATTGATATTAATATAAATTGAACTATTAGAATTAATTTTTATTTTTAGAAAGAAAATTAAATTTGAAATATCTATAACGATTCATTTTTCTAATCATAATATGTATTGTGACGTGCGCCCCCGAGAGAAGAATATACAACGCCGCCACTGAACAAGAGCGATCACGCGATCCCTGGTGCCGCAGCGGCTGGACTCTTAATTGCGCCGTGACCTCGTTCCTTTGTGTGCCGGTCATTGTCGCGTGGAAGGCTTCGAGTGGCTTCTAGACTGTTACGCGCTATATAAATATTGGCCGGGAGAAGGCGGACGCTCAGTCTCATATATACCAGTAACCAGATATGAACTCGGTGATATAAATAAACAGTTTAACAGTTTACATAAATAAATGTAGTTATATAAATAAGTGCAGTGATATAAATGTTAGTTAGATAAATAATTCGTAGTGTTTAAGCATTTAATAATATTCTTAGTGTAATTATTTAATCATAGTGTTAGTTGTTTTTATTAATATTTAATCTTTATTTATTTTATCGTTTAATAAACGTATTCTTTTGTTAATAATATTTGTCTATGTTTTACACTTCACCCATATAAATAAAAACGTTACAATTGGTGTCAGGTGTGGGGTGGTTAAACTGTGAAGTGTAAATAAATAAAAATAAATAAAATGGCGACTAAACAATTAAAATTAAGTGAATTAAAAGTAGGTGATCTCAAGAGAGAACTAGAAGAACGGGATGTGGAAACAACAGGAAGGAAATCAACACTTCAAGAAAGACTGCGGCAGGCATTAACCGATGCTGGGGAAAATCCTGAAGATTACCTATTCGAAATTCCGGATGACGTAGCCGACATTGGTAAACAGATACAACAAAGTTTAAAACAGGAAATAGCAGAAAGTTCTAGAAAATCAGAGCAAAGTTCTAGAACTTTAGAGGAAAAATTAATAGAAAGTTCTAGAAAGGCAGAGGAAAATTCCAGAACCCTAAAAAATGAACTAATGGAACATTCCAGAGCACTAGAACAAAAATTAGAGAATAATTCTAGAAGTTTAGAAGAGAAATTAGAAGAAAATTCTAGAAGTTTAAAAGAAAAATTAGAAGAAAAATTACAAGAAAATTCTAGATGTATAGAAGAAAAATTAGTAGAAAATTCTAGAAGTCTAGAAGAAAAATTAGAGGAGAATTCTAGAAAAACCGAGAAAGACCTGAAGAATTTAAAAGATGAATATGACAAGAAAATTGAAGAAATACAACAAACGTTCACTAAAATTACATCGTCGTCAATCCCGAATTCTGGTGTGACTGAGCCATGTCTAATAGAAGGAAGAAAATTAGTAAAAGCTGATACTACTTCAAAAATGCACATAAAAACACCGGAATTTGATGGGAAGTCTTCGTGGCCGAATTATTTAAAACAATTTGAAGCGGCTGCCAAAGCAAATAACTGGACGACCATGGAGAAGGCTACGGCATTGACTGTCTCATTGCGCGGAGAAGCTATCGACATCCTGCAAACGCTGAAAGAAGAAGAACAAGAAGACTACGACCAGCTAGTCAAACGATTGGATATGCGGTATGGAAACGCGCATCTGGAGCAGGTGTACCAGACGCAACTGAGGAACCGGTATCAGAGTTCAAAAGAAAGCCTTCAAGAATTTGAAGTTGACGTAGCTCGTTTAGTTCACCTCGCACATCCTACAGCTCCTGACAGCGTTTTGGAGTGCTTGGCCACTCAATCATTTATCTACGGAGTTCGAGACAGCGAAACTCAACAAGCACTGCGATTGGCCCGTCCAAAAACTTTAATTGACGCACTCTCATATGCATTGGAGCATGAAGCTGCCAAACAAGCTTCACGTAACCAATCGCGAGTGCGAAATATGGATGCTGAGAGAAAAGAAAACACTGAAGATCTAGAAGAGACAGTGCGACGAATTGCAAGTGAAGTGTTTACCGGAAGAAAGAAACTCCGCTGTTGGAATTGCGGTGAACTGGGCCATCCGCAAAGACTTTGTAGAAAGATGCAAAAGAAGACGGAATCTGCAAAGGAAGAAAAGGAGTCGGAAAACTAAATCGGGTTGATGCGAAGGAGCAACTGTCGACCCGTAATCTAGTAGCTCCACAGTCCATCAGTTATGTCGCATCTCTTCATCATAAAGCCAATAGCATCTATGTGGATGGCTCTATTAACGGAAGGCCAATGAAAATGCTACTGGATACGGGTGCGACAAAAACTATAATTAGACCCGACTTCATAAGGAAAACTGGCAAGACGCATCTTCAACCAACCAAGTGGCGGTTACGCACAGCAACGGGAGAACAAGCTACCGCATTAGGAGAAGTAGATGTCACCATCTCTATTGGAAACACCTCCTTTAAACATCGTGCACTAGTAGCTGAAGTTGAAGATGAAGTAATACTCGGAATGGACGCAATGTCAAAGCATGGTTTTAAACTTGACCTGAAGAAGGGAGTGATGATGGTCAATGAAGAAGAACTGATATTAAATCCACGAGACGACAAGGTTGTGCGTGTACTAATGGCCGAAGACATCACCCTCCCAGAACGAAGTGAAACTATCCTGGGAGCACATTTAGATGGTAGTTTCTGTGAGGGAAGTATCGTTATGCTGGAGCCCAAAAATGATGATGCCAAAACTGGCACTGGAATTGTTGTTGGAAAATCTCTGGTCAAAGCCAGCCAGGTAATTCCAGTTCGAATAATGAACGTCAATTTTTATCCTGTTGTTCTGAAGAGAGGAACAATTGTAGGAGAATGCATGACAGTATCCTCGATTATTAGAACTGTAAAGGCCACAGGGAACACATCTCGGAAAGTCCCGGACACGTTAATCAATCAACTGACAACATCGTTTGAAGAATTGACCGCCGACCAGAGAACGAAGGCAAAGAATCTAATTGGAAATTTTAAAGATGTGTTCCAATTTGATGAGAAGAACAAAGGGAGAACTAATGTAGTTCACCATAAAATAGACACCGGAGACGCAAGACCCATCCGTCAACCAGCAAGAAGACTACCACTGGTGAAACGTGAGGAAGCAGAACGAATAATCGAGGACATGAAGATGGAAGGTGTGATTGAACCTTCAAGCAGTCCATGGGCTTCACCAGTGGTGTTAGTGAAGAAGAAGGATGTCTCTACACGATTTTGCGTCGATTATCGTCAACTTAACAACGTGACGAAGAAGGATAGCTACCCGCTACCTCGAATAGACGACACATTAGATACCTTAGCTGGCTCAAAGATTTTCTCCACTTTGGACCTAAAGAGCGGATACTGGCAAGTGGATTTGGATCCAAAAGACAAAGAGAAGACAGCCTTCACCATTGGTACAGGACTTTGGCAATTCACCGTAATGCCGTTCGGGCTCTGCAATGCTCCTGCAACGTTTGAACGACTCATGGAAACAGTATTGGCTGGGCTATCTTGGAAAACCTGTTTAGTGTACCTCGACGATATTATTGTGGTTGGTAAGACATTCGAGGACCACATGAAGAATTTGGAAGAGGTTTTCCAGAGATTGAGGAAGGCTAACCTGAAACTTAGCCCGAAGAAGTGTCACCTGTTTCGAAGAGAAGTTCATTACCTGGGACACGTGGTTTCCGGTAAGGGTATTGCAGTCGACCAGGAGAAGATAAAGGCTGTGAGAGACTGGCCAGCACCTAGGGACAAACACGAACTCAGAAGTTTCCTTGATTTGTGTACCTATTATCGGCGATATGTACCTGGATTTGCCAACATAGCCAAGCCACTGACAAGGCTTACTGAAGAAGGAAGAAGATTTATCTGGGAAATGGACTGTACAGTTGCATTTAAAGAACTAAAACATGCTTTGACAAGCGCACCCGTCTTGAGTTATCCTTTACCTGAAGGAGAATTCATTCTAGACACAGATGCCAGCAACGTTGGAATTGGTGGCGTTCTTTCCCAGATACAAGATGGGCATGAGAAAGTTATTGCCTACTTTAGTAAGACCTTGTCAAAACCAGAAAGGAATTACTGTGTGACTAGAAAAGAACTCTTGGCAGTCGTGAAATCCGTGGAACATTTCTACAAATATTTGTACGGAAGACGATTTCTGATTAGGACTGATCATGCTGCATTAAAATGGCTGCTAAAATTCAAGAATCCTGAAGGTCAGGTGGCTAGATGGATTGAAAGACTACAGGAATACGATTTCAAAATCCATCATAGGGCGGGTACCAGCCATCGTAATGCCGACGCATTGTCCAGAAGGCCATGCCAAGATGAGTGCAAGCATTGTAGTCGACTGGAAGAGAAACATTTTACTGTCGCCAGGACAACAGTAGTCGACGATAATTGGCAGACCGATGGACTACGCGAAGACCAAGAGAATGACCCGACGTTGAAAATACTGCTGGAGTGGAAAGCAGAAGAGAGAAAACCAAGATGGGAAGAAGTTGCACCACACTCACAGAGTGTAAAATCATACTGGGCGCAATGGGACTCGATGATGATTGAAGATGGCCTGTTAAAGCGTTTGGTGGAAAATACCGATGGAACTGAGAAGAGAACTCAGTTGGTTATTCCTAAGAATAGAATTCCAGACGTGCTGAAAGAGATCCATGACGGATCTGGAGGTGGCCATTTTGGAGTCAACAAAACATTAGAAAGATTGCGCCAGCGATTTTACTGGGTTAACTGCAAGGAAGACGTTAAAGACTGGTACAAGAAATGTGTAGTTTGCGCTGGAAGCAACGGCCCTCATAGACGACGGAAAGCTCCAATGCGTCAATACAACGTTGGCAGTCCATTTGAGCGCATTGCGATTGACGTGGCCGGACCATTTCCAGAAAGCGAAGACAGAAATAAATACATCGTGGTTGTCATGGACTACTTCACCAAATGGGTTGAGGCCTATCCATTACCCAACCAGGAAGCTACTACGGTCGCCGAAACCTTAGTCAAGGAGTGTATATGCCGATTCGGAGTTCCACGTGAACTTCACTCCGACCAGGGGAGAAATTTTGAGTCTGCCGTTTTCCAAAATATCTGTAAGATATTAGGGATTAATAAAACGAGGACAACTGCATTACATCCGCAGTCCGATGGCATGGTTGAACGCATGAACAGAACGATCAACCGATATTTGTCGAAGGTAGTCTCCAACCACCAAAGAGACTGGGACCGACATCTTCATCTGTTCTTAATGGCTTATCGTTCATCCGTGCATGAAACCACAGGGCAAAGTCCTGCGAACATCTTATTTGGGCGTGAGTTGCGCCTGCCATGTGACTTGGTGTTCGGCAGTAAACCTGGGGAAGATCTGGCCGGGGAAGATTACGTAACGGACTTACGGAGAAGAATGAACGACATTCATGAACAAGTCCGCATAAACACTCAAGCTGCCAGCGACCGAATGAAGGACCAGTATGACATCAAGGCAGAAAAAGGTGGATACCAACCAGGGGATTTAGTGTGGCTTTACAATCCTCAAAGGCGCCGAGGTTTATCACCAAAGCTACAAAGAAATTGGGAAGGTCCTTATGAGGTCGTTAAGAGAATAAACGACGTGATATACAGAATTAGAAAAACACCTACCGGGAAGCCGAGAGTAGTACACTTTAATCGGCTAGCCCCGTTCGCCGGTGACAACAATGAAGACCAGCATGGAGCAACGGTTCGTCGGATCATAGCTCAGGAACCGACTTTTGAAGACTTCATGGAACAGTATTCCTTTGGTCACAAGGCGCGGTATGGCGTGACGACAGAAGAATATAGAGATCTGTTCACCGTGTCCTCAGATTATTCCCTCGGCCACTGCGTATCGGAAGACTTAAAGATGTCACGCGGCATAGCGTCAGTCTTTAAGACAAAATTTGGACGACTACAAGAACTGGCCAACCAAGGTCTATCCGTCGGGAAGACGCTACGACTGAGGGATAACAATACAGAACAGCAGCGGTATATCTACTACCTGGTCACAAAACCACGCTCGTACCAAAAGCCGTCATATCGCAATCTATGGAGCTCGCTGTGTGACTTGAAGGATCATCTGCTAGAAAATGACATTTTGAAGTTGGCAGTACCGAAGTTAGGCTGTGGACTAGATGGCTTGGATTGGAGAGTTATTAGGAACATGTTAGAGATCCTCTTCCGCTATACCGGTATCGAAATTCTCGTCTGCAGCTTTAACCCTAACAGACAGAAAGGAGAACTCCAGCGGACCATCGACTGTCACTTCTTCAAGACTTCAAAGTGTACCAAGGGCAATGCATGTAAATTTCGTCATCAAGAACTGTTCCGGGACGAAACAGTCTTAAGGAGGGGGCAGTGTGACGTGCGCCCCCGAGAGAAGAATATACAACGCCGCCACTGAACAAGAGCGATCACGCGATCCCTGGTGCCGCAGCGGCTGGACTCTTAATTGCGCCGTCACCTCGTTCCTTTGTGTGCCGGTCATTGTCGCGTGGAAGGCTTCGAGTGGCTTCTAGACTGTTACGCGCTATATAAATATTGGCCGGGAGAAGGCGGACGCTCAGTCTCATATATACCAGTAACCAGATATGAACTCGGTGATATAAATAAACAGTTTAACAGTTTACATAAATAAATGTAGTTATATAAATAAGTGCAGTGATATAAATGTTAGTTAGATAAATAATTCGTAGTGTTTAAGCATTTAATAATATTCTTAGTGTAATTATTTAATCATAGTGTTAGTTGTTTTTATTAATATTTAATCTTTATTTATTTTATCGTTTAATAAACGTATTCTTTTGTTAATAATATTTGTCTATGTTTTACACTTCACCCATATAAATAAAAACGTTACAGTATTTTTATTACTGATGAGCTTATTGAGTTTATACGTCAATAATTTATCTTTGGTGCCAAAGCGCATACATTAGATAAATTTAAGTGGATAAAAATGTGAATCCTTATAAATAGTAAAAGAAGCTTTCAGAACTCATAATATATAAATAAAATCATATTTGGATATAAAATTTTATTGGAAACAACGACGTTTCGACAGCGAAGTGCCTGCCTTCATCAGGTAAATAACAACAGTACTATAAATAAATGTAGTAAAAAAATAATAAAAGTTTACGGGACGATATTTCAATTTCTCCATAAGACGCAAAGTAAACTGAGTGTAGGTTTACTTGTCCACCAGCCGCCATGTTGAAACGTCACTTGCAAGTGCCCCATTCCACTTTTATTTCTTAAAATTGTAATGTAAATAACTACAACAAAATTAATTGGTTACTATTTGTTTCAGGTGAAGTATAAATGTAAGGCCACCAGCACAATGCACCCCTCTTGGGTGTTATCCCCATGAAGACGTTCCTCTCGTTGGTGGTACTGTTTACCACCGCGAGCAGTTCCAACCACTCGTCTCAGCCTGGAGCACAAGCGCTTCTACCGGTGTCCAGTGATGCGTGCGTGCCGCAGGTGCTGCCTGACGCCAAGGCACCGTCTTGGCCCATACCCCACGACGTCACCGTGGACGCCACTAAGCTTCTGGGGAAGCTGTCCACCGCGCCTCCCGGAAACCTGCAGGAGGCAGATATGCAGTTGACCGCGAAGAAGCTCCTAGCGGACAGAAAGGAGCTCCTCGCAGTCATGCTCACCACTAAGAAGATGACATTGTTGGTGTTCAACAAGAGGGGCAGATTTATGGAGTATAGGTGAGTTGATTATTTTTTTATTATTACAAATTATACATATTCATGGCGTTTTTTCAATAACCCACTTTTAACGTGACCTTTATGTAGATATTGGAATCTCATTACTAAAGCAACACTTAAATAAAGAAAGTGGATAAAAATTTCTTTTGCTTTGAACGTTTTTTTATGATTTCATTAATGGAAAGATTTTGCAGGGTTCGAAAATATCATGATATTTATATAAATAACAGATTTTCTGATATTTATTGATATATATCCGATACATATCAAAATTTGGATATTTATTTTAGTTAAATTTTTAATCATGTGCAAGGGAAATGATAAATTAAAGTTTATCATTATGTGTTTTTATTTTAATAATGAAAGTACTGGTACATAAGTTGAAACAAAAATCAATGTCTTGAATAAAATAAATAAAATAATACTTCTTTAAGTAATAGTTAATTAAATCAATAAAAGCTCATCACCACATGCTTCAGAACATTCCTCAGGTTCTTCTACTCTCTCCCAAATCCAATCTAAATCATTTTGCTTGTCTTTATCGATCTGAATTAAAAATTTTGAACAAGAATATGATATATATATACCTATCTAACATGATATACAGGCTGTCTCTATAAGCTTGCTCACTATTGGTAACTTTTTATTTGAAGACATACGAGGTTGGTTAAATGAGAAAAATGTGCCATTTTATATTAGAAAATTGGCCAAAAAAAATGTATCAGTGGTTCCCAAAAATTGAACAAAATATATATTTTTTTTAATGAAACTGTATATTTTTTATTTTTTTATCGGAAAGAGTATTTTTTCTCATTTCAATAAGGTAATATTGTTTATGTACAATTTTTTCAAATAAATGAGTTATGTACGTTTAAAAATGAAAATTTTGTAAATTGTTTCTTATTAATTTAGCTTAGAAAGCTATGGAAACATTGTTTTTTATAAAATTGTTTTCTAAACTTATTATACAGTAATAATAAAATATTCAAAGTAAATATTCAAATTAAATGCTATCATTTCTCAGGCACATTTCAGTTCCGACCGTTCATCTTTCTACGTAACTGATATCTAGTTATATATTGGCAAGCCTGTAATTATTTTTCGCAATTCTACAACATTCTTACGGCAAGTTAGTTAATAGAATAAAATAATATAAAAAAATGTTTCATAGCTTACTTAGCCAAATTAACTAAAAACAGATTACAAAATTTTCATTTTTATATGTAAATAACTCCTTTATTTGAAAAAAATGTACATAAACAACATTACCTTATTGAAAAGAGAAAAAAATACTATTTCCGATAAAAGAGTGAAAACTATATGGTTCCATTTAAAAAAATATATTTTGTTCCAAATTTTGGGAACCGCTGATATAATTTTATAGATCCACACATACACACACACACAACATTTATTAAATCATTTTAAAAAAATAATTTATCTGGAAACTAGACATATTATTGAAAATCCGTATTTTACTGAACTAGTTATAATAAATCTCAAAATAACATTGCTACTAAAAAAATGTAACATTTTCAGTTTTTATTTCTAGTTTTACTTGTAACATTTCATAAATTATTTTATATTTAAACATATAATCGATGTTGATAAAATAATATAGAAAAAAAAAAAATATTTCAATACGGCATATTACCCATTGCTGGGTGTGCCAATCTGCTGTGTACACAGATATCGGTAATGATGGAATATTTGTACCGTGCGGGCGCTTACCAGGCGTCACCTCACGGGCACTCATTGCTGGCGTGGAGAGTGCGCCACAGGGGTCAATTTTGTGTCATTAAAATTTGATGTAATTTTTGGCGTCGGTCGGGATCGAACCCGGATCTTCAGATTCGCGACCAGACACTCAGGCACACGGCCACGAGACCCCATAAATAATATAGTATTGTCATTATTTTCGATTCGGAGGACTATCGGATCCAGTACTGCACTTTGCAAACTTGAATGTTTCCCATTCTAGGAGTATATAATTTAAATAAAAAGGCCATACTTGAAATTTATATGTTTTATTTCTTTAATAATAGCCATTGCCAACAAATTAATTCCATCATTTTCAAGTTCAACACTCGCACTAATTAAATTAAATTTTACGTCAGGTTTTACACGATAGGATATAGGCACGAAACTGGTCAACAAACATTTTAATATTATATGACTGTGACTAATCCCTAAAGTTTTGGGTTAATTTTCGATTTGATCGTCCCCTTTGGTGAGAGTTTAAACTTTACCCTAATGAAAATTGCCCTTTGACTTACCTACTCTCGTACAAGCCTACTATAAACATCATTAAAACAAGTCGAAGATTAGCAAAATAAAACACACAAACCTATATAAATTTGACAAATTAATCGATGTACGTTAACTACTTTCATTTTCGTTTTTCCAAGTTATCATATCTTATTATTTAATATAATAATTTAAATTTATATGTATACCTTTAAATTATATAGCGAGAGGTATTGGATTCATGCTAAAAATCGCATATCCAGATTTTATTAAATAAGCACAATTTAAGGTCCATAGAATCCGATTTTAACATTTTTACAATGATGTCTGTTTGTGTGTGTGTGTGTGTGTGTGTGTGTGTGTGTGTGTGTGGATGTGTGTGTGTGTGTATGTGTTAGGTTGTTGGAGGCACGATTTCACAAATTCTATAGGACTAAAAGACCTGTTGGATTACGGATTCCTCAATCTAACATTAATGAGGAGAGTTAAATAAGTTTTGGTACCAATTGGAAAACCGGAAGTAGTAATATCTTTAAAAAAATCTAAATATTATTTTTTTGATTTTTTTTTATTATTAGTATTAAAGAACGTAAAATTCTCTATTCGACAAATTTTAAAATTTTATTATATCTCCTATAGGTTTGGAGATATAGTATATAATAATATAGAATAATCTGTTATAATAAATCTCGTTGCCCAAAAAACTCCATGAAAACCAGTTGAAATATTTATATGTTTGTAATTGACAGATAAATTCAAAATGTCAGTGTCAAAAATCAGCATTACTGGAAGATTTTTCTGGGAGGTACGAGTACATTTAATATATCTTATTGTATTATTAATTAAATATGTTTTTAAAATTATAGGTATGTTAATATTACATATATCCTTAAGAAATACCGCTAATACTGTCACAGAATTTGAAGAATTTTGAACATATTAGAAAAGTAGGACAAAATTCCTCATAGAACGAAAGAAGAGATACAATTTCAATTATTATTTGTGTGTGCAAGAAATGTTAAATTCGTTACTTATAGGGCGCTAGCAGTCATGTGACCTTGTTAGCCTTGGCAAGTAGATATGAGGATCCGTGTCAAAATGACGGCTAGTAGTTATTAACATTCACGTGGATTTCGAGAATCATGATGTTTTGAATGAAAAATTATGATACTTGACATCTATGTACATTATTACTAACTGTCATTCTGACACGGGCTCCCATATCTGCTTGCCAAGGCCAACAAAGTTACAGGACTGCTCGCGAACTACGCAACATAAAATGATAATTACGAGAGGTATTGTGCTAGCCACAACAGATTTTTAATCCAATACCTCTTTTAGCGAGAGGTAAAAAGCCTATTTTTAATAGTGTTTGTAGAAAAACATATTTATTTCGGGTTTATATAAAATGGCTCAGATTATTGGAAACTCGGCTTACCGAGATGCTACTGTAATAAAATTAAACTCAAATAATAAAACTCAATCCGCGATCACATTTCAAAAACAATATTCTAAACATATTCCACACGTGCCGTCGAACTGTAAAGTAATGCACACATGGAAGATCTCTGAAATGTTCTTTACAAGGCAGATTCTCTATATTGGCAGCAGCTGCAGTCTCGTGACATCTCCAGCATATTGTGCAGTCCACCCACACAACCTAACTGTCACTGCGATATGCTGTTGGACACTGGAGACATCTAAAAGACAATGAGATTTTTATCTAAACTGCCACAGAAAGATGAAAATAATTGTCTACGACGTAGTATTATTTTAAGTATTGTTGTTTGTTTTGTGTTCATTGAAATTTCTGTTTGTTTTGCTTCGCTGTTGTTGGGTTATTGCATGAAATGGGCAATTTTCAACTAAACTAGTTGTGTTACCTCATTTAATTCTGTTATGTAACTAACAAATCCGAAATAATAGTGAAACTAAGTTTGCCTATATAATTTTAAAGCTGTTGTTCTTTAAATGATAGATAATTTCAGAATTCTCATTCAAAACTTTATCGAAATTATTAATACAAATTTAAATTTTAAATTAATAAGTACATAATCTAACTTTGGAAAACTATTAACAATAATCTTAGTTGACCAACACATTACTTACATGAAGTAGTAGAGATGACTCGATCTTTTGCGGTACCATATGCAAAATTTTACCAAAGGGCCTCCAAAAGTAAAAATGTACGAGTCCTGGTCTACATTGAAGCAAACATTGTTAGCTAACAGTGTTTGCTAACAATGTTCGCTAGTTCGCTAACAATTATTGTTAGCAGATGTAATATGTTAATTAATACGTTTTCACTAACATTTTGCGACCAAATAACAAAAATTAATGTGCCATGGATAGGCGGTATTTAAACTTTTAGATGTATATCTTGTAAGCATAAAGTGTATAAATATTTTGTACTATATTATAAATACACGTGTTTACAATTATTATAGAAATACTTTTTCTTAAAATTAGAGTCTTGCGAGAACAGGTTTGGATCTAATTAAATTTACTCAGATCTTTATTTGAGCTACAATATTTTGGCTGTATATAAGTCCGTATAATAGTAAACAAATGGCACAAAAATCTCATTTATTGTAGGGTACCTTTATATACAGGATATGACCATAGGGCAAGATCGCCGCCATAAGCGGGCCAATGTCAAACATACTGCTAATTTTATTTCCCTATTTATTTGTTAGAAATTTGATTTTATATTATACAGGAATATTAAATAATCACACTATGAATCTATAAAGGTAATAAAAATTCATTTATTTAAGAGATACACAATTATTATTATGACATAGACATAGATTTAGAGGTTATGTAGAGCATAGGATATAGGTTGTTATTATCACATCAAATTTAATAATTGTAGTTATTATTTGCATAATAAGTATATATTTTAAACTTACCTTTTAAAAATTTAGATGTTTGTGCTTAATATTGGTAATTTTTATGTGTTTTCAATATTGCCAGTCATCGTAGTCAGTATCTCAAGAAAATACACAAATAAATAAAATAAAAGTATTATTTACACTTTAAATAAACATTAGAAGTATATTTAAATGTTTTGCATTAAAATAAAACAAATAACCACGAAAATACATAATAATTTGCGCAACAACAACGAATATGATAGTGGACCGCAAATGGCGGACGAAACGTGAGCCACGTCATGGTCATACCCTGTATATAGAGGTACCCTAATTTATTGGAAATTTGGACTTAGATCGTTCTTCCCGTCAAGTCTTCATTTGGTAATTTCTTCATTTATACTAAAAGTAATTATTATAATTATTTTTATAGTTTAATTAATTACTGAGAAAAAAAATGTTTTTTTTTTATTAAAAATGAATTATTTATCTTACCAAAGACGACTTCGTCTCTTGCTGAAATTCTCACCTTGTGGTCAGTAGGTGTTTTTCCGCACTTGTTGCATAATATACTATTGTCATTATAGTATGGACATCATATATTAACTAACATTCTTACCAACTATTATTTACAAACTGTGTTGTTCAACATTTTGTTCGGTAACAAAAAATGTTAACTAACTATATTTGCTTGAAGGCGAACCCTGATTTAAGTTATGAATATTGCAATAATCAATTAATTATTCTTTGTCCTATCATTGATTATAATGTATACAGTGATTAAGCAAACAAACTTAGAATTTCAATAAAGAACTTAAAAAATTACAAGTTCTTATAAAATAAATCTCATAAATAGTTCATTTTAGAGATACATATTCGCATGAGAAGGGAACAGTATAAGTCATTCATACCATTGATAAATAATTAGATTTCAATATAACAATTATTTATTTAGCTTATGGCATACATTCATCACAATTTAAATATATCAAGATGTTGACTTGGTCAAGATGGTAGAAGGCGGCTTTCAATATGATGTAGTACTGTCTTGTTTACCCAAGTAGATCGCCGGAAGGTCTAGTCGCTACCAGTATGTTGGAGCTCTTGTGATGAATGTAATGACCAGGAGATCTCGAGGATTGCCTGGTCGCCGATTTCTGCTAGTTCTTTAGCGTTACCCAGGGTGCACCACGAGGAGGCGAACTAGCTTTGCACCCCAATACAACATTTATTTGCCCCAAAGAACCCCTAAAATTTTCAAGTGGAACCCACTTTGTCTTCGGGAAGCACTGATCTAAAACATTAAGTAGATCCATTTGTTTTACCTTTATCTTGAATGAATAAAAGCCTTATTATAAATAATAAATGTTTTTGTCATTTGGGGCGAAGACATATATAAGTTGAAGTTACACAGCAACGGACAATGGTTTATAAATTGAAAACTGAAATAGTTGTAGTTTCGTAATCTAACTTTAAGGTAAAGCAATTGAATTTATTATCAAACTTATCCGACAAAATGACCTTAAGCGAAATGCTTTTACATATAGTTGACTGTAACTTTGTAACTCTACACCACTTTATACAAACAAAATTTCTATTCATTGATATGCTTTATATCTCAACATTTATTACTTTGTGAAATAACATTTCAAAGCAAATTTTATGTAATCAAAGCATCTAGCGCTGTTGCATAGAACTTTTAAAAGTAACATTAATAAAACATGTTGAACTTCAATGGAGTAAAACTTTTTTTGTCGTCTGAAACATGGAAAATGTGATATGATCCACACATTGCATTTCGCCAACCACCGTAGAAAAGGGAAATACAAGAATCATAGTAAATATTGCATATTACAATTTTGTTTAACAAGAATGTATTATTAAAAACTGATTTTATCATTATTCCCAATGATGTCTATCTATATAGAATTTGGCGGAATAAATTCTTATATTACTCATAAAAAACTAAAAATTATGAACTATAGTATATATTTTTACCTTCCGTCACCTTTAGGTAAGGAAGGTCAAAAATGTGAGTTTCTAATGAAAAAGCACGTTTTGGGGTCCCTAGAATACGAATTTACTATTTTTACGATAATCTCTGTATGTGTGAGTGTGACGATTGTTTTGGACCGCATAACTCCAATACCACGATTCCAAAAATTATATTTTTTTCGTATTCCTCGAGTTTAGATCCATATGCAGACATGATTAGATTTTGGTTATAATTGGTCTACCGGAAATACCGTCATTTACAATTTTTAACAGTTTTTCTTGAAAAACACACACACGTCTCGACTTCCAGGGTCTGATCCTTTGTATTCGATGTTATTATCGCGTCGAATATTCCAGAGAGAACGCCGGACTATATAAACACCGTCAGAGAAGCCAGCGAAGCATTTTGATATAGACAAGAATCGTGAAATGAACAGTTGGTAATATAAATAAGTAGTGTACGAGTGGTGAACAGAAATAAAAATAGTTATATAAATAAATATAGTGAAATAAACATTGAATAAATAATCTTAGTGTTTAAGAATTTAATAATATTCTTTGTCTTAAGGTAGATCACCAGTAAATCGCGTTCATAAAAATTTAACTATGTGTTTAAGAGTGACCTAATACATGCACAGTTAATTTTTTATAAACTTCTGACGTACAGAAAATGAGCTATTCGCCTCGAAAGTCAGACATTTTTACACGTGAAGCATAGGACCAATGCTACCAAAACCAACGTTTTGATTAATAGCATCATTTTGCTTCTATAGATTTTAATAAAAAACTAATATGTAGTAATTTAATATGTTTCGAATGTTATTTCAAACGATGAAAGCGATCTGACGTACAATTTCAGAGTAATCGTAGTGTAAAATAATGTACTCGACGACTGAAAAACTCGAGGGAGAGAGGCAGCGGCAACACTGTATGTTTATGTCAGGGGGAAGGGTAAAACTAATATAATATATAGATAAAAATATTACTTACATTTGCATTTAATGTATGTTTTATTCATTTATATTTATGAAAAACTGTATAACAACGTTAGAACTGTTAAAATGATTTTTTGACAGTCTCAAAATGACATTTAAATGACAGCAGGCATAAATCACGCACTCATTACCGGTTTTAGAACTAGAGTTTTGGGCAGATTTTGAAACAAAATTTGAGTTGTTTCCCGGTCTTGTATTAATAAAGTAGGCTACGATCCAGCAGATATCAAATTTAAATGTCATTTTTAGAATGTTAAAAATTCAGTTTAGCTATTATAACGTTGTTATATGGTTTTTCAAAGATATAAATGAATAAAAAATACAAAAATTGCAAATGTAAGTACTATGTTTTATCTATATATAATTTGTTATATTATGTCAAAATTGACAGCGGGAATAAGCCACGTCAAAACGTCGAATTTGTAACTACGGCTGGATTCAGCGGCTCTCTGCTAGAACTGTTCCCCCATTCCCCTTCCGATTAATGCGCGACGTAGCCAGCTTTCCTTTAACAACGTTTCGTAGCGGTGTGGGTGTACATACTTATGACATACGGCACAAGAAAGTACAGTCATCTACCAAAAGTTTTCTTTAGACAGGGGTTATCGTAGAATGCGCAGTATACGTTCAGCGTGATCAAATTTTTGGCCTGGACGGTAGCTGGTGAACTACCTTAAATTAATTTTTATATTTTTTGTTTAATCATAGTGTGTGTTATTTTTATTATATTTATCTTAATTATTTATCGTTCAATAAACTTGTAATTAATAATATTTCTCTGATTTTCACCCAAATAAATAAATGTTACAGTATTTTGAATGTTGCGGCTGGTATTGAGGAACAGGTGAACTCGAACAAGCAACACGCGCTGTTGATAAATAAAACTTGATCCATGAATACATCTTTGAAAATTATTTATTATACATTAAACATATTAGACACTGCATTTGTGTAATATAAGAACGAACAAAAGCGTTTTATAGTCTTAATTTCAATATTCTAATATTTATTTTACGATTTTATATTTGATATCAACGGTTAATTATCAAATTATCATGTATATTTCAAATAAATTGCAAATGAATTATTTTATAAAGAAACTTTCAATGGAGAAATAGAAAAAGTCATTTTGAAATAAAATATAAACGAATCTAAGAAACAGAATGAAATATATTAAAATACATAATTATATAGAAAAAATATTTTAAATTACAATGTGGACGATAATGTATTATAAATACTAAATTTCTGTTTACGATATAATTAATGTTGCATTTATAATATTGCAGGTTATAAATCTCATTTCCGATATCGCAGATGTCCACGCATTTCTTACACTAACCCTACAGATTTGTCAGAGTGCTTGAAGGCTCTCCGATCGTTTTTCTCCAAGAGGTACGAGATAAAAACGAACGCAGATAGGTACGCTCTGAGGCAATAAATGAACGCTTACGATCCTTCAGAGTTCTCCGAGACAAACGAAAACGCCTATTGACGTAAATATGTACTGGCTGTATGCCGGGTAATATTAACTATAGAGCAAAACCGTTTGCACATTCGAGGGTCAACTTTTCGAGAAAAATTTAATAGTCGTCACAGGAATATTCGATATTGTTTTGTTTTTAAGTAACAATTAATTTCGAAAATAACTCATATCTTATTTATTAGGATAGTGAGAAAATTAGTTTTTTTGAGACCTTAATAATTCTTGAGATATTACACAAATTTATATTTTTTAAATGGGAACCTATATTGAAAATAATATCTTCTTTGCTTATTTTATAAGCTTTTCAATGATATATAACAAGTCTACATTCTTTTGTTTTAAACATGAATAAAACAAAATATTAATTTTTTGGGGTGAAAAAAATTTAAAATTATTAAGAAACAAATGAAAAAAGAATATTACAGAACATCATTTGTTTATTTTAATTCTATAATAATTGTTATTATTCAAAATATTTTTTTTCGGGTTAGATAAAATATATTTTATCAACGTTATGGTTGGCTTTGGCAAAAGTCGAAAAAAGTGATTTAATATGCTTTTTGAGGTATATAAATTGAATAAATGATAAAAACTGCAAAAATTAATACTGAAAAAAAAAGAAAAGATGATCTGTAATAGAGTTTTTTATTTGTTTCTTGTAGACTTGTTACATATCATTGAAAAACTTATAAGCTAAACAAAAGGATGAGAAGTTTTAAAAAAATCTAATTATGCCATTTTATTCTATGCAAAAAACGGTAGAAAATTTGTCTAAACATTTTTTTTCTGACAATCATAATAATAATAATAATATGTTTATTTCCTGTAGAGAAAAATACATGACATAGAAAAAGTAAAAAAATATTACAAATAGATGTTACAAAATATAAATAAAATATAAATTAATTACATATTTAATTCAAATTACATGGAATGCAGTTTATAACTTATCATTTAAAAATTCATTCACATTGTAATAGTTCTTAGATACTAAATAAAATTTAAGATCAGATTTCAATTTATTTTTAGTTTACTTTTTTTATAGCTAAAGGCAAATGAATGATTTGATCCCTATATGATGAGAATTGTGCACAGTTTTGTTCAAATTAATTTTTGAGATTACAAAATTATGTTTAGCTCGAATATTGTAGCTGTGAGCGACACTATAAGTAAGGAACCTTTATTTTTCCATACGTTCATTAATGTATTAAAAATATATATGTAAGGTAGAGGCAAAATTAGTTCTCTTTTAAAAATTTCTTTGCATGATGACCTGTAGTGAAGTTAAAATATATTTCGAAGAGCACGTTTTTGCAATTTAAATACACGTTTTGTTGATGTTGATAGACCCCAAAAGATTATACCGTAACTGAGAATTTAGCATAATAAAATATTTTTGCTATATTTGAGTAAATATTTTTAAGAGATAGCACAAGGATGTTAATTATGAACAGAGATTGTCAATGTGAGGGTCCCGTAATAGATTTTCATGTATATCGAGTCCTAGAATTTTACATTTGCTGAATTGTGGTAAAATTTGTTTATTGTAAATGTAGTGTATAGGCAAATTTTCATTACGTTTCTTATTCGAAAAATTAATAAAAGCAGATTTATTTACATTTACTGTTAAATTTAAGGATGCAAACCAGCTAGATAAATTGGATATAATGCTCGATATTTCACTAGTACTAGTGAGATCAGGTATTAAACAGGGAATACATCGTCGGCATATGCAACAGAAACATTAGATTCCAAAATATTTTTAGGCGCCGACTTTTCTATAACGCAGGGGGGGGGCAATGTTTTTTTAATAAAAATAAAATTTATTGTTTTCATATATATTTTTACCTCTCGCTAAGAGAGGTATTGGATTCATGCTAAAAATCGCATATCCAGATTTTATTAAATAAACACATTTTAAGGTCCCTACAATCTGAATTTAACATTTTCACGATGATGTCTGTGTGTGTGTGTGTGTATGTGGGATGTTGGAAGGACGATTACTCTAAAACTATAAGACTTTAAATTTGTTTAACTACGTATTTCCCAATCGGACAATCATGGGAAGATCTGAAAAGGTTTTGGTAACAATTGGACAACCGTAAGTAGAAGATTCTTGAAAAAAATCATCTAAATATTATTTTTTTTAATTTTTTCTTGGTAATATTAAAGAAAATTAAATTCTCTATCTGATACATTTAAATATTTTATAATATATTCTATAGATTTAGAGATAATAGAAATATAAAATATATAATAATCTGTTATAATAAATTTTACAGCCGAAAGAATGGCCATGGAAAATAGTTGAAAATTTAATTTGTTTGTAACTGACAGATAAATGTCAGTGTCAGAAATCCGGAGACATTACTGAAGACTTTTTCTGGGAAGTACATACATTATATTATTTCTTAATGTATTAATAGTTAAATATTTAAAATTATAGGTATATTACATATATCCTTCAAAAATACTGTCAATCCTGACAATGAATTGGAAACATTTCGAAAAATTAGTAGAGGATAAAATTTCTTCACAAAATGAATTTAAAATTAAACAATCTAAATATAAGGAATAAATATATGTAAGTAGAATTTTTGATCCGGAGACATTACTGAAGACTTTTTCTGGGAAGTACATACATTATATTATTTCTTAATGTATTAATAGTTAAATATTTAATATTATAGGTATATTACACATACCCTTCAGAAATACTGTTACTTCCGACAATGAATGGGAAACATCTCGAAAAATTAGAAGAGTAGGACAAAATTTCTTCATAGAATGATTAAAAAATCTAAATATATGGAATAGATATAACTAGAATTTTTGGTGTAGAGTGTAGGTATACAAGAAATGTTAAATACATTAGGGCGCGAGCAGTCATGTGACTTTGTTGGCCTTGACAAGCAGATATGGGGGCCCGTGTCAGAATGATAGCTAGTAATTATGTATATAAATGTCATATATCATAATTTCTCATTCTAAATTTAGTAATTTTCCAATTCCATGTGGTTTATTTTCCTCGACAAGTAAATTCCACACTCCTGATGACAAATTAAATACGTGAATTTGGAAAATCTTGAAATTTTTAATGAAAAATTCTGACATTCATGTACATAATTACTATTTTCATTCTGAAACGGGCCCCCACATCTGCTTGTCAAGGCCAACAATGTAACATGACTGTTCGCGTCGTATACTTATGTAACCAAAAAAAGGAAGTGGCGAGAGGTATTGTGCTGGCCACAACAGATTTTTTATTATTTATATCTTATTAATAATAATAACAGAAAAATAAAATAGTTTAACACGTTGACTGCGGGTGGCGTGTTGACACGTCAAGTACTGGCTTCAATAAAACATACTTAGGCTCGAGAGTGAATTACCATAAATTACTATTTGCAGCGAACGTATTAAGTACCTACGAATCTTGTCTTTTTATATTATTTTGAACATGTTACGCCTAAATTAAAAAAAAACTACCTATTTGAAATTATATTTAAATCAAGCTCATTTTTAATTTTTGCATGACAAGTATAGCGACATGATTTAACCAGTCTTGTGCCATTATTGAATGTGAAACTAAAATGAAAATTGTGGATTAAGTGGCTATCTATCGAGTAAGTTCCAAATAAAACTTGACAAGTGATGCAAGTGCCATGATTGATTTTTTTTTAAATTAATGAGATCGAAGCAAAAACGCTTATAGGTGAAGGGGGGCCAAAACATAGTTTCGCGCCTTCTATATTTTGTCAGGGGGGCCAATGCCCCCTTTGCCCCCCCATAGTCGGCGCCTATGGCTATTAATGTATATCATAAACAATAAAGGGTCCAAAATGTTGCCCTGTGAGACACCGCATGTTATGTATTTAACATCTGATTTGTGATTATTATATATGACTGTCTGCTTACGATTGGTAAGATAAGATTCAATCCATTTTGCGCAAATACCTCTTAAAGCATATAGTAGTTTGCAATGCGTGGAATGTTTAACACAATCAAATGCTTTTGATAGGTCAATACATCCGCAATATACGAGTACATTATTACCATCGTCTAAAGAGTTATAAATATTGTCAAGGATATTCGCTAAGGCAGAAATTATGCTGATGTGTTCTTTTCTGAACCCGTGTTGGTCGCTAATTAATGACTCGTTCTTGTCAAAAAATGACGAGATTCTAGTTTATATGACTTTTTCAAAAAAAATATGGAACACCGACAAGAGTGTAATTGGTATATATAGTTACAGACGTTCTCTTTATCTCTACTTTTACCTGTTTTAGTTTATCACGAAAAATTCCCTGATGTGTAAATGAAGCGTTGATGCAATGCATGAGAGGTACAGTAATCCATTCACGACAATTTTTGATTAATTTACTAGGAATATAAGATATGAGATATTTTCGAAATTAGCGGAAAACGAGTTTTGCCTGTAACTCAAAAGCGAAACAAAATCGAAAATTCCTATGGCGACTATTAAAAGTTGACCCTGGAATGTTCAAACGGTTTTGCTTTATCGTTAATATTACCCGAGATACCTTAAAAAAACATTGAAAATGAGACATTCTGTACGTTAACAAATGGTATTTTCATATCTGTTATAATTGTGTGTTAAATAACTATTATTTAAAAGCAAAATATAGCATTGCTATTAAGCATAAGTTGTAAAAATAACACATGAACTGTTTTAAGTTTAAGCAGTATACAAACGAGGGATAAGTTGCTTACGACGTTATAGATTTAAGGTACAATCTTTACTCTTACAGAAAATTTATTCGCTGTCATAAAAAAATATTAGTAAATGTAATATTAATTTTTCTAAACCAAATAAATATATATTGTAATATAAATAAAATGTTTTGTTAAATTTTTATTCTAAAACAGAGAATTTAATTTTTAAAATAGTAATAAATATTTGTAATTCAATAATGTGGATAATATTTTCTTCTCACTTAGAAAATTATTCGTTAGAAATAAAAATTTGTTCTCAAATAAATCTACATAAACTGAGGTAAAGAAAAAATTGTACTTGAGTAATTTTATTATCTGATTTAAAAAAAAGTATTAGGGAATAATTTTTAACTATAAATTTGAACCTATTTTGTCAGTGCTGACAATTAAGTTATAGACAGATTAACTAGCGACGAAAATACCGAGCCAAAAATGCAGTAGTGCATTTGCAAGTAATTGGTCTTGCATTTTTTAATTACGTAACCATATTGTAAAACCCGTTTTTTAGTTAAACGCGGCTAGATAGTCCAACTATCGTTTATTACGCAATGTTCTACAATCTGGCTAGTATATTTCTGTAAATATAACAACAAAAACCTAATGCACAAAAGCCATGCTTAGAAAACTCAGACCGAATTCGGTTTATTAGGTTAGATTAGTGTTATATTTAGAGAAATACACTATTTCATCCTATAAATTATATATAACGTGCAAGTAAATTTTGTTCGCAATTATGAAGGTACGTTAAATGCCTACGTCATTAGCGGTGATTGCGTTTTAGCGTGTGCCTACATTTCATATTATGTGCACATTGACGTGTGCCTAGACACAGCTATAAAATATACATATTAGCAAACCTAAAGAACAAAGTTTTTATTTAACAGCGGATAGGATTTTAAAATGTTCTACTCGTATATGCAAAGAATAGAAATTTTTGTGTGAATAATAGGGATCTCCTAATGAAAATTCATCAAACTGTAGAATTTCCTCCAATTATAGGCAGGAATATTCGATTTAGGTTTCCGCCGTGCCTCTGGTTTACTAATTAAATACTTATTACAAAAACCAACCCTCGCTTCATTTCAAATTGAAATCATTTCGAATCTCTAGTATTTACCAAGTCCAATTGAAACCACTTAAAAATTTAAATATCTTGAGCTTTAAATCGAATGTGGGCAGTGAAGGAGTAGCTATCTTGCCAACAGGATCAAGGTAGCTTTGAAGATTTCATTCAAAATTTAATTTAAAAGTTGATCTTATACAACTCTATCTTATGTTCCAGTTCCAATTACATTTTTCTAAGTCGGTTAAACAAGAAACTAGTCATGAATGCCTGTAGAAGATATTTTTTATTAATATACTATTTATTTAGCTAGCCATTACCTAGTTATAACAATAAGAAATTGAGGAACTTCTGACATAAACAACCTTGGTTCATTATTTTGCATCTAGGTAATCAAAAAAGCTTTCAACTTTCCTTACCTTTAAAGATTTTTGTAATTCAATTTAAATGAAATTCATGATATTAAAAAATGGATATTAAGTAGCAGAAATTAAACAATACTGAGTAACTACCTATTTATTAGTGATTTTTATGTACATTTTCTTTCATTGAATCTTTATAGCACTACAGTTGTTTTTACAGAAACACTGAAACTTTACAATGTAATAACTTGCGACTAAGATACTTTTTTAAAGAAATAGTTTTAGCAAACTGTTAGCCTGCTAAGCATCTTTGAAATACCTAGATGTCGTTGTACGAGTATATAACCCAAATTTACAAAATTTGGACTAAGATTATTTTTGCCAGAGGCTCCTCAATTAGAAGTAGTTTAGCACCATTATATAAAATAATAATATACAGGATTGTATGTCGCATTGAAGGAATGTTCATTTTCTTCCCATACTGTTTCCATTAATTTAAATTATGCATTTACCTTATCTTGTGTAGAAACTTTGTTAGTTTTCTTTGACTCCAAAATGTGTTTATATTCGTATATCAATTGTATAAGTACGTATATATTCCTCTTTTAACGTAAAATTTGTACCTATTTTTCTTTTATTAAGCATATTTTTACCTCCCGCTTTTCCTTGGTAAGGGAGGTATTGGGATCGTGCTAAAAATCGCATATCGAGATTTTGGTAAATGACCACGTTTTAAGGTCCCTAGAATCCAATTTTAACATTTTCACGATGATGTCTGTGTGTATGTATGTGTGTGTGTGTGGATCCTGTTTACGCTCTAACTCAAATACTATCATTCAGAAAGTTTTGAAACCATGTATTTCTACCTTATTCAAATATGGAAAGAAGCCATTAGATTATGGTGGTAATCGGATAACCGGAAATGGCAGTTTCCTTGAAGCTCAAGATAGTTTTTCTTCAAAAAATACATTTAAATGTATTTTTTCCGCAATTTGTTATTATAAAAATTAAAGATTATTCCATTTTCTACAGATTTTCTTTAATACTTTTTCTATATATTTTATGGATAAATTTATAAAGTAATATAAAAATTATATCTCGGAACTTATGCGTTAAACACATCTCCATGGTTACATAGTTCAACTCAAACGTAAGTAACTGACAGATAAATGTCACTGGCAAAAAAATAATCATTTCAAATTAATAATAGTAACGTTTTAAAAGGAAAATTGTAATTAGAACAATAGTTATATGGAAAGGAAATTAATATACATAATTTCAAATTAATAATAGCAACGTTTTAAAACGAAAATTGTAAATAGAACAATAGTTATAAGGAAAGGAACTTAATATACATAATTTTAGCATTAGTAAATATGCAGGTATGTATTCAAATACAAAAATAAATAAATATATTATAACGGCATATTATCCATTGCTGTGCTAATCTTATTTGTGCACACATTTCGGTAATGATGATGACATATTTGTATTGTGCTGGCGTTTACTACGAGGGTTAATTTTATGTCATTTAAAATTCGAATTATTTGGCGTTGATCGGGACCGAATCGGATTCCCCAGATTCGCGACCAGACATCAGGCACGCGGCAACGAGACCCCATAGGTAATGTCGGGAGGTATTGTGTTGGTCACATCAGATTTTTGAATACAATGTCTCAAAAAAAAAAACTGTACATATCTACATACGTAAAACTAACCCCGAAACATGAAAAATGACAGACAGGGCCATCACATTATATAAAAATAATGACTGGTAGTATTTATCAGGGGTGAGTAAGCTATGACTAAAATAATAAATTCACTTGTTATTTAATCATTCCAATTTATTTTTAAATGGTAGCCATGGTAATTAGTTAGTTAGGGTGACTAAAATTTTGAGTAAATATTACCGTTAATGAGTACTACTTTACGTAAAATTAAACACAATTTTATTATGAAACACACTCATTCTTAAAGCTACTTTAAAATAAAATTTTACTTTTAGTAAAGTATACTTCAACGAAATATTATGAAACTGGCCGTTAATCCACTTTCTCTGAAAAAAATGAGTTCAATATAAAGAAATGTTCTTACGAAAATTCTACACCATTGTAGAACCTAGTAAAGTTATCCAGTAAATATTTATATGAAAAATGCAATCTCTCTTTTATTGAATATTGTTTATTTTTCTTTATTAAAGATTTTGCTCTTTTACGACGATTTTTCTGTGCCTTGTTTATAATTTGTGCTCTGTCAAAAGCTATTAAATCCACTGTATTCACGTTCATATTTGCAAACGCCACTAACTCCATTTTTTTTTTAATTTGTCGGTTTATGATAAACAACTTGTTGATATTTATTAATCAGAGCACAGTTAAAAAACCAAAAAAACAGAACTCATAAATAGTTCCTGTTAGAAAATTAGTTAGATAGTTTTTCAACGATTTTACTAAAGTGGATTTAAGGGATTTTGATCCTAGAGAATTCATTTCACAAAAAAATATCTGTCAAAAAATAAATAGCACCAATAACACTGATAATGATACAGTTTTGCGAAAAATATAGTAGTTAATCAAAGTAGTATATAGGTAGGTATGTGAGAATAAACTATTTGTCATTATTAAATGTGAATTAACATAAAATAAAATTTGAAATAGCATGAAGCAATTATTTATTATACGATACTGTACAGTTCATACAGAACAAATAATATTTAACAAAATAAATAAATAAATAAAATCTACACACAAAAGAAATTTAGAAAAAAAAAATTAAGATGAAATTAAAACTTATTTAAGTTAAAGTAAGCAGTTTCTTAATTTAGAAGACCAACGCCTAAACTGCCACCCTCTCCGACTCTGAATGCGAGCACTTGATTTCGATTTTCAATTGTTGAACTGTTTGAGAACAAAGATCGAGGAATGTTTCCATCTTTGGTATGAAATTTTAAAAGTTTTGAGAGGAAAACTTTTTTGATAAATCTTCGAAACAGTCGCGCCCTACGTGTAGAATTTATAAATGGTATATTTTAGGCAAGAAATATTATTTACTCTAACGTACGAGGAAAATAAATTTTAGCCTGTAAATGCCTGTATACTCATTTCTTTTTTATCTGCTCTAAAATACACACAAATTTAGCTTATGGGTTCCATTAGTATACGAGTATTAGCTAATTCGCAATTATATCTGCTACGAATTTTCTAAATCAAATTATTTTTTTAACACGTTGAGCACCTATAAGTCATACAAGAATGACCTATGTTTTTTGCACTACTAAAACGCTCGTCTATATATTTTTCACATATAATAGCAGGTTTTTGTAATTTGTAATTATTCCGAGTTTTTATGACTCCATAATGGTGTTCCCACTATTTTTTTATGAAACTTCATCTACATTGATAGCATTTCGTAGCTCCAGAAAGTCTTAATTATTATTCGTTTCGTTAAGCCATAATATTTCTTTTTTGTATTCAGTGAGGTACATGTTAAGCTCATTTTGTTCTCAAACAGTGAAGTTCGCTTATATTTGGAGTCAAATAAATTGATCTATTTCAACATTTTAATAAATATAAATACGTTTAAAATAAATTTCGTGGTTTTGATTCCCACTAGCAGCCTACTTTCATTTTCATATAAAAACACGTTGTTCCTATCTTGCGTGCCATTATAAATTTAAATAAGTATTTCTTGGTTTATTTTCGTTGTTTCGTTATTTTCTGCATTCATTTGCCTTAAAATACAGAACCGGAATTAATTTTCAAGGGGCCCGAGGCGTTACATATTTTTGGAGACACACTAAAATAAATAAATTATGCATTTTGTTTTATTGTCACAACTATTGTTTATATTTATACGTACAAAAATGGTATAGTGGCATTAATATATTATTTTTCTTCACTTGTTGGCTTAATACATTAGAAATAATTATTTATGTTTCATTCTTATTATTGCTTATGTTTAAACTTGTTTATTAACATGAAGGAAAAGGTTTTTGCCTTTGTTTCCCGGGGAAAAGGAATTATACTCGTTAATTTCAATATGGACTGTATTTTATTGATATCATTTCGTTAGATTGTAAACTATAAGTGGATGTTTTTCGTATTTTTTTTAAATATTTATTTAAACAATATGGAAGAAAACAGACAGCGACAATTTTGTCTTTGGAAGCAATGAATCGGGCTGTAGATATGCTGCAAGCAGGTCGCCGTCAAGTTGATATTGCTGAAGAATTGAGCACAAGCCAAAGCGTCATTTTTCGATAATGGAGACGTCATAGGCTCGTAGGTACTCCAAGGGAACAGCACAGTGGCGCAGCTCGCGCTATGACTCAGGCACAAGATCGTTGTCTGCTTTTAATTGCTCGAAGAAATCCTACAGTTGCTGCAACTGAGCTCGTTTCCCAGTTGTTACATGCCCAAAACGCATCATTAAAAAGAGGGAACAGAGAAGCTCGAGCAGAATGGGCTGGGAGATATAGTCAATGGACACAGGAGCACAGGTCATCTGTGCTTTTTACAGACGAATCTAGATTTGGGATTCATCCCGATTCACGTCAACTGAGGATGTGGAGACGACCGGGAAATTTAGTAAGACTCAACGTCCAGCAAGTCCACAGCTACAGACCGTAATGGTCTGAGGTGGAGTAATGGTTGGAGGAAGAGCCAATCTCGTTGTGCTACATGAGTTCCTAAATTTCCAGGCATATGTGGAGAGAATACTTTCACCTATCGTACTACCGTTTGGGAGTATTGTGGACCGGCAATTCCTTGTCATGCACGACAATGCTCGCACGCATGTTGCAAGAATAGAGGTGGACTGGGTAACTGAAGAAAATATTGACGTGCTGCCATGGCCTGCTCAATAGCCAGATCTTAATCCTATAGAGCATGAATGAGACATGCTCCAAAGAAGGATTCTGCCCCATTTAGCAAGAGTTAATATCAGGCGGCAGCTAAATGAAGTCCCTGCGGAACAATGGTAGTTCATACGTCAAGCAGAAATTGACCACCTCATCATGTAGATTAAATATTTATTTACTTAATTTTAATTTGATTCCTTCACCTAGGTTGACTATTTAATTTTCATCAATTTTTACCTGTATTGGATTCATGCTAAAAATAGCATATCCAGATTTTAGTGAATAAGCACGTTTTAAGGTCCCTACAATCCGATAATAACATTTTTACGATGATGTGTGTGTGTGTGTGTGTGTGTGTGTGTGTGTGTGTATGTGTTAGGATGTTGTAGATACGATTTGTCAAATTCTATAAGACTAAAGACCTGCGTAACAACGGATACCTGGTTCTGGTAACAATTGGACAACCGAAAGTGGAATTTTCTAAAAAGAAATTCTAAATATTATTTTTGAAAATTTATGTTACTACAAATAATAAAGATAAATAAATTCTCAATCTGATGCATTTAAAAAAAATATTATATCTCCTATAGGTTTAGAGAAATAGTATACGAGTATAATCATACAGAATAATCTGTTGTAATAAATCTCGTTGCCCAAAAAACAGTTGAGATATTTAAATGCTTATAATTAAAAGATAAAGGCATTATGTCAGTGTCAAAAATTAGCAGTTTTACTAATATTACTGGAAGATTTTTCTAGGAGGTACGAGTATATTTAATATATCTTATTGTATTATTAATTAAATATGTATTTTAAATTATAAGTATATTAATATTACATATATCCTTAAGAAATACTGCGAATAGCGTTAATGAATTTGAATTTTTTTGAACATATTAGAAGAATAGGACAAAATTTCTCTTAGAACGAAAGAAGAGGTACAATTTCAATTATTTGTATGTACAAGAAATGTTAAATTCATTACTTATAGGGCGCGAGCTGTTATGTGACTTTGTTGGCCTTGGCAAGCAAATATCGGGAGCCGTATCACAATGACGGCTAGTAGTTATTTACATAGATGTCACAATTGTCATTTGTCATAATTTTTCATTTAAATTTTCAAAATATTCTGATGGATAGAAAATCATGATGTTTTGAATGAAAAATTATGATACTTGACACCTATGTACATTATTACTAGTTGTCATTCTGACACGGGCCTCCATATATACTTACCAAGGCCATCAAAGTCACATGACTGCTCGCGCTTTATGCAACATAAAATGAAAATGGCCACAACAGATTTTTTTTTGTTATATTCTAACGTTAAATAGTTGTGTATAAGTGTTGATTTTCGAAATAATTTGTTGCGTTTACTTTTTATCTTCCGTCACCTTTAGGTAAAGAAGGTGTAGTCTTTGGTCAAAAAATTCGATGATGAGTTTTTAGTGAATAAACACGTTTTAGTGTCCTTAGGATACGATTTTACCATTTTTACGATGATGTCTGTATGTGTGTGACAATTTTTGCAGACGATAACTCCAACACTACAATTCTAAAAATTATAATTATTGCATATTCCTTTTCTTGACATACATATGAAGAGCTGATTAGATTTTGGTTAGAATTGGTCAACCGGAAGGACCCTCATTTGAAGATTTTAACAGCTTTTCTTGAAAAAACGCTGTTAAATATCATTTGTTGCATATAATTTTAATATAAATATTAAAGTATATTCTATTATCTATACGAATTGATTGCATTTTATGCTTCATATTCAATGGATATAGACTTAAAAAGTCATAACCATGGCATAACTGAGATGGATGTTAGGGAAGACACGGAAAGGTAGGATAAGGATTGAGAGGATAAGGGAAATGGCTCGACTAATAAAAGTTTCTAGAAAGATACAAGAATTAGTTTGGATATGACCTGAAGAGAGATGAATAATATATTGAAAGAAGAATGAACAGCTTAGTAGTAGAAGGTAGAACAAACAGAGGAAGACCAAGAGAAGATGAAAGGACTATATTGCGGAAGACTTGAGGTATAAGGAACTGAATGAGGACGAAAAGCAAAATAGAAATGAGTAGAAGAAGAAAACCAATCATAGCGACCCCTAATGAGTGGGGAAAGCTAAAGAAGATGATAGTGACAAGCGCAATTTACATAGATTGTTTATGAAATAATTTTACTGGAAATAAGGGATCTTTTGCAAGAAAATTTATGTATTGAATTTGTACATAATACACAGGATTGACGGAAGTTAATGTGCTGGCCACATCCGATTTTTTATCATATTTTTAAAATATTCTTATACCATTTTGTTGTGTGTATTTTTTATTTGTCTATATCTAGTGACATGAGTTATTTCCGGATAAAAAAAATCTGTTCTGGCCAGCACAATATCTCTCGCCACTTCCGTTTTTGGTTACACAAGTATAGGGCGCGAGCAGTCATGTGAAATTGTTGGCCTTGACAAGCAGATATAGGGGTTCGTGTCAAAATGACAATTTAATTTTGTACATAGATGTCAAATATCAGAATTTTTCATCAAAAATTTCAAGGTTTTCTAAAGTCACGTAGTTAATTTGTCGTACTTGATCTAGACAAGCAGATATGGAGGCCCTTGTCAAAATGACAGTAATTTTTCACGTGATTAATTTGTCACCAGGAATATGGAATTTACTTGTCGAGGAAAATAAACCACATCGAATTGGAATATCATGAAATTTTGGATGGAAAATTGACATTTGACACATATGCACATAATTACTAGCTGTCATTCTAACTCAGGCCCCCATATTTGCTTCTCAAGTCCAACAAAGTCACATGACTGCTCGCGCTCTATAAATTTCTCATGTCTTTTCTTTATGTTTAGATTATTTTTATAATTTTAAATTTATTTTTTGAGAAAGTTTTCTCCTATACATCTAAATGTTCGAATTTCTTCAAATTTCTTGACGGGGTTTCAGATGGGTATGTGTATATAGCTATAATTTTAAATATTTAATTATTATTGTTATACAACAAGAAATAGTAAACTTACCAATATCTCAGAAAAAATCTTCAATAATGTCAGTTAAACTTCTTCATTTAACATAAAAGCGTAATTTGACGTTTTACTACTATGTTGCCAAAAAAAAAAATCTAAGATTTATTTTCAGCTAAAATCTACATAAAACCATTTTCGTATTATGACAAATTCTGAATCGGTTCTTACCCACTGTCATGTGTTTAGTTAAAATAGAGTTAAGGTCAAGTTTTTTTTTATCTTATTATTTATTGATTTCTTACCAGCAACAAATTTCCTCGTACATAAAATTGTAACATACTGTAAAATTAGTGCTTAACAATATATTGAAAATACAATGCTAACTACTCATTATTATTTATAATTACTGAAATTGGAGCTCGAATTAAATTGAATGGTACAATGATTACATGATTGATTATCAGCCCGGTTTATTAGCTTTTACTTGTTAAAATTCGTTTTTGTTCGACGTTAATCACTTTTATGTGTTGTTTACCTCTATGTTGTGTTGTACATAATGTACAGTGTTACATTCATGTTGATATGTAAATACATAAGTGCTTATACGTACATACAATCCAGTGCTTACTTTAATTTATTTTTATATCTAATCATTCTTTGCTAAAAATTATGAAATAATAATGATCTAATTTTTTTTATACAGTTAAGTTAATAGACTGTTTAATCGGAGATAAAAATACCGGGCCTTAGATACATATATGTATAATGTCTACTTAAAATCGTTACATAGGTAATACAATGTTTTATTATTATTATTATTTTACTGTAGTTACCTATTAATTTGAGACCATAATGTTTTAAAGAAAGGTTACAGATAATAAAATTCTACACTGAAATCACTTATCTGATTTTATTTTCCACGTTTAATAACGTGTTAAATCGAATTTAGAATTTGATTACTATTGCTCATCTGTAATGATTGTCATGGAATGGGATACTATACCATAGTCAAATGTTAATTACCTTAGATAAGAATGCGAAAATAAACGTAAATTAATGTGTATTAGTGGGAGAATTTTGTTTAAATATTAATTAGTTCGCGAACTACAAGTGATTGAAGTCGATTAATAATTAGAATGACGTATCAGATCTTTTCAATTTGATTGGTTCCCTGATTTTAAAGCGAGACTCGCGCGCTTGTTTCGCCCGTCTATCATGAAAATTAATGGAAAAACACTAGCGCCATCCGCCGCCATAGTTTGTATCACAATATTCTCAAACAATGGTCCCACTGTTTCATGGTACTATAGGAAAAATGCATTTTATTTATGTTAATTATATTTAATAATAATTTCTTCATGAATATAAGGTATATGTTGATATATAAAAATATTTCTGCTATGCAAACATGAAACATTTATACTCTCTAGAACTCACGCATCAAATTCTTAACTTTAAAAATTCATAGTATTATAATATTAAATTATTTGCAGCTTTTATTCTTGATAAAAACGTTCTATTTATAAACTAAATTACAATAAATAATAATTTAATAATTACGAAATCTGAAAATCTCTCGTTATACTCGTAACATAAAATAAATTGATATTTAACCTATTAAACTAATTTTTCAGATAGTTCAAATAATCAAAAAATTATGCATTCATTTGTAATTTTGTATCATTTCCATGGCTATCATTACAAACGACCAATATTTATAAAATTTCAAATTCGATTTTACACGTTATAAAACGTGCGAAATAAAAACTGATTAGTGATGTATAGGTGTAAAATTTTATTATCTGCAATCATTTCTCTAAAATTAATATGTAACTACAGTAAAATATAAAAAAATATCATTGATTTCTAGTAGATATCGGTATAATGAATTATATAATCCTATTAAATTCATAGGGTGGTAGCATGAATAGTGATTCGGCGATGACTAGGGAGGAATAGAAAAAAATATTTGAAATTATTAAATTTTAGGGTATGTCTAACATTCGTGTTTCATTACAGAAACCGCACTCACGAGACGGAACTGTTCTTCCGCACTGTACAGGAAGGACGCACAGGGTGGGCAGCCCCGTTCCGAGAGTGCAGCCTGGGAGGCCCCGCAGGCACTTGGTTGCACGCCTTTGTTGTGAAGTCCGCCACGCAATCCGCCGTTGGGGTGTTCTTGCCTGTTCCCATTGACCAGTGCGATGACTCCCTAGCAGACATCTTGGGGGGACGGCATAAGTGTGATGATCTCACCACGAAGGTACCTACATACATATTTTAAAATAGGTATTTATTTTCTTGAATAACCAAAATGTAAAGCTGTCCTCAACGTCAGAATAGGGTATGTGACTATATTCGAATTTTAATTTAAAAGTCATAAAATATAAAAACTAACCACTATAGCTTCGTATTATAATAATAAAAACTAAATATTATTTATTAGTGTTATTATTAGCAATTTAATATTTTGGAGAAGGGATACATGACGTGGGTATGGTAGAATCGTGGAAGAAGACAGGTAGACTAGGAGGGAAAGAGATATTATAGACCAGCAGATCAGCGTCGCGATTATGTTGTGGTAGGTGTGGCATAACGACAGCCGACAGCTGCCTATAACTATCTCTTTCCTCCCCACTCATGCATCTTCTTCCACGATTCTACCATGCTCACGTCACGTATCCCTTCCCCAAATTTTTAATAATTATTTTCTCGTAAAGTAAGATAAATTAATCGATTTAAAAAGATACGGATATTTTTTTTTTTTTGTCTAGTATCATATTATGTAAAAATAAAAATTTGGTCACATACCCCATTGAATTAAACCTTTTACTCGAACATGGTCATGGCGAGGGCACCTGCACACTGGTCAAATGGGCGGTGGACAACCGAGCTACGATCAACTGGGTGATAGACAAGTGGGCGCCAGACAACTGAGCAATAAAATAATAGATGTAGGGTGCATGGGGGTCAAATTATTTTGTCGAGTGCAAAAGTATAGATTTGTATGTGACAAAACTTTTGTACAATTAAACATTTCATATTTATATATTCATCTTAATTTATAGGAGGATTTAAAGTTCTTTAGCTTTTATTACATCAAAAGTTGCATATTACAATATCAGAACTTCGCCAGTTGCCAGTGGTGTAACTAACAGGCCCGCATTGCGGGTGGGCCCTGGGCTCAGGAGGGTCCCCAATTTAAAATGTATTATAATTTTGTTAATACTGTGTGGCGCATATGTTGTCATCTGATTTAGTGTACCTATATTTTTTAATAGAACTATAAAACAATTTTATTTAGCAGCATGTGCCTGAGTGTCTGGTCGCGAATCTGGGGACCCGGGTTCGATCCCGATCGACGCCAAAAATTACATCGCATTTTAATGGCATAAAAATTGACCCCTGTGGCGCACTCTCCACGCCAGCAATGAGTGCCCGTGAGGTGACGCCTGGTAAGCGCCCGCACGGTATAAATATTCCATCATTACCGATATCTGTACAAAGCAGATTGGCACACCCAGCAATGGGTAATATGCCGTGATGAAATATTTATTTATTTATTTTTATTTTATGTTTATTTAGTCCTTTATTTTCTTAAATGTCTATTTCCAAAAATAATATTGTATAAGGGGCCCCCTCTACCCAATATGCAAAATCGAGGTCTCTTATTTTTCAACGCCGTCCTCAACATTTCACCAGAGTTCGTAGTTTATTGACATATATTTTCCCTTTAAAATAACCCCATAAAAGAAGCCTGGAGCTGTGAAATCAGGAGACCTGTCGGCCAATGTACGTCAACAAAACGCGAGATTAAACGAAAAGGATATAATTTTCGCAAAATTGCTATTTATTTACCCGACCGTGTACGATACTGATCATCTTGCTGATACCATATTTTGTCCCATCCAAGTTCTTCCATTTGGGATACCAAAAATGTCTGAATCAATTCTCTCCAACGTTAACCATTTATTGTTATTGTGGACTATTCCAACATATTATGACTTTTATGGGATGTAAAGGCATCATGATTAAATCTTGAATTTTCAGACCCCAATATTGATTATTTTGCTTATTAACATGTCCACTTAGATGAAAATGACCCTTTTCACTTATTCTGATTTTTCACTTAAATTTTGAGTAGAAATAGTCACAATTTCCGCAAGTTCTTGTGGTGTGAAGTTATATGCAAATATCACATTACTTTACTACACACTTTTGAACAATGAAATGGGATATGATGCTCAAAAACAAAAAACGGCGGCACTTTTCAATTGAGTGTTGACATTTACGCCAAACTGTATTACATCATTTATTTATATATTTATTCATATATTTATATATATATATATATATATATATATATATATATATATATATATATATATATATATATATATATATTTATTTTTTTCCATTTGTCTCCTCGTTATATTGTATACATATTTGTTACTTTATATTGGAAAATAAGCAGTAAAATTATTACATTATAGTTGTATTCACATTACTTGTACATTTTAATCTCCGTCTAAGGTATACAAATCGTATTTGTGGGCACTATAGTTTCGTTCAGATATGTACGTTGAACCATGAATATTAATTATGAACTCGAAAAATGCTACAATTAAAGAAGGACGCCAAAAAGAAAAAAATGCGACCGGCACCCAGAACTCTTAGTCATGCCACTGCCACTTGCCGAATAGCAAACACTATTTTGCAGGAGTTCCCAATTATTAGGCTCAGCGTTCAGAAATGTTATAAATACAACACTGTAATTTCACATTATGTTATTTTCTTTGTAAACTTCAAATTTATTTTTGCACGAAACGTCGTATATGTATACTGTAACATGCAACTTTTGTTGTAATAAAAGCTAAGGAACTTTAAGGCCTCCTATTTTTATCCTCAATTAAAACTGGAAGTTTCTAAATAATTTCAAATTCATAATTTTGAAAAGTTAATAACTACGTTATTTTTCAATGAGCAAGTGTTTTGCATCATTGTGAAACTAATTTAATAATTTCCAAAAATTTAAAAGACACATATATACCGTCCCATTTAAAAAAATCAACGAGGAATTCATTTCCGGAGAAACCAGAAAAAGAATTCAGAATCTTCTCTCGCCAAAAGTGGTATTCAATTTCGCTACCAACTTTGTAATTTAAACTATACATCTAAAATGAATAATAGAGAAAATAGCTATGTATTTGTCCCTATTTTCTTAATTACCTTGTAAAAATAGATACGAATTTATTAGTATCTGAATCACTAAGCAAAATTAATTTTCTTTGCTTTGTAATGGCAAAAAGTTGGTACGAGTATGAAAATGTTTAAAAGCACCTCAAAAAGAACAAAAATTAAACATTTTTTAATTATTTTGTTTCATACCAAATTTCTGCCGTTATAAAGCATGTAAAATTATTTTTGCTTATTGATTCAAATGCAGAATTTTATACTCTACAACTTTTATTTGAAATTTTTTTTGTAAAATAATTAGGGAAGTAGGAAATGTTAAAGCCCTATGTTCGGCTATGAGTCACCATATACTGTATACGTAACACGGTGACGTCACGATATCCCTTCTCCAAAACTTTAATATAATGAAAAAGATTAGGCAGAACACTCACGTCGTCAACCTGAAAAAAACCTTATAAAATGAAATATACCTTGTAGAAATTATTGGGTATTATTTATTTTTAAACGAAGAAGAAATATATATATATATATATATATATATATATATATATATATATATATATATATATATATATATATATATATGAAATATACCTTGTAGAAATTATTGGGTATTATTTATTTTTAAACGAAGAAGAAATATATATATATATATATATATATATATATATATATATATATATATATATATATATATATATATGTAAAAGATATTTACAATTATTTCTGAGTCAATCGTTATTCCCTTTAAGGAATATAAAATTATTTGAAATAATTGCACCTAGTTTATTTTCGTACCATACGTTGGCACTACTGGAGAATGTGTAAAATAATTTTATATTCCGTAAAAGTAATAAGGATTGACTTAGAAATAATTGTAAATTAATTAATATATACGTTTCTTTAATACTAGTATATTTTTCTTCTTTTTTTAAAAAATACATAACAACCAATAATTACTACAAGTTATATTTCTTTTTATAAGGTTTTTTTTTCAGGTTGATGACGTAAGTCTTCTGCTTAATCATTTCACCATAATTTATTTCTCGTAAGTTACAAATAATTCATCGATTTAAAAAAGAAAACGGCTATTTTATTTTTTTGTCTAGTATTATACCTATACTATGTAATAATCAAAATTTTGTCGCATACCCCATTGTGCGTTAGGTTAAGTTAAAGTTTGTTTAGAAAAATCACAACGTCACTTTTAATTATTGTTGCTTTGCAAAATAATTCACCAAATTGTATGTCTGGCATATCCTAGTGTGACTTGCTTAATTGTCGGAATTTTTTTCTTCAAAAAGTGAATGTTCTCTTCTATTTACCATAAATTTAATTCAGATGATTTCATTGTATTCCCAATAATAAAGAAATAATCGAAATATCCCGTATCCGTGAAACACTCTGTGTAATAAGATTCTCCACTATCAACCGATATTACCGATAACTATTAAAATATCTGATAAGGTACATTATTATAAAGTATTACCACACATTATGGAATAATGATGATTATGCATATACATTTTTACAGAAAGAAGAATAATATACCAATGTACGACTAGTCTCCATAGCATAACAACAATGCAGTTATGTCATACCTGCTAGCAATACAATAGAGACAGATAATCTTTACATTTGAACCATAAACGATCTGAAAATCAGTTTACGCACTTTAGAGCGCAATTAAATTTTATTTAATGTGCTGTGTGGATGACATCCAAAAGATTTCATCTGTGCGTTCTCAGACCGAAGACTGCTTATCTTTAAACAATGCTTTGTCTAAGTTGTTAATTACATACTTTAATTATTTAGTAAATCTCCGTTGCTGTAAAACAACTGACATACGCATCTGACTTGTTTTGTCATCCGGTGACGTTCTTGTGTTTTCTGTTAGACTACTGTCGGTTGTTTACCTCTCTGCCTGTGATCTTCTTACATGCACTTCCTGTATGACGGTTTAATATCATGAAACAAGTATGAAGTTCTTTACGACTATACTAATTATTGTTGTACCGATCAAGTTGTAAATTAATCCGGGAACAGGTTAGAATATTGCTGCAGGGAATGGAGGCGGATTGTATGTATTATTGAAAATGCATTAAATAAACATTGCTGCCTGATATATTATTTTTATTATTCAAATTGCATATTTAACAAATGTATATAATAATAATAATAATAATAATAATAATAATAATAATAATAATAATAATAATAATAATAATAATAATAATAATAATAATAATAATAATAAAATAATAATAATAATAATAATAATAATAATAATAATAATAATAATAATAATAATAATAATAATAATAATAATAATAATAATAATAATAATAATAATAATAATAATAATAATAATGTGGATGCATCGATACTAATGGCAAAGAAGTATGTGACTAAATTTTTATCTTCAATGTCGTGTATTCTCACGCTAAAAAATCAACGTATCTGCTTCTCTTGTAATATTAACAACTTTCAAATATATCTCGACTTTGTGGGAATCAGGAGTCAGATGTTAGGTCCTGGAGGATTGGTGGATCCTCTTTACGCTCTAACTTAAATACTATCATTCTGAAAGTTTTGAAACCATGTATTTCTATCTTATTCTAATATGGAAAGAACTGATTAGATTTTGGTGGCAATCGGGTAACCGCAAATGGCAGTTTACTTGAAGCTCAAGATAGTTTTTCTTCAAAAAATACCTTTAAATGTCATTTTTTCTCAATTTGTTATTATAAAAATTAAAGATTATTCCATTTTCTACAAGTTTGCTTTAATACTTTTTCTATATATTGTATGGATAAATTTATAAAGTAATATAAAAATTATATACATAGGTAAATGGCGGGAGGTACTGTGTTGGTCACATCAGATTTTTTTTTACGTGGTAGGGAGATAGGTCAAAATATAGTACATGGTACTCGTATATTATAAATATAACTTTATTAATTTATTCTGCATTAATTATTACAGTCACAGAAGTTGTAAGAAAATAAAAGTACAGTATAACACCAACACGCATTCGAACTAGAATTCACTTGAGATTTAATGTTTTTCATTTCATTTCTCAAGTAATATTCTCGGAATAGTACGGTACTTTACTATTTTATATCCTTAGTTATGCATGCATACGAATACATTACTCGTAAGTATGATTTAAATAAGATACGAGAATAAAACAACTAAGTTACGACTTCATATAAACAAGAATATTGGACCAATATAATTGAAAATTTTCCGCAGAATAGAAACCACATTTCAATCTTTAGGTAACTGTAACCAATTCAACAGAACTCGCTTTTAAATTATTTCAAATGAGCGTTAACAGTATCTTCTATTGTCTATTGATGTGTAACAGAAGTCATTTCTAATAGGAAATGTTTATGTATGTATATATGGCGTACCTTCTAAGAATAATTTTATATTACCTTATTTGAATTTATTCCTCAAGCCATAACTTTTGAAAATGATTGAAAATCTCGAGTAATTATACACATAATATAATATGAAACTGAATTACTGATTACAAACATTGTCGGTCTTTGATCTTGTGAGGCCGGGTACAAAATTCTCTTGCGAGGCCACTTCAATTATGAAAAAATAGTATATTCTTTAATATTTATAATAACATTGAGTCAAAAAAATATTTTACAGCGTTTTTTCAAGAAAAGCTGTTAAATTCTTTAAATGAGTGTATTTCCGGTTGACTAATTATAACCAAAATCGAATCACCTCTTCTTTTGGATGTAAACTTGAGGAATACGAAAAAATTATAATTTTTGGAATCGTAGTATTGGAGTTACGCGATCCGAAACGATCGTCACACGCACACACACACACACACACACACACACACACAGACTCACGCACGCACGCACCCGCACACATACATACATACATACATACATACATACATACATACATCTTTAAAATGGTAAATCGTATTATAGGGACCTTAAAACGTGTTTATTCACTAAAAACTCATAATTGAATTTTTTGATCAAAGACAATACCTTCCTTACCTTAATATTTAATTATTTTTATTAGGATGCTGGCCCAGCATCATCTTCAGCTTCCTATATTATAATTATAAGTTTAAAAACGTTGAAAAACAATAATTTTGACAATATTAAACATTATAGAACATTTTTCATCTAAGATAGATGGGTAAAAGTCATTGTTTTTCAACGTTTTTAAATTTATAATTATAATATAGAAAGCTGAAGATGATGCTGGACCAGCATCGAAACGTCCTAATAAAAACAAAAATATTAAGAAAATATATTAACTACTGATCTTATTTGCCACACACCTATACTTATGAAAAAATAATGTTATAATGCCACTGGTCTGTCACAGGTAACGTCACAAACTAATCGCAAAACTTTAAAAAGTCATATCTTGCTTAATATAAGGAATTTTTATGTCGAGTTTCATTAATGGTCATATCTTTGTACAAAGTTTCATAAAAATAAAAAGAAATATTTTGTGGGCCCAATAGTTTTCGTTCCACACTTCGTGTCTTAAATTGGCTCTGAACACATTTCTAATATGCAACCCGCCAATTTTTCATCTTCTCGTATAGTAATAGTATGTGTGTTTCATGGAATAGTAGGTATTTAGTAGAGTGAAAAATAAATTAAAACTCGAATTACTAGAACAAAATTGTAGTTATAAAAGAAATTATGTTACAGAATTAGGATATCATTTATCGGGGAAGTACGGGATCGATAAAAGCGCGGGGCCGGGTGCACTACACCTCTCGCACCCGCCTAAACCGGCCCTGAAAAACGAGCCATTCATAATCACTTTTTTATTCATAATTATTTTTTAATTTTCTGGATATATTTGTAAACTAGGCTTAAGGGCTTACAAATCATGGTATTTGGCATGATGGTAGGCGCTTCCAGTTCCAGTTTCATTCTTCTTATGGTACCATACGATGTTGTAAAAAAATCTCAAATAGGGCATGTTCTAATTTTGAGGTCATTTACTTCACATTTTGGTGATATTTAGGGTTTTCATTAAACAAAAGTTTACATTTCATGTGTAGTTGCAGGTAATTGGCTACTATGTTCTATGAATTTTTTCACAAAACTAAACGTCAAGTTCAAATGAAGAACAATGAAGAGAAAAATTAAAAAAATATTTGTAATTGTCGCAGTTGTTAATGCACGAAATAAGATTTTGAAGCGTAAACGAATTTGGGTTAAGCCGTGGATTCAAAGGCGACAAAATAGAAGTATACTAAATTTAGTACAAAATGAATTGTTGCACGAAGACACTGAAAAATATAAAAATTATATTTTGCACAACACTTACTCCACAACTTAGTTTACAAAAACGAGCGCCACACACAGATGAAAACATCAGCTGTAAACATTTGACAAATTAGTAAACCGTAGTAGTAAACTGTTACCAACATATAAAAATGTACTCAAGTTGGCAACAATCAAACATGTCACAAATATTTGGCCGTGTAAAACGAAAAGATTTTGATCAAAAATTATTATGTAAAAATGAAAATATTTTGCATGTAAATTTAACTGTAAATATATGATTGCGTAAAACAGGCTTAAAGCAAATTTTAATTACTTTCTGAATATTTAAAAAAATATATACGTATTATTTATTTTAAAAATCAACGATGATATTTATTCCGATGAAATGAGAAGTTTAATCCAAGAGCTTTTTATATTAAAAAGTCGAATTTATGTACACCTCGAACTTTTATAATTTAACCTATAGGTGTATAATTAATAATAAAGAAAATAGCTATATTTGTCCCCATTTTTTCAATCAACTATACGTATAAAGTAGGTATACGTATTGTGTCATTTTATCCGAATTACCTACAAACCTACACAATATTCGTCTGTGGCTCGTGTCACAAATTTCATTCTCTTCAGTAAAAAAGTAAAAACATTTATTGTATGCTTGTTGAATAAATATAACTTTTCATGTTCTAAATATATTTTTGTTTCTCCGTTTTCAGTGTGTTCCAATGGCATCGATGGGCCTGCACAGGGGCGGCTACAGGTGCATTTGCAAACCGGGCTATTTCTTCCCTAGTGCCAATGCCAGCTGGCAAGGCTTCTCAGGAATCGATATTGAGAGCGGACAACTTGACAACTACAAGTAAGAAAACAAACAATTTGTCTCTGTGCACAAAACATTTTTTATCACCGAAAAAAATGATTAATGTTGCCTTGATAGCTTACATTATCGATTTTATTTGTATTTACAACAACAATAGAACGTGGGTCGTTGGTATTACGAGTAATTCCATGCGTATTGAAATAAATTTCCCAGAAATATTATATACTTAATTGAAAATGTTGACAAAAGGTTAACTACATTACTTATATCGCAATTTTTATAGAAAAATATTTATATAAAAAAATATCTTCTGTCAATCCTGTGTATTATGTATAAATCCCATACATAAATTTTCTTGCAAAAGATTCTAAATTTCCAGTAAAATTATTTCATTAACAAACTATGCAAATTGCACTTAACACTAACATCTTCTACTTCTTTAGCTTTCTCCATTCGTTAGGGGTCGTTTCATTTCTCCTCATGACATTTTCAAACCAATGTAATCATCCCTCTTGTACCTTTCTAGAAACTTGTAACACGAGAGTTATTTCCTTACCTATCTTTCCGTGACTTTCCCAACATCTACTTCAACATCCTCATCTCTGCCACATTAATTTACTTTTTATTGATACTGACATCTGTCAATTTGAATTATATGAATATATTAGTAGTTTCCATGTTTAGAATAGCTGGCTGATTTATAAATTTTAATTTCTTTAAAATTCTTTTACTCTATATCTATTGAATATGAAGTATAAAATGCAATCAAATCGTATAGAGAATAATATATTCTTTAAGTTATAATAACGTTAAATGTCAAAAAATTAAATTTAACTATTAAATCTTTAAATGAGACTACTTCCGGTTCACCAATTATAACCAAAATCTATTCAGTTGTTCTCCTGGATGTAAACTTGATGAATACGAAAAAAATATAATTTTTGGAATCGTGGTATTGAAGTTATGCAATTCGAAACTTTCGTCACACACACACACCCACACACACTCACACACACACACCCACACACACCCACACACCCACAAACACACCCACACACCCACACACACACACACACACACACACACACACACACACACACACACACACACACACACATACATACAGACATCATCGTAAAAATGGTAAAATCGTATTATAGGAACTCTAAAACATGCTTATTCACTAAAAACTCATCATTGATTTTTTTGACCAAAGACAATACCTTCCTTACCTAAAGGTGACGGAAGGTAAAAAATGGAAAACTAAATATACATATCAACGAATTATACTACAAACATTCTTACTTTCATGTCATATCATATATTAATGATACATTTATATCGTATTAATTATCAGTGTCATGATATTATTTGTCAAACGTCAACAAACACATTCACCAAATTTGTAAATTATTTATTTTGCTATGCATAACCAATATTGCCAACATAGTAAATATATGTCTCACTTTCATTTACGAGGGCTGTTTGATAAGTCCGTGACTTTTTGAATTTCCCGCGCAGTAACTATAAATACAACACTGCTCCCATCAAATGCCATCTATTAGTAGGCTACTGAAAAATTTTGAACAAGCTGCGCCATTTAGTTTATGTTTGACATGTTTGTTTATATTAGTCAACTTCGTTAATTTCATTGAAAATGGAAAAAAGTGAATTTCGTGTGTTGATTAAGCATTATTTTTTGCTTAAAAAAACCATCACCGAAACCAAGGAAAAGCTTGATAAGTACTACGGGGACTCTGCTCCATCAATTTGAATGGTTAAGAAGTGGTTTACCGAGTTCCGTTGTGATCGTACCAACACAAGTGAAGCCAAACGTTCAGGTCGCCCAAAAGAAGTCGTCACGCCAGAAATCGTAGATAAAATTCATGTAATGATATTGGACGATCGGAGAATGAAAGTGCGTGAGGTGGCTGAGGCCGTAGGCATCTCAACTGAACGGGTGCATCACGTTTTGCATGAATATTTGGACATGAGAAAGGTATCCGCGCGCTGGGTGCCGCGATTACTGACACTCGACCATAAGCGCCGTGTGACCATTTCAAAGGAGTGTTTGGCGATGTTCAACCGCAATCCCAAAGAGTTTTTACGTCGTTCCGTTACCGTAGACGAAACTTGGATCCATCACATCACACCAGAGACCAAGGAACAATCAAAACAGTGGGTTTCTTCGGGTGAACGTGCACCAAAGAAGGCCAAGGTGGGTCTTTCGGCCAACAAGGTTATGGCCACAGTTTTTTGGGATGCATGCGGTGTCATTCACATCGATTACCTTGAAAAGGGTAAAACGATCACCGGCGATTATTATTCCGAGCTTTTGGACCGATTTGATATTGATTTGTAGCAGAAACGTCCGCATTTAGCGAAGAAAAAAGTACTGTTCCATCAAGACAATGCACGGGTGCACATGTGTGTAGTCGCCATGGGAAAAAATCATAAATTGGGCTACGAACTGCTACCCCATCCAGCATATTCTCCAGATTTAGCTCCCTGCGACTATTTCCTGTTTCCAAACCTGAAGAAATAGCTGGGCGGTAAGAGATTTGGGTCGAATGAAGTGGTCATCACTGAAACATACACCTACTTTGAGAGCCTTGAGAAAAGCTATTTTTTGGAAGGAATAAAAAAATTGGAAAAACTTTAGACTAAATGTATCGAGCTTAAAGGGGATTATGTAGAGAAATAAAACGCTTATTTGTTGAAAAAAATATTTTTTATTCAAAAAGACTTATCAAACAGCCCTCGTATATAAGATTACTTTGCGATGAGCCGGTTTCACATTTTTTTAAAAGTATTTTAAGTAAAAGTTTATGCAATATTGTTGATAGTAGTAAAAAAAAAATTATTGCTATTTTCGTAAATAATTAAATAAAAATATTAGCGCCAAAAATAGTCATGAGAAACAACCTCCACTCCTGTGACGTTGGACTTCATATAGCACGTCATTCATAGCCAATAAGAATACAGTTCACGTTATTTATATGAATAAAAGTAGGCGACAGTTTGTTACATGTTAAATTGTATGTACTCTGACGTCACATTCTATTTCAGATCACGTGACTTTTTCAAAATATTACACAAATTTCAATATTTATAAATATTTAATGAATATTTTCAAATTTTACGCTCTTTAAAGAACAATATCTTTTAAAATTTAGTACTTAGAAGTCAGAAAAATTCTTGCTACAGCCCTATTTAATATAGCTCCACTCCAAGTGATAAATTGAAAATTTTTCACAGCATATCACTTCGGTGAAAGTCGAGAATCGACCCGAGTCTATCTATTTTTTCTTTTTCAGTCCCTCAAACGGGATACGGGATCCGTTTACCCCTGTAAATATTTGTTTTTTTTTTGTGTTTCTGAAGTGCAAGGAATGGGAATGTAAATATTACGGAATATATGTATAGGGTGTAGGATGTTACCGATAAAACAAGCAAATCTTTTTTTTCTAGAAAAATAACACAAAAGTAACTACTTACGTGGACTTGAACAAGAAAGAAGGGATGAAAGGAACATAATTCTATTAATCGTATACCAAGGGTTGAAAGTAGCTCTTTGCAGGCCAAGGCTAAAGATAGCCGCCTAAACTTAGCGGGGGCTGCAATTAGTTTAGGAATCGAGAAAAATGTTTCATAAAAAAGTTAAATAATTTTATTGTTATTCAGGGGCGTACAAAAATAATTTTACTATGTTTAATTTCCAAAATTTAATACAAGAGTTAATTTGTTAAATGGAACCCATATTTGATTGTTATTTTAAAAAATGCTTATTTTTTTCTCTTTCTGTTTTTTGTGTAGATTTGTTTTACATCTAAAATCTAATTTTTTTATTACTTCACGTCAATTTTTTTTTTAGATATTTAGGGCTCATAATGAATGGAATTATCGGAGATATTATACCAGTTGCAAAACTTCGGAAAATATTACTCGTGTTCGGAAATAAAATTCAAATTCTGTTCTGGTTATGTTACTTATTTAAATTTTTCTGTGATTTATACATAACATATAATATTTGATAGGTATAACTTTGTGTTCGATTTTTTAAAAGTATACATATTATGTATACTTTGTTTTTATATTGTTTGAAAATCCTAATTTTTGACAAATTGATTTTTTTTATTGCAAATACTTTGTAATTTGACGTTCCGCTTCGTGATTTTTTCCATTTTGAGCCTTGTATATATCTACAAGTATAATAATTTGACTTTCCTACTAATAAATATTTTAGTTTTTTATTACAAACATACTGAATCATGAATAGCAATTTCTTATTTTGTTGTTAGTATCGGGTGTCCACTTGAAATCTGTTACAGTTATAGTGCAATGTTTTTTTTTTATTATGCGATAGTTACTTACCTATTAATTTTAGAGGAAATTTGTAAATACAAAACTAGTTCATAAACTAAACTTCATAATATTTTTTTTTATATTGTACGTAAAATTTATAATTTACGGTTTACTAACAAAACATCACTAACTCCATAACACTCTGAAATATGTTGTAAATTGAGTATTTTATTTTGCGTTTCTCTCGTAAATTAAAAAGAAATTTTGATTTATTTTATTGTCATATTGTAAAGTTTTTAATTCTAAAAAAGTTTTGTATTTATAATTTTCCTCTAAAATTAATAGATAACACCAAAAAATAAAAATATTGTATTTCCTATATAATAGATTTAAAGTAGACACCATCTCATTTTATTAACCCTTAAATTCAATATTACACCATATTATGTGGAATAAAATGAAATTGACTCTCAACAATATGGATATGTTTACCTAAAGGATGTCGTTTGGATTTTTACAGATGCATGGCATGTCCGGAAATTTGCGACGGATGCGAAGATGGCGGAGTATGTCTAGCAAAACGGGACTTCCTGATGAAGACGATGGTTCTGGCCATACAGCTCACATGTATGGGTATCACGATTATATTAGCGCTGATTGTGTTCAAGAAAAGGAAGTGCAAGGTGAGAGTTTTGTTTCTTCATTGTTGCTGTAATTGTATGTTTTCAATTGAAAAGAAAATTATTGCAGCAAACGTTATAGTTAATTTTTATAATTTATTTTAACACAATTATACACAATAGCTTCATCCAAAATATCTCGAGGAATGTATTTTTCATCAATTATAGCAAATAAGAATGTTCATGAAACCAGAAAAATTCAATTTCAATCTGTCAATTTGTCAAAATTTTGCTAGGATTTTCGAACAATTGCGACTTAGCCTACTTATACAAAATTCATACTGCTACAAATTTCTGCATATTTCTTTTAATAATATAATAAGTAGAAACCCGTATGACAAAATTTTGTATGCACCTCAGACGAAAAGTATCTTTAAGGTACTCACAAGTAATTACAGCCTCGGCCGCAAACAACTTGTTCATACCGTAAAGATTCACTTTTCGTCCTAGAAACATAAAATACTAATTTTGTTCATTATTGTTATTTCTAGGTTATAATATATTTTGACAGTAAACAGGTTGTTTTGTGAGCTGTCAAGATGAAAAATTAATAACTTTGTGCTTTGTGATAGTTGCCTAGTTGTGTGCATTCGTCTTAAAAATTCCTTTTCAGCCTCACCTAATTTGCTGGCCTCGGCCTTCGTCTCGATTGCAAACTTCGGATTCGACCAAAAATGATCACTTTTACAACGTTCATACACAAATAATTATTTTTTAATATATAATTGTTTTTCTGTTTCAGACAATTGCATCCGGCATGTGGACTGTTTTAGAAACTATTTTGTTGGGAATTTTTCTTCTTTATTCTACGGTAAGAAATTTAATGTTATTTTAAATGCAATAAATCATTTAGTGAAGTGCTTTTCTCTACTAGTGTACCATTTGTCTGTATTAAATTGTAATGATGATATATTTAACCGAATTACCTACTACCTACTAGAAATGATTAAATCTTCTGCGAAAGTATTAACAGTAAGGAATATAATATTAATGTTTATTTTACTACAATATATTTTTTTTTATGTACATAAAGTAAGTGGTTTTGTAATTACATATTTTAACAATCAAATTTCTTTAAACAAACATAAAAGAATATTATACACAGTTATTTTTTAATCAGACCATGTTTTTTTTTTTAATTTTGTGAGAAAAATCTTCAGTAATTGAATCAAATAATACTAGACTTCGTCACAAATTAATAATACATATTCATGTAATAGACTTAAGAGTACAATAGACTGTTATAGTGAAAATGATAAGGCAGAAGACGCACGTCATCAACCTGAAAAAAAACCTTATACAATGAAATATAACTTGTAAAAATTATTGGGTGTTATTTATTTTTAAAAAAGAAGAAAATATATACTAGTATTAAAGAAACATATATATATATATATATATATATATATATATATATATTAATGAATTTACCATTATTGCTAAGTCAATCCTTATTTTTTTATGAACGTGCGTCTTCTGCTTAATCATGTTCACTATACGTATACTCATTCATTTCATTCAGCTGAGATATTGTTTCGAACACCAATCTATTTATTTCTAATGTGACATTGGCAAAAACACGCAACCAGAACAACATACAAGATAAATAATTATCGAGCAATACGAATAGTATACGTAAATGATTATACATATTTAACCAGCGTACATACATCATGTATGTGATGTATGTACGCTGATTTAACCAAGCTACACCAAATTCATATTACAATATTTTATTTATAGATTTGATTTCCAAATATTTGTTATTCGTCACCGAAACTAATATTTTGCATCAAAAATTTAGCCCCAAATTATTCATAATCGGCTCTCAAAAAAATCCCGGAAAATTGATCACTATGAAAATTTATCGCCAGTAAATTAATTTCCGGAAAAAATGTCAAATGAAGAATTTATCGCGAGTAAATTAATGGCGAAGAAAATAAATCATAAGAAAATTGATCTCAAGATAACATGTTGCCCAAAAATTCATTACGAAAAATATTGATCGCCAAAATGACTATGGCAATTAAAACTGGGGAGAAATTTATTGCATGGAAAATTAATAGCAATTATAAAGTTAAATATTTATAAGGAAATGAATATTATAACAGATTGTAATAATATAACATTGGTCGGTAGTATGAACAGTGATTAAGGGTGATTAGCGAGCATTTGACTAGCATTATTTTATCTGTCATTCGTTTATAAATTATTTTACAGAAAAATACTTCAGATAAAAAATTCGTGAAATTAATTTTTCTAAAACTATTATTTCTCTAAAATAATACATAAACGATTGACAGAGATAAAACAATGCTAGTCAAATGCTCGCTAATCACCGTTAATCAGTTGTTCATACTAACGGCCATTGCTTTTAAAAAAACGCGTTGCATTTATTCTATTTATTAAATTTACTGTGGAAGTAAAATTTAATCGCAGATTAATTTGTTTTATGAAACCGAGCATTATAGAAATGACACGCCGTAAAAATGCAAATACGTAATTAAATAATAATAATAATAATACAAACAGAAACTATAAATTGAAAACCATCATTAGATATAGGTTGTAGGTACACATGTATTTAGTATTTAACGTAGAATAATTATTGTTAAATAATTTGACAAAGTGTGATCTTTTTTTATAATCTACTGACCAATTTACATTGAGATACATTTTTCTAGCATCCATTTTTTGCTGTATTCAATGTTCCTTCGAACAAATTTCTTCGTGATCAATTTGATGGGATCAATATTCTTGCAATAAACTTACTATTTCGTTTTAACGTTCGCCAAAAGTGTCGTGCAACCACAGGAACGCTAGTATTCATTGGGACAAATCAGTTAATATATTAAATAAATGACCAGTATTTATAAATTTAACTAATCTAACCCAACTTAACCTAACCTAAATTAATCTAACCTAACTATACTTGTTTCGCAAAATACTGACCATTAATGAATAAAAATACTAACCAAACAAATAGAAGTGCCACAATTATTTTTTTAATTTTTTTGGTGCGAAATAATTTTTTGGTACTGTAATTACTAATTTTACGGGGTAAAGCCGATCTTGGTAAACATTATACCTACCATTTGTTCTCTTCCAGGTTGTTATCCGTTTCTTCGAACCGTCCGTTTTGTACTGCTTACTTGAGCCTTGGGCTCGGGAGCTAGGCTTCGTTGTGTGCTACGGCGCCATCATCCTGAAGCTGTATCGCCACCTCATCGAGTTCCGCACGCGGAAAGCGCATCGATGGGTGGTTAAGGATACCGACCTGCTCAAGTACCTTTTCGTCATGATCATGTCCGTGCTGGCGTACGTCGCCGCGTACACCGCCATCAGCCTCAACTTCCTGCAGGAGAACTACAGTCTCCTGACGAAGAGCTCCACGCCTGACGGGCTACTCTTCCAGAGCTGCAAGCCCCTCTGGTGGGACTATGTCACGGAGCTGGGGGAGGTCACGATTCTGGTGTTTGGGATTCATATAAGTTATGCGTGTAGGAATGCTTCCACGCAGTTCCAGGTTAGTGTATTATTACACCGGACACCGTCAACTAGGCAATAGTCAACTGTGTAAAATTTATTCAGAAAAATCGGAGCGTTTCTTTTAACTGCAGAGTGATCCAGAATGATGGAAGTCACAGGACTTGAAAAAGTTCTGGTTATGATCAAAATTATCTTCCACAAAAAAAAAATAGTATCAATTTACCAGCAATATCAAATTATGTTTTCTATGGCCGCATTTATTTGGGACTTTTAGAGTAATTTCGTAGGTTAGTTGTGTTTAATTGGCACATTTTAAGTAACCCTGAACTGATCCTGAACTGACCCAACTCACCCAGCAGATTTGTTATGGGTTAGTAGATCCATCCCGTCTACTCTCTCTGTCTAAACAGTTGTGTTATTTATTTATTTCTTAAAATTGATAGATGTAGATTGCACGTGGAGCTATTTACATATATGAAATAAAATTTAGATGAAAAGGAACTAGTTGTACTAACAATGATGGGAATAAATGATGTGAATTTTAATTTTAACCAATTTTCAGAACTGTGTCCCTTATTTGAAAGTAACACAGGTTAGTTGGAGATCAATTCAAGATTGCACCTGGAAGTCCTAAATTAATACGGCCTATATTACCGACATTTGGAAAAGTCAGCGACGTTCGGTATTTTGAATTTTTTGACATACAGTTTGTTTTTATCTTTTAAAATTAAATTTATTTATTCAAATCGTTACGTTAGAATGATGTTTGCGGAAGAACAAGCATGTTTTCGTACTGCGAGGGAAATCAATTGGAATATCTACGCCAATGCAACCTATCAATCATATTTCACTATCACAACGATGCGGCAATCAAAAAATCAGAACGAGGCAGAACTTTCAGTCATTCTGGATCATTCTGTATTTATCCAGTTGTAAAAGAAACCCACAAAATCGTACCTGTTAAGCGGAAAAAAAATTTAATTTTCTGTTACCTACTTGACCATTGCCCAGTAAGTCGTCGCTCTATTGTCGCATATCGTTGTGCATCTATACCCTGTTCCACCTTACCAACTCAGTATTGTAGATAGTAGGGTTTGTTTTGAACTCTCTGATTGGCTGAAATTGAAGCCATGTTTACGAAATGTAATTTCAGACTAGTGTCAGTGTACATGACATGTGATATCTCGTGTCATTTTTATGTCAATTATCATCTTTATCCGATTTGGAAAGCCGGTAGATAATACGTTATATTTGATTCCTACTGACTAGAATATACAAAGTTTTGAAGGCATTATGATACCTTTTTAATATTTTAATAAAATGTCAGATGACAGTAGTTGAATACTGCCATTTTTTTTTTAATTTCGTCTGTTTAAAACTGGCGCTGATGTGACTCCCATCTACTGAATTGTTTAAGTAGAACAGAGTACGAGGTGGAATGAAAAATTCGCTGACCAACACTGAGACGGCAACACTAAACGGACAATTATTTTTGTGAGGTTATGTGGACTGTCATTACTGTTTACAAAGTCCGTGAATTGGATTTTTTAAATTAACGTGTACTTTTTTTTAAATTGAATTCAAATAGAACACCGTCAAAAATTTCTTAACAACGAAGCAAATTCATGAAGACACAGAATCAGGTACTGTGAATGGCTGACAGATTTTTGTTTGTATTGCCGTAACCTTAGTAGTGCCGCTAGATGTGCTATCGCAGTCGCCGTGTCGGGGACGGTGCCGTGCTTAGAAATTACATCGGGTTGTTTATGGCTGTGTTCACATGATACGACCGACGCCGTCCACGGCATAAAGCCGTGAACGGCCGCCGTTGTCCCAACGGTGCCCATTTCGATCCGGCACGACAATTTGCCGTTCACGGCGCAAAAAGTACGCGTAGTTAAATGCGTGAGTTCAGACTTGCGAGCATTTTGCCGTTCGCCGGACAATTATTTCATTATTTTATTTATGTTATTTTAATGAAGTAGTCTGTGAATGATATTCATATCTATGTTAGGCCGAGAACTTGTCAGTCTACACTCGCACTTCATTCAATAAAGCATTTAATAAAATCATACACTGATCTAATCAAAATTATTTTTTTTGTCCGAAACCGAAAATACTTGTTTCGTTGAAAAGGTACGAACTAGTTTGATCTTGTAGAATTAGAAACGTACCATTTGTATTTTTCGTACTTTGTTTAGTTTTTGTCGAAACTTTATAATTATTCACAATGTGACCCAACCGAAAACAAACAATATGACACCACAACTCAAAAACTTTAATAAATGGACTTGTTCGATTCTTGTGAGAAATCTGTCAATTAAATATTTTGTGTATTTTTTTGTAGGATACGATACTTAATGTAAGAAATGTTTTAACAAAAACTAGATAAAGGAAAAATATAAATTAAATATAATAATTTCAAAACATTGTATTGCTAAGAATTACGAGTACAATGATAAATATGGCATCTTAAATTATTTAATAAATAATGTATAAATATTTCTTATTTAATTTACCGTGAAATTTTACTTAAATTTCAATTTTATTTATTTTTAAAACGTAATTAGTCTCATCGAGTCGTTTCCTTCAATTTTAATTAAAATTTGAGAAAACAAAATCCAATTAGCAATTCTAAAGTTGTTTTAGTGATTCCGCAATAAAGCAAAATAAATAATTAATAAATTATTTTTTATTGTTTAGTATTTAATGCGTACTAAAAGAAACGATTTTTGTGTACAATTAAAACACGTTTTTTGTAACAAAAAATAAACATTTGTCTTTTATACAAAACTTATTAATTAACCTGAGATAGCCATTTTACATTACTTTCAAAGCCGCGTCAAACTACTTCTACAATGACAATATTCCTACATGGCAAATGTCTATAACCAAGCTAACTGAATCTGAGTGAGATGTAAAAGGAAAAGATTCCGGGAATACTTTCCTTTACACTCAATTTAGCTTAACAGGATGTGCAAAGGGTACCCAATATGTCTGCGGGACGGGTCGGGTGTGCGGGAGGTAATACGAAAGACGGGCTTAAATTGTGACGTATAACTTTAGTCACTCCTCCTTGAGTACAGGCCGTTGAAAAAGATCCATTTTACCATAAATAGCACGAATATTATGGGGACTAATAATATATTAAAATTCCTTAACTTTGAAAATTCAATAACTAGTAATTTTAGATTAAAGTGCAACTATTTAGTACCACTGTAAATTAATTTAAATTATTTTGTGTATTTGCTAATGGCTAATCCACACCAGAGTCGAAAAATTTACCCAAATATAAATAAGAACGAATTATCAAAACTCCCGAGTATATTCATTGTATAGTACGTATAATAGATATTAGGTGCGTTCAATGAAGCTAGCAAATCGAGCAAAGCGGAAGTAAAATGTATTGAACGCCTTGCTAACTTAGCATTTGCTCGTTTTGCCAAGTAAGCAAAGCAAGCGACTATTTTCTCGCTTGTTTTGCTGCATGTAAAAATATGGCGCACAAATTCAAATATCATTTGTAATATTTGAATATATTTTCAATGAAAATTAATGAATTACGTAAAAATAACATAAAATATTTGTACTTGAGTTCACTTGCGTGGAATATCCTACTAAAATTAATTTATGCATGTAATTAATACCATTGAGAGTTTATTTTCTATTTATTATTTATCTGACACTGCATTCAATATATCAGTGTTATCTTCTATGCAAAAATTCAATATTTCAAAGTTTTCAATTTTCGTAACCTCACTGACTGACAAGTCATCTGACAGTTCAAACATAGCAAAACAAGCAGATCGTTCAATGCACGCCCTAGCAGATAGCAAATGCTAAGTAAGCATTTGCTAGATTTGCTAGCTCCATTGAACGCATCTATTGTCTTGAACTAGACTTTTCCGTTGCTTTGATTAGGTTCAAAAGTATGCTATTAGAAATTAAATAGCTCTAGTGTTTATTTATTATTATATATCTTTTTATGTATATTTTTATTCTTTCTTATTGGGCATTGAATTTTTTTCTTGTTAATTCAAAAATTATAATTTTCTTATAATATCACTCTATACGGTATTACTACGAATTTATTCTGTAATTGGGATTATCCCTGTTGAATGAATAAATAAATAAATATACAGGCTGACCCGCGGCATAGCGTAAAGGATGTATTTCATGGGTAATTTCAATTCGAAAATACCTTACATACTTATGCCTGAAACTCAAAATTAGGTTAATTACGAGCGATTTTAAATTGAGCTCTTTCTAAAAGCAACCTTAGTTGTTTTTTTTTTTTAATTTGAGATAATCGAAGGAAAAACGAGCTTCCTTACTGTTAACGATGTAGCTTCAAAAATGAACAGATTGTATAATAAAAGTGTTTAGTTGTTACTACTTTCAGTTATCATCCTAGTTAAGATGTAAAAGAAAAAGATTCCGCCAATTTTATTCCAGTATAACGTATAACATACATATAGTACTTTTAAAATATTAAAACGATGCAAGGAAGTGTTTAGCTTACTTCGAGTTACAAACTGTTTATTGTAAGTTTTCATGTAAAATGCTTGCTTTACTCATTAATATTTTTTTATTAATTTCTCCAAATCTATCATTCCGATGTGGTGGACTTGTGGCTATGCTGCTCGACCGGCATCACTAAGGTTGTCGGATCGATTCCCCATCGTTCCAAACTTTATATGCTATGAATACCACTCGGGTAGGAGAGTTTTTCTCCGGGTACTCCGGTTTCCCTCTGTCGGTAGGTACACATACTTCCAACACGGTTAGTTGCTATAGAGCGCTACTTCACCACTCGGGCAGAGAGCCATCTGTGTTCACTAAGTGAAAGTTCGAAGGTGTCAATAACCGAGAATACAAGATCCTCTCTAATTCTCGACCATTATTACACTGAACAAACAATTACACTGACACACACACATCACCCTGAAGAGGAGATTACTATCTCCTATACCGGGGCACTACACAACATTTACATTTTTTTTTAATCTACTATTAACGGAACCTTTTTCTTTTACATCTCACCGATTCAATTTTTATTGTATGAAGCAGTTTCTTTGTACTTGCAAATCATCCTTTTTACACTAATGATTTCTTTTGTACAAATTCATATTTTTATTGTACAAAATATACTAATTTGTTCACAATAAATTTGTCTTTTTATTGCTAGAAAAATGTGTATATATAACATTCAAAACATATAAATATATTATTTAAATTTGACAGTAACACATTTTACGTACAGTAAAATTTTTGAAAGATGTCCGATCAAGGTTGTCTACGAATTGTATGAATTCAGATTTTTGCTCCGCCCATCATGACAAATTCAGTAGTGTCGTTTGCTTAGTTTTTATGAGGGTACGTAAGATACTACTGTTATTTTATTATTATAAAAATATATATTACAGGAAAAACATTCAAAATTCAAAAATAAGTCAACTAGTAAGTTTATAAGCAAATGTAAAACCAAATATGTTAAAAATAAGATACTGACATAATGTCAGTGTCAGTGACTCTGACAGAATATAACGTTATACGTACGGCTATGAATCCAGGTAATGTATCTGAATTAATAAATAAACTTACGTTACAGCGAAAGTATTATCAACAACGAGCATCGTTTATAAATGGAATGTCCTAACTTAGTCGAAACAATATGAATTTTTGAAAGACAAGCGTGTTATATCCATCCTTATGACACAGTCTTACAGCCTTTGCAAAAGAAAGAGATAAATGTATGCCTATTTGTTAATTCGTTCGTGATACAGGTGCCCTTGATCGGACATCTTTAAAAATTTTACTGTAACGTATTTTTTTTTTTGTAATTAGGTAATAAAAGTAAATATAGACTAATGTGAGAACTATTATGTGAATAAACAATTTCAGTTCATTGTCAATGGTATAGTATAGCCCAAAGGCAAAATTTGTTTACATGTTACATAAACTATTCTATTGCTGCTTCCAGTTCACACTCCACAGTAGTTAAATTATCGATAGGTGAAGATTTTGTTATCTCGAGAATTTGAGAACTCAATGAATTGATTTGAATAGGTATTGATAGAAACTTTCTCGAGTTTACTTCGAGTTTGAACGTTATCTAATTTTGCAAGTTCCAAGTTAGATTTTCTTAATCAGTTGTTACACCATTTGCTACAAATAGCTTAGAACATAGAATGGAAATGCAAGTTCGATATCTGACGGCTCATTCAACCAAAAGGGTAAATAAAACTTGAATGATTCTATTTGTGAAATGAGATGTTGGGGATGTATCATATCAACAATATGATTAAATATTTGTTCAAAGACAAATAATTCAAGAGGCGACGACCGTGTCGTGAAGTATGAAAGAACTCATGAATTTTAAAATTCTGGAAATTTTTCTTCTGATTCCGTACGAAGAAAGTTACGACCTTTGAGAATTCTATCTTCCAGTTAGATTTTTTCTGTGTTTCGAGGGAACAATTTGTTTTTATTTGAAGTGATGCAATGTTGGATAGATGTTGGTAAGAAAAAAGAATGATGTTTGTAAATTTTTGTATACACATAAATATGAAGTATCACAAAATATTAAACAGCCACCAGAGTCCAGAACAGGTATTTTGAAGCCGAAAAAAATTAGGATTAGAACAAAACTAGTTCTAGAACTATTTTGTTCATATATTTTTTAAATTCACACTATAAAATCGTTAAAATAGTCTGGAAATATCTACAAATCGTAATATAAATGAAAATGTATTAAGCGTTTCTTTTTAATTCTACACTAGTGACGGACTAAGGAGGGGGGGGGAGGCGCCCCAGATGCCAGACTAGCTAAGGGTGCCATGAACAGATGATGTGCGGATTTGCCAAATTTTTATTTATTAGCAATTTTTTAAAAATAATATTAACAAAAATATTATTAATTAAATGTGGGAAATTTCTCGACTTTGGTATAGAAATAAATTAGGTGTATTAATTAAAATTACAAAAATAGGTACGGAAAAAAAAAATAGTAAAAATCATTAAAAAAACGAAAATATATGCTAAATAATGAATATTAATAAAGAAATAAAATAATATAATTGAAATAAGTTTTTGTTATAGCGGCTCGTCTCGAATATGAATATATTTTGATTGGCAACTGAAAGAGCGCCTATAAATGTATAACGAATAGCGTGTTGGGAGGAGGTTCGTACTATTACCAATGGAAGTACAGAGTGTCAAATAGCGGAGGAGTGGCCCTCACTCTCGCACTGAAATTCTCAAACAGTTTTTATTAGAATATAAATTTCTTGCATTAAACTTAATAATTTAAATACACTTGCAATTATAAAATATGTAGAAATAACATATAGGTACTTCAAGAACATTTAGGTCCATGAAGAAAATAGTTTGATATGCAAACTTCGTGACGTCACATCTATTTTTTTCAAACTTTAGGGAACTATAACTCGTTTATTAATAGGAATTTTTGACCTAATTTTCTTCAGATGAAAATACAAAAAAATAGTAGAATCCCCCATTCACATTTATATATGTAAATAAAAAAAATAATAATAATCGCAAAAAAAGTGTGGGGGGGGTGTCGCATAACGTTCCGCTCCGGGTGTTAACTGTTCTTTGTCCGCCATTGTTCTATACTACAAAAGTGTTTAATCATTTTATTCACTGTCCCTTCGAGTTTTGCTAAAACAAACTATGTACATATGCCTCACGTGATGATTATTACTTATTCGTTTCAAAAATTAGAAATTACAAATAGGTACGTATATAAAAACACAACAGTTGATTAGGTATTGTGTTTGAAAATATTATCACTATCAAGTGTGTTTATAAGGGCGACATTTGGACAGATTTTAATTCAATAATCTAATGTTTTATGTTTTTAATAGCATAAATCGCTGAAAACGATATTTTGATATTTAAAGGTATTTTTCCAAGAAAAAGGTCTATTGGGTCCTTTACATTTTAATACAGAGTAGTAATACCTGTTTTTAAAAATTTCAAGGTTGCTTATTACTGTCGTGTCATTGATGATGCCGACACCCCACCGCACGAACCACGCAAAAGTTATCCACCGTACTAACGCAGGATTAATTGTTATTTTTATGTAAATAAGCATATGATAAAAATTTGTATTGTTTTCAGGAGCGACGATTCCTATGCGCAAGCATCTGCACAGAGCTCGTGGTGAGCTTGGTGTTCTATTTCGCGCGCGCACTGTACCTACCACACCTACACCCTGACCACGTGCTGCTGGCGCATTTCTTACGCTCGCAGCTCACGTCCACAATCATCTTGGTGCTTATCTTCCTGCCCAAGCTGTGGTACCAGCAAAAGCAAGCTAGGTCTCTGGCGCAGGAATACTCATGTCGTATGCCGGTCGATGCTTTCAAAGCGGTAAGCAAAGCAAGGCTAATATCTAATATGTTTTAACTTTTAAGATTATGTTAGAAATAATTGAGTTGATCAATGCCAGTTTAACGATACGCGGAGTCTGTGCTCTGTGACACGAGTGCGTATCAGGCGATATAATACTACAGTACACTAATGTCATGCCTCCCTAATGGCACAAGTGCTACAGTTATCTTTACCACCAGTGACATAAAGAGAATCATAAGAAAATAAACCAGAAATGTGAGGTTAGAATTTGCCTTTGGCGCGAGTTCATAGTTTGAATTCCCTAGTACATGAGTTTACAGACAAAAAAAATAATTCTGAAAAACAAATTAACCATCACATTTTAATATTTCGATAGTTCGTTTATTCAGTAACAGATTGCAACAGTTTAAACCCCTAGAAAAGGTAAAGTAAGAAAATAATTAGAAATTAAAATGCTAGGCGCAGGCCGAGATAACAAGTAATTGATAGTCCCATTACTCGCTAGTAAATAGGTTTGCACCACAGAAGATGAAGCATGCACCGAAGTTGTACGATCAAATCGAGACATATGGTCATTGAATTTTGTACTCTTATATTCTTGTTTAAATAATTATAAACTGTGCACAGTTCATGTGAATATTATTGCACGAATCTGGAAATGAAGGATCGATCTATGTGCTATATATATAATGCTTTGTATAAAAGATTTCATTTTATAGTTGAGCAAACATTTCTTCCGTAAGAAATACATGGGAATTAAAATTATGGATATGTGAAAATAATGAAAAAGTTATGATGTTAATATCAACAAAGTATACATTTTTTTGCTATTTATTTATTATTACTTACTTATTCAATTATCTTATTTTTCTTAATTTTTTTCAAATACATTACTAAAAACTAATACATTGTTGAAAAGAAAAAAAATGGCGGTTTATATTTTATTTAAAAGATAAAAGTTGAGAGTTGTATCTTGTAAACCTGACTTTATAAAACATATCTATATCTGCCATCAAATAGTATATTTAAAATAATAAAACTCTTATATGAGCCATTTTTATTTTATTTCTTGTAATAAAAAAGTTAAAGGGGGGGGGGGTTCCCAGACTCACCCTGTGTATTCACATACGCACATCGGCACCTACATCGTGTATCTTCAATGATAAAAGTTGGTATACCGGCTAGACGCTTCTGTGATATTAACATAAATTATACTTGTATTGAATGAAACATTCTCAACATACCAGGGCTTCAAACCGGAACTTAACCGAAGACCGGAAAAACTTTATTTTTTCGAAACGAAAACCAAACCTGAATCAAAAAAAATATCGGTTCATGTTCAAACACGCGCAATAACACACTTACTAATTGTTGTTGTTTCTTCATTTGCGGGGTCTCGTAGCGTAATCGAAACTCGTCTGACGCGAAAGAGAAATTGGTTTGATTTTAATAATAATTAATCACTTGGAACTGAACCGAAAAAACCGTTATTTTTGTCAGAATGAAACCAGAGCCGAACTGATTTTTTTTATTGAAGCGGATCGAAAACCGAAGCGAAAAAATAACGGTTCAAAGCCCTCCAATATACTATTAAATTTAATACTTATATACCAAGAAAACTATATAATACACTTTTGTGTTAGATATAATAATCGATTTCAAAAAATAAATCAGCAAAAAATAATAATAAACATGTCTTGTTCGTAAACTCTAATGTAAAGCAAGCAAATATATACTAGTGGTGTAGTTCTGATATTTAGAATTTTCTTATTTGAAAATCCCAATATTTTCGAAATGAGCAAAAAACGAATTTTTGCCTTTAGCTCAAAAACAAATGGCTATAGAGTATTCATGTGATGGCTATTAAATTTTCTTCAAAAGTTGACCCTTTGAAATTCCAAAGTAATTTCCTCGTACTCTGGAACCGGAAATGACGACCACTTCTGGGTGCATCAGCATATATGGTTAATTTAGTTATTTGAGAAAAAATTGCTGTCTCCGTTAAGAAGCGACATATTAGGTAGATTCATTCTCTTGTTATTATTAGCGTAAGTTTTCTAGTGGCATGATAAAAATTTTGCTATCTATCTAACATTAACATCAGCTAATACAATGTTAGTAGAAATATGAATTTATCTAATTATATATTTTATTGATTGTATTGGCTCTGACTATAAGTGAAAACATTTAAATTATATAAACGAAAATGTTATTCTGATAATACGCATGAACGTACGAATATTTTACAATTTGCAAGGTGAAGCATTAACCTTCTCCACGTTGAAAACACAAAAATGAGGAAATACTTTTTTCATTGAAATGTGAATCGGATTCCAAATTGAATTGAATTGATTTAAATCTGTCATCCGGAAAGAAATATTATGAAATTGGCAATTATTTTATACATGCTTTAAACTAATATAACGTTTTTTTTTATTTATTAGCCATATTCGTTTAATTATTTACACTTTATAAGCATACTGTTTAATGGGGTATTCTACAGTTTTTTTTTCTGTTAATATACAGGGTGTCCCAGAAGTCGACGATCAAACTAAATGGGGTGATAGAGGAGATCATTTCCAATCAAAATAACTATATATATATTGTAATGCAATTGTTGATGGTTCATAAGTTATTGCAACTTTTGTAGTTTCTCCTAAAAACGGCAAGGCGTCCAATAGAATTATTATTATTTTTATTACGAGACGTTTGTTTCTCTTTTTCTTTTTTATTGTATGCACCTGAAGGGTTCTACTTTCTAATAAAATCATTTTCTTGAACATTAGTACCTTCTATTAATAATAAAAATATTGTTTTGTGAAAAAATTTTCTACCGAAAAAAAGCTACTTGATTTTAAAGTGAGGCTGACAGAAAAAAATGTCCTAAAAAAAAAATTAACCAACTATCAGAAGAAGTTGTGTATTTAATGATTTTATTAGAAAGTAGAACCCTTCAGGTGCATACAATAAAAAAGAAAAAGAGAAACAAACGTCTCGTAATAAAAATAATAATAATTCTATTGGACGCCTTGCCGTTTTTAGGAGAAACTACAAAAGTTGCAATAACTTTTGAACCATCAACAATTGCATTACAATATATATAGTTATTTTGATTGGAAATGATCTCCTCTATCACCCCATTTAGTTTGATCGTCGACTTCTGGGACACCCTGTATATAAATCTAGGAGTATTAGTGAAAACGTACGGTTCAAATTCGAATTAGTACTTGAGATATGAAGAATGAAAATAATAATAAAAATAAATAAAAATATTAACGATATCAAAGTTTCGGAAAATGTTTGTCAAATTTATTATCGAACATATGCTTCTTTGGTTATTATTTATGAAATATAAATAATAGAACATTGATTTTTTAAAGCTTTTGTTATGCTAAAGTGCTCCCCAAACACTCTAACAGATGTCATTAGTTTACCGCATTTAAGTAAACCAAATAGACTGAGAAATTAATGACATAAAAATTGAGTAAGAAATACAAATCTTGAATATTAATGTTAGTTTCTGGTTTTTTAACTGTATATTGAAAGAGTTAATTGTGGACCATACATAGCACTAAATTTAAATAGTTGTTACCTGTCAAGTGTAAACACAAAACTATTATACAATTAGAAATTGTTTTTTAAAAAGCTAATTTTATTACACTATGATAATACAAGGCCTTCGCCAAAACAATTGGCCTATATCCTTTTTCTTAACTTACAAGGCAACTGTACATTTACTAAAGATAATAACGCGTTTTATTTAAGAAATGAATTAATTCTAATAATCCAAAAGTGACTTTAGGAATAATAATTGAATAAGTGTAAACAATATAGTAAATAAAATGTATATATATTGCTCGATGTGCCAATCTGCTTTGTACACAGATATCGGTAATGTTGATGACATATTCGTACCGTGTGGGCTTTTAGCAGACTTCACCTCACGGGCACTCATTGCTGGCATGGAGAGTGCATCACAAGGTCACTTTTGTGCCAATTAAAATTCAAAATAAGGTTTGGCATCGGTCGAACTCGTGTTCCCAGATTCGCGACCAGACACTCCGGTATAAGTCCATAAAACCCCATTAAATAACTGAGAGAAACAAATTCAGGCAATTAATTTAGTAATTTTATACGAAAAATGATAATAAATAGATGTAGGACAATTCTTTTGACGCAGGGCTCGTATGTTGCAATATAATCAATAAATAAATATATAAGAATAGTAACAAAATCACATAATTAAACTTTCAGTTTTCAAATGAGGCAGTTGACAAATTTGGCGGTATGTACGGTTGACAATAAACTCTTTCAAAACACAGGTAAGAAATCCGAAGCCAACTTTCAAGATTTATAATTACCGCTTGATTTTAAAGTCGTCAATTCTAAATATTAAATGCTAAAGACGACATCGGAAACAATCTATCGTATACCTTATACTCGTACTAGAAAATTAAATCCTTATAAATTCATAACTATGATAACAAATAAGTACAATGCAATTCAGACAGTCCAAATTTCCAAATCAAATTAAAATCAAGTATTCTGGTTTAATCATACTTATATGAGATATTGTAATTAAGCCAACATGAACATCACTAATGATTAACTATCACTTCATCTGGTTGTGACAGGATGTGAACGCACACGGCCCGTTGGCCGGCAACAATAGCGACGTGGAGGTCGGCGAAGTGACCCTGGCCGACATGTCTCCGGATGACATTCGCGCCGAGCTCAAGCGCCTCTACATGCAGCTGGAGATCCTCAAGAACAAGACCATCCGCGCCGACAACCCACACATATCCAAGCGACGCGGCGGCAGGAAGGTTGCACATAGGAGGTTTTCCTTACAGGTTGGTACACTGAATTTATTGGAAAACATAGAAAACTTGGTTTTTATTTATTACTAGCTATGCCATTCTGATTTAAACATATTTCAAATAAATTTAACATCATCGAATCATATCGTATGTCCTATTAACTATTTCTAAGTATGCTGATGTTCGCAGATTTTGATAATGACGATATATTCGTACGTTGAAGGCGTTTGCCAAGCGTTACCCCAAAACTGTCATGGAGAGAGCACCGCAAGGGTCATGTTTGTATCTATTTGAAAATTGGAAATAATTTTCAAGTTTCGACATAGGTCGGAATCGAACTCGAGCCGTTCTAATTGCCAGTGGTCGTTTCTCTATTAAGTTATTTGGTCAATGATCTCCCAAATATATCATAGCAGAAAAGAAGAAGCGAAAGAATACAAATAAGAAAATATTTTGAATTTAATAAGTCAGTCCATCGTGTCGTTAGCGTTGCTTGCACACATCACTGTGTTGAAAAAAAGACAACGAAAGGTGCGAGTGCGCGCGCTGCTTGGGTCATATCAAAATTGTAACCATGTTGTGTTATATGCTGCATAATAAGCCCATGCGTCAGACAGAGACAAACGAATTATAACTTCGCTTGCGTTAGACGAAAACACAGCCGCTACCCTATTCGGTTACACACGGTTAATGGCCAAGGTATCAGTCTAGTAGCGGAGAATAGACATTGGTAATAAATAATTTTGCAGTCTAAGGAAAGAAAAAGACAACATTTAAAACTATTTAAATATTTTTTTGCATTTATAACATTATATTACTAATTACGATGTGACCCACCAAATCTTCAACCCACGAGTTTCCACCGCTAATTACAACCAGTCACCCAACGCACACAACCACCCAATCCTCTAAAATAACAAATTTAAATGCTGTATTACTCATCTTCTAGTTTTTGTTAACATTTATTTAATATTTACGCGAATGCTTTTATTTATAGAGACCGAAAGCCTAAAAAAATGTCCTTTTTAACATATTTAATAAAAGTCTGTTTTAATCCTTTTAATAAAACCTAAAATAAATTGTTTTTAAAAACAATTTAACCCGAAATTATTGTCAAAGAATTATTTTTAAAGAATAATTTATTTTTTCACGAGAACATCCATGTGTGCAAAGTTGGATAACATAAAGGAAATTGGTTTCCTATAGTTAACTGCATATGCCAAGTTACTAAACTTTTGTTGGTCGCACTGTACTTCCTATAGATTCAGTGTAAATACAAACCAATATCAGAATAATTGAAGTACTTATTTTAACTTTTAAAAAAATATTTCTTACTTGCTTGTTCGTAATATTTATTTAATACTCAATTACCACTTGGGATTTTATTTATCAATTGTAGGTGATTTGATATCTACATGTGCTAAAAATTGGAAAAACTTATTCCGCATTTACATTCTACGTCCCGGTGTATACACAATGTAATTAATAATAATTAATATCATCATAACTTTTTATACGTAAATAGATGTGCCAATCTTCTTCATACAGATTTTACTATAATGACTTTATAGGTGAACACGAAAACCGTGACATTGACCAAATATTATCTACACCGCAATATTTTATAGCAAGCATTATACATTGAATTTTAAACCATAATATTTAATAACCGAATAAACTTAATTTCAAGACGTGTTAAAAGTATCTAGTATGTGTTATTTTAAAAAATCATTGTCTGTCAAATACCACTAGATCTATTTTTCCCGGTCTTTAAAATAAGATTATTTGACCACAACACAAAAAAATGGTCCACAAAAAATTCAAAATTTTATACAGTAAAATTCAAATTATAATGCATCCCAGGACAGAAAAGGAAACTGTTTTCCCATGCTAAACGGCTGTGTCACGGATTCTCGTATGTATGCAAGTAAAATTCTTGAAACGAATTAAAATGAAAACCAAATAAATAAATACTCCGTTAGTAGATAGTATGCTGGTTGTGAGAGATTTCCAAAGCAACGGCTTTTTAGAAAATGTGTATTGCATAGTGATTGCATATCAAATTTTAGCCAGCATTTTGTTATAACAAAACAAATAATCGAAATCTCAGCAATACAGCATTTATTCTTACAAAAACGAAATCTCGATACACACTTCTACCATCATTAGGCCTCTACAAATATTCAAAAAAAAAAAAACCATATACTACATACAACAATAACGAGCCTATCACACTTACACAAGTAACATCTTACAATCATGTGCATCATGCAAATGTGTATGTGCTTCTTGTATAGGTACCTCTTATATGTCAGCCATCACTGCCATCAGCCTGAACACTCCAAAAACTATGCATATATTTCATTTTCGCAGTGCTAAGACGTTAAAGCTTGTCATTGGTTACACCTAAATTTTTACAAATACACACTTGCCAAACGTAAAACATTAATTAAAATTAATTATTTGAACCATTCTTTCAGAAAAAAATACGAACTGTTCTATTAGAAATGTTTCAATAAAACATTATTAACTATAGCATTTTAACGATTGATAAAATGTTTATATTATACGAGTATGACCAAGTTTTCTGTGTTCAATATTTCATATATATTTTTTTTAAAGTAAACATAACAAATTTTAAATTATGCGTAGGGTTCCTGCGGTAGTTAAATCAAAGTCTCATCATTACTAACGATTTCTACTTGCGAGACATATTGGCTCCAGAAAATTGCGATAAGAATATACATGTTTTTAAATGTTACTCGCACTTAATGTTTAAACTTTTCAAGTAAGAATAATATTAAACACTTAAATGTCCCCATTATTGAATGTTTGCTTAAATTTCAAATGTTTTTAAAATATAAGCATGTTAACATATTATCCCCGGTACGCGACAGCTGGGCGACGGACAACTGTGCGAATCACACTGGATGATAGACAACAGGCACCGCCACATCTGGGCGACATAAACTTATAAATTTTGCACGTTAAGCATGCATTCAATTTGTTGAATTTTTTTACAGCAGGAAAAACAGTTAAAAGTGACGCTCTGATTTTTCTAAACAAACGTTAACATAAACTAACAATGAGGTGTTGCAAAAATATTTAACATATTTTTTTGTTCTGAAATTCGAATAAGTACCTTCTTAATATTAGTAAATATGATTTTCTGTTCAAATTTCGGTATATATTAAACACAATAGCAATTTAAAAGTACACTATGTTTGAATTCGCGCCGAATTACACTGCCTTTGACGTCCAAGAAATACTAGCCAATGACAACTAGAAAGATATAAATTAAAAAATATTTAATATTTCTTATTTAATTATAAACATATTTAAGCTTACAGCAAATTAATCTTCACAGAATGAAACTTTGATTTTGTAAAAGATTTTATGTTTACTTGAGATAACCATTTCATTCTTCGTTTTGTGGCATTACTAAAACTATTTGTTTTACTATTATTATTACTATTTCGGCACACTAGCACAAAACTCTTTTCTACTCTAGCAGTGGGATCGGGCCGTTTGGAGCTATAGAAAAGAAGCGATAGAAAGAAAACGCAATATAAATGAAATTTGTTATCACGCCGTATTGTTTTGTTGAATAGAAATGTAATTCTGCTACTGTCGATTTTTCTATAATCTGTTTTGTAAAAAATCTGATGTGGCCAGCACATAACCTCTCGCCGTATATTTTACCTGGCTGTATGCATAAAGCAAAGAATATTTTTATAAATACAAATAATATATTCATATAAATCTATGACGTATAAACTTCTTTATTATTCAATAATAGCATGTCTCAACATGAAGATATTTTACCATAAATTATGTTACAATAAATTACAAAGTAGAGTTTACCATATATAAATATTAGGCTGGTAACTGCAATTTTCAATTCGAACAACGTTGTTTACTTTCTCTTCATATTCTTCTAGTAAAAACATTAATTTTGGGCGGTCTAAAATGTATATATCTGGATTGTGCATCTATTCTTATATATCTTCTTTTACATTTTATTTTTTCATACATGTTATATCTAAATAACACTAATTCCCTTTAATAACGTGACGGATAGATTGCACTCCGATTATTCTTATATCGATGTGTAATTTTGTCAATATTTACAACTTACTTGAGAAGAATTTGATAGCTTTTTCGCAATTCAAAGTTACTCTAGTCTATAGTACTGGTGTACATTGTCCCATAATGTTTGAAACAAATTTAAGTCCTTCAACCTAGACTTGTCATCTCCATAATAGTCACAGATCAAGAACTAAGGGATTCTCCAAGTACATTTTTCTTTCATTACTCATTATTTCTGACACTGACATTTATCTGTCAGTTACAAATAATTTAAATTATCAACTATTTTTCATGGCATTCTTTCGGCTGTCAAATTTATTACAACAGATTATTTTATATATTATACTTCTTTTATCTCTAAATCTATGGAATATATAATAAAATATTTAAATGTATCAGATAGAGAATTTAATTTTCTTTAATATTACCACGAAAAATTTTCAAAAAATAATATTTAGAAGATTTTTTTTCAAGAATCTTCTACTTCCGGTTATCCAATTGTTACCAAAACCTTTTCAGATCTTCCCATGAATGTCCGATTGGGAAATACGTTGTTAAACAAATTTTAAGTCTTATAGTTTTTGAGTAACCGTCCTTCCAACATCCCACACACACACATCCACACACACACACACACACACACACACAGACATCATCGTAAAAATGTTAAAATCGGATTGTAGGGACCTTAAAACGTGCTTATTCAATAAAATCTGGATATGCGATTTTTAGCATGAATCCAATACCTCTCTTAGCGAGAGGTAAAAAATAGGCTAATATTTTGACATTTCAAATAAATTTCTTTAACGAAAAATTTGTTTCGTTTCTATCTATTTTGACGTAAAGATGCAAAAAAATTGAAGGTTTTTTCTTGGCACGATACCGACTTGTAGTTTATTTTCTACAAATATCGTTTCCCTAGCAACGAGTCGCCACTTTTCTACGTTTCTATATGGCGCGATTTCCCGCAGCTCTTAAAATTCAATTTTTACCTCTCGCTAAGAGAGGTATTGGATTCATGCTAAAAATCGCATATCCAGATTTTATTGAATAAGCACGTTTTAAGGTCCCTACAATCCGATTTTAACATTTTTACGATGATGTCTGTGTGTGTGTGTGTGTGTGTGTGTGTGTGTGGATGTGTGTGTGTGGGATGTTGGAAGGACGGTTACTCAAAAACTATAAGACTTAAAATTTGTTTAACAACGTATTTCCCAATTGGACATTCATGGGAAGATCTGAAAAGGTTTTGGTAACAATTGGACAACCGGAAGTAGAAGATTCTTGAAAAAAAATCTTCTAAATATTATTTTTTGAAAATTTTTCTTGATAATATTAAAGAAAAATAAATTCTCTTTCTGATACATATAAATATTTTTATACATATTTTATAGATTTAGAGATAAAAGGAATATAATATATAAAATAATGTTGTAATTAATTTTACAACCGAAAGGATGCCATGAAAAATAGTTGCAAATTTAAATTATTTGTAACTGACAGATAAATGTCAGTGTCAGAAATAATGAGTAATGAAAGAAAAATGTATTTGGAGAATCCCTTAATTCTTGATCTGTGACTATTATGGAGATGACAAGTCTAGGTTGAAGGACTTAAATTTGTTTCAAACATTATGGGACAATGTACACCAGTACTGTAGACTAGAGTAACTTTGAATTGCGAAAAAGCTATCAAATTCTTCTCAAGTAAGTTGTAAATATTGACAAAATTACACATCGATATAAGAATAATCGGAGTGCAATCTATCCGTCACTTTATTAAAAGGAATTAGTGTTATTTAGATATAACAAGTATGAAAAAATAAAATGTAAAAGAAGATATATAAGAATAGATGCACAATCCAGATATATACATTTTAGACCGCCCAAAATTAATGTTTTTACTAGAAGAATATAAAGAGAAAGTAAACAAAGTTGTTCGAATTGAAAATTGCAGTTACCAGCCTAATATTTATATATGGTAAACTCTACTTTGTAATTTTATACGTCATAGATTTATAAGAATATATTATTTGTATTTATAAAAATATTCTTTGCTTTATGCACACAGCCAGGTAAAATATACGGCGAGAGGTTATGTGCTGGCCACATCAGATTTTTTGGTTTGTTTTTCATGCTGAAAACGACTCTTTGCAGCATGGTTCATTATCCTAGCAATAAATTTTACTTATGATTGTACACATTATTTGTTGTCATAGATACGCATCACAAATACAAAATTGATAAGAAATGTCAAATTATTTAAAAATAATAATTCCTTATTTTTCTTTCTTTTTATCTTGCAGGATTAGAAAAATAGTTTGTATAAAACGTGTGGAAAGTCATTTGTCGAACACAAACTTTTTTGTTCGACAAAGAAACACTTTCAGCACTTGGTATACAAATAACTATTCTACAACCATATTTGAGTCTTTACAATATAAAAAAAATCAGTAATGTGGATAGAACTAGTAGCTAGTATACAATTGCCAGCTGTCACGGCTGTCACTTATTTAAATTCTGTCGGTGGCAAATGTAAGCCACTCCGTCATTGGTGAGTAGTTTTCTGACATCATCAGGCGACAGAAAAGGCGGCAATTTAAATATTGTAGTTTCAGAGACAATTTTTCTCATGAATAAAGGGTAATATGAAAGAAAATAAAAAATACGGATAAAATATTTTTTCTTATTCTTTCGATTAAAGCAAAGAACAAAAAATCGTGCAATACCTCATTGTGTAATTCTTCACATCGCCCACATGTCGCGGCGCCCCATTGTCCAGTCGCCCTAGCCCAGTTGATCGTGTCCTGTTATTCCTGTTTATTGTGAACCAAATTTTTTAAATATTCATGTTTACAATTTAAATTTTTATAATTGCCTACCAATATTTTTTACACATTTTGTGTTGTCTGAGTCTTTTCCTGTATTTTTTATACGGAGTGTTCAGAATAGTGTGTCCAACATGATGATCCCGAAAACTATAAGAGATACGAAGTAGGTTTTACCTACATAAAAGTTGCCCAATTAGGAGGCCATTTTAGCGATTTATTGTTTATTCGAAAATATGTAATGCATTTTTCAAATAATTTCAAAGTATGAAATACTATAGTTAGATTCACGAAAAATGACTATTCAAGGTTACTTGTTCGAAGAAAGAATACACAGCAGTAGTTCAGTAACATTTCATGTTAGAAAGAGAAAGATTATTTAACATATATCTATGTAATTTAAGTTGGACGACTGATATGCGTAAATAGAAACTTTACTTTCTAACATACTACAAATAATAATGACGTATGTCGTAGAGTTACAAATATATAATTATCTACTACACTGCCCTCTGTGCTAATGTTTACTCAGTGACATTTAAATCAAATTATTATTCCATGGTTTACACTAAATTTGTTTTTTTTTTTGTAAAAACAGGTGAACATAAATCTTTGTGAAACGTATTATTTAAAAAGAAACATGATTTTCAAATAAAATATACTTATTTTTTAAGTTAAAATGTATCCATATTGCATACGAAATGCAGTGAAGTTATCTATAAGTAATATTATATCAGACGGCTTATAAATGACCTCCAATAGTCATCTATCGTGAACCAAACTATACGATGGCAATGCGATGTATATTTTTTTATCACTGTTGGATTTCGAGTTACGATGCCAAGCCAAAATTTAATTTTTATAATTATAGTGCAATAGTAGAATGTTTCACCAATGAAAAGAAAATATTTTCTGCTTTACATGGCATTAAAATAAATTTAAAAAACCAATAATTATGAATTATAATTTATTAATTTTCATTACTAATTTCCTTATTTAATTCTGAAAATATCAAATTTCATTCATTTGTATGTGGGCGTCAAAACGCACAATAACAATAAAAACTAAATTTTAAAAATGTTTGAATGGTAAGTTAAAATTATGAATGAAAGTAAATAAAATCATTGTTTTCACTTTATTAATTTAATAATTTTAGAAGAAGAGTATGTATGAATGCGGTTATGAGTGTGGCCGAGGCGAAAGAAGTGTGTTTAGACAGGAATGTGTGGCGAAGGATGATTGTTTCGTATTCGTAACTATTATTGTGATCCGGATGCGGTATTTCGCTACCGAAAATCGATCACTTTAATATGTTGAGAGTGAGGATATGTTGTATGATGTTATTATTTTCTGGTTTGTGCTAACACACTTAAGTGGGACATGCGTGATTTTATGTCAGTATGTATGTATAATTTGTGCAATTTTGCTGTTTGAAACAAGTGAACATACATAAATTATACATTATAGGAAAGCAAAAAATATTTCCTTTCAAATGGTGTATTTTTTTACTAGCGGGCCATATAAAAAAAAACACAATTTAAACAGTGATAAAAGAAATTAAGTATCGCTACTCACAAGAGCATAAAAAAGTGCGTGTAAACCAAAAACCAGTATTAATTATTTTGAAGGTTATTTGCAAAAATAAGAAACTCCTAAATATATATTTTTGCCTATATATGTATAAGGTGTTTTCATCTCTCGTTAAACTGTCTGTTAAATGTAAGTTATAACAAAATCGCATCGTAAAATTGACATATGTGTAAACTTATGCTGTTATATCGATTTTATATTTTTCTTTTAACTGACAGTTTAACCATAGAATATACAAGACCTCCTAATGCGGCAACTTGTATATAAATTAACCATGTTCGTATATCTTGTAGTTCTCGAAATTTCCATGCTAGATACGTTAACCTGGACCACTGTATACATATCTCCATATTTACAAAAATTAATTTTATCTAATAGTTTTTATTTTATTCCAGAAAAAAGGCAGTCGAGAAAAGGTAAGTGATAAATTTATAATTATATTTTGTAATTTTTTTAACTGGGTTTATCATACCATCTAATCTGCTAAATATGAGTAATTGATATTTATTACGATATTATTACATCATAAAACGAATAAAAAACAACTAAAGCTAAATAGTATACAACAGTTAATGATTCCATCGCTATAAATACAATGTAAATTAAGAATTGTTATATCCATATAAAAAAATTCCACGTATATATATATTTTAAAAAAATAAACCTCGAGAGGAAATTCTTGTGTCCGCTTTAATAATTGCACACATTTGACGAAAATTATATATTAGCAGTTAGCTAATAACTTACACGGGTATATTGAATATAATATTTACAGTTCAATAATATTAGGTTTTGAGATCTAAATACTATAATATTTATTCATTGTGGGTCGAACTAAATATTGTATGAAAATGAGGTAAAAATTTAACATTATTTTTTTATTCTGAAATTCAAATAAGAACCTAGTATTAGAAAATATGATTTTCTGTTCAAATTTCTGTATATATTAAACACAAAAGCAATTTAAAAGTATACTGTTTGAATTGGCACCAAATTACACTGCCTGTGACGTCCAAGAAATACATGCATATATATCAACCCTCCGAACCCTAATCTATTTTAAAAGGCTTATAGTTTAAATATTTTCCAATTATTTCAATTATAAAGAAACAGTTTGTAATTTTTTTAGAGAAAAATTTTGTTCATATTGTTATTAATGACTAATTTCTAGCCCACAAAAAAGTCAAATGGGTCCTAAGGAAAAGGAAATTTTACAAAACTGAACATATATGTTATGTTATTATGTTATTGAAAAAGCCTTAATAATTTATGTATTTTCTTTTGGTCTTTATTTCTTCTTTTCTAATTCATACAAACTTTATAACTCTAAATCTATCACAACATTCTCTCATAATACTAATCTATTTTTGGTTTTTGGGCTCTTCTATTCCTTTCTACTGTTCGTCGTGAAGGCTCTGAAAGCCCAGCGCGCCCAGAAAGCCATGGAGGCAGAAGCGGAGGCTTCGCGCACACCCGAGGACTCAGTGTGTAGCACGGAGGGGCCCAGCGTGGTGTACAACGAAACCGGAGCCCCGGCATCGACTTACACCGAGCTGTTGGCCGCCACCACCGCAGCTTCGCCCCGGCAGTAAAATCACAAAGCCGCTAACGCACATTAGATAAGTTAGGTTAAGTGGTATCGACCATTATGTTACGTAGTAGTTTGTTCTCTTGAGATGTGAGCAAAGGAGGATGTGCTAGAGTCCTGCAAGTCACTGCCTAAACTGCTCCTAAAATGCTTGGATGTCTATTGATAACCGTTTTGAATGGAAAATGTGCACAATTAAAATAGGGAACTCTTTAATACTAAACTTTCATGCAAAACTTACGAACCCTTAAAAGTGACGCGTTAAAACATTCAAAACCATAACTTTCATTTCCAAAGAACGTTATGGCGATTATATTTAATTCAACAGGCTCTACCTAGGTTTGTATAGTTGGTGATACTAAAGAAAATCGATCTGTGAATGTTGAATGCTTGCAGGATTTCAATAAAGCGACACATGAACCGCTTTGTCGATTAGTATCAACTGCAATCAAACAGTGAAATAAATACTATTTCACAATGTCGTTATTTCAAGACCGCAGCTGGCCCACTGTATTCACACTACTCTTGCAAAGGACGTAGATAGGAACACAGTCGTTTTATTAAAAAAATAGTTAATGTAATAAATAGACATTCATTTCTTGATAAATTTTGCATTTATAGTTATAACATTTTACTAGGTAATGTTCAAATCAATTAATTATTATTAATAATATACTTAACACTCTCCAACATAGAGTTATAAATTGCACCGATGCGATGCCCATGATTTACTAAAATATTCTCCCTTACCGCACCCGCTTTCTCTAGTGACTATGGATGGCGGGACGATTCTAATTAATTAGTATAGTTTGACTCAGAAAGACAACTATTCAATGTCATTTATGAGCAGTCTATTATGAGTACTTAGTACTTGTCGACAACATCAATACATTACGTATTAATAAGTGTACAACATATAATTCTTGTACGTGTAATTTAATTAGAAAATATTGGGGGTTCCACATTTTTTTTTTTTAAGTTAATGTGGATAAATAATTATAGACCCCTATTTTTTATTTTCCAACAAATTAAGAATATTCGACATTAAAAATAGTTAAGTTGTAAAAATTGTGTATGACATAATGGCTCAAAAAAGAGAGATACTAATTGTCCGCTATAAAATAGAGTGAATACAGTGTCAAGTAAAAGCGCGTAACAGTGACGTAGCAATCGGGGGTGTGGTGGACACGAGTCAAGGGTGTCAATAAGGATACAAGCATTTTTTAAGGTATAGAAACGAATATATTTTGGATCTACTAAAAGTTGTACGCTCACCATCACCAACCTATCTTTTCGTTCTTAATATGCGCACGGGGCCAATAGCCTTTTGATACGCCACTTCACATATGAAGTTAGCAGAACTGGGGCCGTGACGAAACATATAATTTTTAATTTCAGTTTTTTTAATAAAATACTTTAAAATTAAACATTATCTTAGTTTAATTACAATATACTTAACCCTCAAGAACACGCACTAAATTTTGAGACACAAGCGCTCGCACCGGTCTGAGGGACCATTCGACTAAAAAACGAGGTATATGGCCTTATCGACAAAATAAGCCCAATTGATTGTTAAAGAATTATAAATTAATTGTAAATTATTTGAGTTTTTATAAATTAGCAATACGTTATCACATTTTTGAGATTACAGAAATAATAGAAAACTATTGATGGGGCTTGAAAGCGAGTGCGTGTGCTGAAGGGTTAATGTAAATTGATATGCAATACACTCAAACCTAAAACTTTTTTTCTCACCAAATCATATCATTTGAAAAAACATATATTACCTCGACCTCTGCAAATATCCTTTATCTATTTAACACAAAACGTTACTATACTGGTGTCTGCTGTATCAAAGTTTTCTTTATTTCCACTTTTAATTAGTGACCTTGAATAGTCATCTTTCATAAATCAGGCTATAATAATTCCGTTATTAAAAATTTTGAATCCATAATATTTGAGTGAAATTTAAATTATGGAAAATAAAATCGTTTCAGAATATATTAGTGGTGGATAAAATATTCATTATAAACTAATTGCGACTATTCTTTAATCTAGGGACCATTGTAAACGTCCACCCAAACATTTTTTTTTTAAGTTTGGTTTTGAAGTTTTCACGCGCTACTTGCTTGGGTTTGCAAGATTTGAAATTGAACATGTACCCCTAAAAACAAATATTTTTAATATAATAAAAAATATTTCAATTAAATTACATGTAAATAATAAAAAATATAAATGAAATTGTAATTAAGTGCATTTTCGGAATCGGAATAGAGTGAAATTATTTATTTATTTACTAAATATACTGAATAGAACATGAGTCCCAATTATTCCCAATAACAATCAGTATAATAAACAAAAACTACTTATGTTAATAAGAACAACATAGAGACATATACATATATTTAACCAGAAAGAGTATAATTCATAAAAAAATACGTTTACAGACCTTTAACCTTTAACTTGCACCGTTTTAACCGTGGTCAAGAAATGGCATACGTTTCTCACGATCTTCACGCTATTGCGGGAATATGTGACATGTCTTTTCCGGGAAAACCGGAAATCTATTTAAATAAATTGTGATAAACTGATATTCAATTTCAAAAAAATATATCTAGAAAAAAAAATACATTTTTAATGAATATATGACATAGCATTATGTTTATAGCGTAAAACTCTTTACTGTGGCATACTTTCCTTATAACAATAAAATTATTATTGTATAACCCAAATATTTTTTTCATTCAAAGAAAATTAAATATAAACTTTTAATTTTTATTAATTATAATTATATTGTACTGTTTATTTTTATATAAATACACTCAAATCTGATAAGCAGTCAATGCACGTTATTGAAAAAGTAACTATATTTGTGACGTCACTAATTGGTCTGATACATTTACATAGGTTTGAGAATCCGAAAATTATAATGAAGAAAGTTATACTGGTTACATACAATCTTACTTCAAACTTCCTTTGAGATTTCTTATAAACATAATTATGATTCATACGCAACGCACAAATATCTTTAAAACATTAAAATATAAATAAATTTTTAATTGTGTTTTCATTAGATATAGGTTTGAAATTATTATAATCATTTCCGTATTTTGCAATACTTATGTCAAATTTAAAATTAAAAACATATAAATTATATTTTTTACGTCTGTTAATATAGTATACTTTTTTCATTAAAATGTGTTTATGAAGTGTCTTTTTTTACACATAAAAGTGTGAAAAAAGTGCACATTTTTAACACAAACGGGTAAAATAATGAAACACCAGGGCACGTTTTCACACTTTTATTGTAGACGTAAAAAAAAATTATGCAACTAGTGTAAAAAGTGTCTTATTTCAGTCATAAGACTATACTTTTTACTCATGTTGCATAAATAACTATTTATTTAGCATAAAATTGTATATCGTTAATAATACGTCTTAATATATATTTGAATAAGTAATATAAATATTTTGTATGCATATATTCCAAAAATAGACAAATGTTACCTAATTTATATTTGATGAGTACCATCTCGAGAGAACAAACTGCACTTTACCGTAAAGTAATTACAAGTATGCGTGCGTTTGGATGTCCCTGAGGCTTGTAGTATAGTGTAGCCCTACCCTCCTCAACAAACTGTGCTCGTATCATTACTACACCGTTCGTTTTGCATTCTTTCTCTGCTACCTTGCCCATGTCCATGTGAAGAACTCGTATGTTTTAACTGTTTTCTACTTAAAATGGGTTTCATTTCACATCATGTTTGTACTTAGTAAACGAGTTCTACATCAGGTACATCATTTCGTCATGTTCGCTGGAAATACGGTAGCGTTGATTATAAGAAATTAACTGGAAAATTGACTTTTACGAGTATATTGAGTAAATATGTTTTGTCGATATAATATACATCTTTACTTTTAACATTGTTAATACCTTCTGAGCACTACAATTTTTAATGGTATCAATATTTGGGTTGTTTTTTAAATATGCTTCTTCCCTTCCATTGAATAAAATGAACAGAACATTATAAAATTGTTAAATATAATAATTTATATCCTACATATAAGGTAAAATATAAATTTTTATTTTAGACAAAGTTAATAATATTTTTTAAAAAACGGAGTTAATAATTATTGCAAAAAGACGAATAAACAGTAATTAAAAGATTTTTTTAACAAAAACAATGTTTTTTATAGAAACAGATTTCCTCGCAATTAATTTCAAATAATGGATGTAATTAAATTCAACTAATTTTATAATTACCTATAATTGGAAGAAATATATAAAAAAGACTTGTTTTTATTAGTATTCTTTAAAATTGTGTTTTTCTTCAAACGAAAAAAATATATCATTTTAGAATTCCATAAAAAACAATTGAGTTTGACTTCTGGTAATAATAACTAGAGAGGAAAGCGCTTCTTTTTCCCAATTGAGCATTTTCACTGAAATTGAAACATCTATTGGTTTATTCTGAACTAAAAAGTATGTTCATGTTGTTGGGTCATCTGTCAGCTGACACGGTGAGATATGATAGTTTTAAAAGTGGGGATGGTATGGTTTGTTTATAAAAATGAATACCAAAACGACGCAAGTTAAAATAAGTTTTATCTCATTATTATGATTGATGATTCTTTCATGTTTTTTTAGTGGATTCTACACAGATACAAATAATAACATTTGGATCAAATATTTTTCCCGGTTTTCGGAAAATTACAATGAAAATGAAATAAATATTTTCACATTTACTTTATTTTATTATTAGCGGGAAACAAATGCCACGACACGTTTTCTTTAGATTTACTATTTACTACAGTAGTTTGGGACACAACAATATGCTCCTACCATAATGATGCATTAAAAAAATAGAAATAGAAAATACGGCTAACAAAATAATGTAATAGATAAATAACTGTGAAGTTGGCTCCGAATGATATCTCACTTCAGGGCAACCATAGGATCTCTCACTCTAAGGCAGTGGTCACACTGAATAGAATGCAATTGATCAACCAAGATCGACTGTTGCAGATCAATAGTGATCGACCGAAATTTTAGAAGATATGTCACACTGCATGAATCGACGTAAATATTTCCACAAAAATGATATCAACTTAAATTGAAAGAAAATTATTTTTTTCTTACATTGAAATGCTGCAAATATATGTTTTTCAGAAATATTTAAATAAATGACAAAACATGAGTTTTTGTTTTTAAAATTAGAGAAATTTGCTTTCATAATTTATCCATTGTCATACAAATATTACTGTGTCCTGGTGTGCTTTGATCATATAATTCCACATTATTTCTTATACAGTTTTTCAACTATGGTCTATTTCATAAACTGTCCATAATTCCGTCATGATACTAATAATATCGCTGTAATATTCTAACAAAAAAAATTAAACTGTACAAAAATGTCAAAACAATTAAGTTGGTATGAAAAATTTGAGAAAACTGGGCATGCTTAAACACATAAACCGCTGTCGATTGACTAGAAAATCAAATGTTTGATATATTAAACCATTCGTCAATGTTCGACATCGTTCGATCATAGTCGATGCATGCAGTGTGACCATTCCCATAAGCTAGTATTAGTTTAATTTTTAATCGATCGCAAGCAATCAACGTCAGTTGATCTCACTTGTCCAGTGTGACCACTCTGCCTAACTCAGCAACCATGCGCATATCGACATTTTAAAAGGTCAATCGAGCTCGAGAGTGTTGCTTTCGAGCGAGAGTGGAAAAAGTGTTTCCTTTCTTGTTAAACACAAAAAGAAAATCATAACAGGCATAGAAAACTCAACTTTGTTATCACGAAATAGTGAGGAAAATAAATTACAAAGGAAACCTTGTGAGAATGTTTGGGCTCCCTCCGCGCATGACCAGAGAAAATACAGTGGCACCTCTACATACGAACTTATTCGTTCCTGTTCGCAGTTCGTATCTTGAAAAGTTCATATTTCGAAACGCAGTTTTTATTTTATTTTATGGGAAATCAATTAATGATGCGTTCGTCGATACTAGGTAACAACTAACAACTAGAGATGGGTTTGCGTTGAACGTGTATGTACAGTTTGTATCTCGAGAATAAGTCGTTGTCTACAGACAAAACTGGATTATAAAAAAGTTCGTATCTCGAAAAATTCGTATGTAGAGCGGTTCGTAAGTAGAGGTACCGCTGTATGTGAAATTAAAAAAATGTGTTTATGTTGATTCAGTGACACTCTAACAGTAGATCTGTTCATTCCCTACTTTGCGTTTGTGGTTTACTGCCGCCATACAAAGTAAAATACCGTAAAATATTATTCAATATCATTTTTTTTAATATTCTTACTCTTTCCAAACAAATATTTTTTATTTGATCTTACAATGGCACTGCAAGTCTCAGGATAGTTATGTATAAAGCCCGTATGTCACGATCTATAATTCTGCACAGAATAATGGACATAATTATAGACATAATTTTATAGGCGGTCGCATACAGAATTATTTTTTTGTCCCAAAATTAAAACAAGTTTTATTTTTATGGACAGAAAGTGTATGACATGTGGCAATTAGCAGTGGAATTTTTTATAATGATTGTGGTCGTTGATTATTATTTACAGTTATAAATTTAATGAAATACTATTAAATTGTTTTGGACTCGAGAGCAAGTAGCAATGCTCATAGAATATTATGAAGAACATCCATGTTTATAGCCAGAATTATGATTTAAATTACGTGCAGAGTAACCATACAGAATATTTTATATATAAAATTTTATCCACAAATTTGTTCATAAAATTTTGTTTAGAATTCTGTCGAAAATTATAAGGGCCCAAATCAATAATATTTTGGCCGGTCTACATTTTCAACAAACAATAACATCTACACATATGGTGACAAATTTCTAGAAATTACTTTCAACTAGTTTAAAATAAAGATTTTAAACTTACAGAAACCTGAATATGTAATTCAAATACTCCGCCATTTAATATTGGGTCCCATCGTATGTATTGTATCCCTAAGCCCTGCATAGGTTTTACTGTTGCACTACATTTTTACGAATTTTTTCGTTGTGCCAGAAATACTTAAAGGGCCTCGGGTTAGAAGTTAAATCTGGACTAAGAGATGTCCCTTAAAATGTCGGGCGAACTATTATCACCCGTCATTTGGCCCATAATTTTTTTTTAAGTTTTAATTTTATTTAGTAGCCGAAAGAATTTTTTAGAAATTTCTAACCTATTGTGTAGGTTTTATAAGTTGTTGAAAATATAAACTGGTCGAAATATTTTAGTTTGGGCTCTCGTGACAAACGGGCTTCAAATATTTATGTATGTATGTCATTTTTAATATGTATGAATATAAAATAATGAGTGTATGAGGCGTGAAGCGTGAAAAATATGAAGAGATTTGTGTGAAATACTAAAAATTAATTAAAATAATGTGAATGTGAACGATATGACAGTAGTATGTTTTAAGTTTTTAATATTGTATTACCAATTCTTAATCTCGTATATCAATTACGAGAAGCGTTCTGAAAGATTCTACTAATTTGTAAATAAACTTATAGGAAAAATCCTATAATTAGATATAAGAATAAATAATACAAATCAACATCATTTATTGTGTGTAAAGTATGAAATGTTTTAGATAGAACATTTAAAAATATCGTAATAGAGTGTCGCTTATTGTATGTAATAATAATGCGAAATCATAATCACGTTCAATCATTTTTCATAACTAAATAAGATTTTTCTAATATCATGGTCGATAGCCAGTCCGATAAATAATTAGAAAAGAGTATAAAATGAGTAAATTAAATATTGTTCATAAAAATATTTTTACTGATATATTGTTTATATAGCTATTAAAATTGTTATAATGTAATAAATCACTTTTAATGTCACATTTGTTAAAGCCAATGATTTAAATATCATCTAATGTAAGGAGATAAATAATATTAGGATTTGTTATTTTTAGAGATATAGATTATTAAAAATCCGTTTCATTTCAAATTTTATACAAGACATTTTTGAAAATCATTTGCAGTAGAATGTTATATAAGATGTACATATTTTAATATTATTTGTACCATTTTAACAAATTGGCACAAATGAATAATTTTAATTAAGATATTGTTGAGTATTATAAGTGTTACATATATTTGACTGTACCTAACTATACAAGATAGTCGTAAATAGATAATGTTTCTAATTATTTAATAATAATTTAATTGAAGGAATGGAACAAACTTTGAAAGCACCATCATTTTTAGGTAACATTGTTCCCAGTAGTGAAACAAAAGACAACGCTAACAATGTTTTGCTTTACAATAGGTAAATCATACTTATAACTGGGTTATCTAAAGTGTCATCATAAATAAACAAATAATGATTATTAATTAGTTTTTTTTTACAAAACAATACTACAATATATTTATAACAAAATAGTAGCTGAATTCATCTAAGTAGAAAATTTAAGTCATTAATAATGCTTACAACCAACGCATAGAACTTACGAGTTTTGGCACTGGCACAACAATAACAATATCGGAATAAATCATATAAAAGAAGTACTACAGAAATACAAACAAGAAAAACAAATATGTATGGCTTTAAAACCACTGGTTCAAATTTATCAAATATGGAACGTTACTCAAGTCGTACATACATATATGTCGTAGGCAGATTGTAAAATCCGTATTTTCTTTATAAAACGTCAGTTTTTTTCACAATGACTAGGCGGATTTTAAAAGGCTTGGAATACAAATTCCGCATACATATCACTCTATACATTTCTTGGCATATACATATGCCTAACGTATAAAAATGTCCCTTGAAGTTATATTGCCCCTTACATTTCACGCCATATTCAGTAAATGCCCCAAGTTTGAATTCTTTGAAGTTCAACAACTTGATGGTATAGATTTGTACACAGTGACAAATGTACAAGGCGAGAAATGTACAGGGCAATATAACCTCTAGGGACATATTTGTAAGATGGAAAATGTATATGCCAAGAAATGTACAGAGTGATATGTGTGAATTTAGGAATTTGTATGCATTCCCATTTTAAAATGAACATTTTAACATTTTTGCATTTTATGTAATCTAACGTAACGCACAAAATTCACGTGTACAAAACTCCAGCCGAGATAGTTTAAGTTATGATTTATCATCCATGTTTATCATATAAGATATTTAGAGTAATAACGAAGTTAATTAAGTCCAAAAATCATCGTTTTACAATTCACGTAGTCATTTTGACCACGAGTACTTTTATAAAAATACAGATTTTACCTACGACATATAATGTCTTAGAGAATGCTCAGCCATTTTCGATTTTCTTAATTTTCATGAAATATATCCTTTTTCTATCGTAACGATGCTAACTAACATAGTTTTAAAAAATTAGTCGGCATTATTTCAGTAATGCTCAAAATCTGAGATATGTATAAAATATTTTTTTATGGCGCAGGACGTTTGTCATCATAAAGCTGTCTAAATTTTAGCCAAAGCATTCTCCTAATACCCTGCACCGTAACAAGAAGGAAATATCTACCCTTTCGATAGAGAAACCAACTATCTTGTCGAAAAATGAGGAAAATTTAACAAAAAAGAGTCGCAATGATATGAAATATTATTACCAATTGTTTAAAAATATTATGTTTCTAAATATTATTCCCACTTTTCTGTTTCTATTACTGTAAGCAAAAGTGTTTATTGAAAAAAATAGAACAGTAATTTGGAAATTAATCCAAAAGAGAATATTATTGATAAAAGGAGGAAAGGACGATGAGAATTAAATTGTATGCAATATTTTAAAAACTTCATTAAAAAACTGTACCTACTTCATATAAATAATGCCATCAGTCGACACTTCTTAGATGAATTTATCTACATATTTGTATATTTAAAAATTAAGTATCGCTAATGTCCATATCATTTCTAATATCCATGTTCATGTGTATTAATAAAATAATTTATACAGAATACAGAACCGAAATTATAACGTATAAATATGTGTATATCACTGTCATAAGAAATTTCAAATAAGTGATATGACTGTAACTAATTTCATTTCTAAAATAATAGTTTATGTACCATGAATTATGAGTCATAGCAAAAAATGTTTCTTTACGCCCCATGACAGAACCCTTAACTTTATTGAAAAAAATACATATTTATATAATTTCAAATACCTATGTGTTATTGTAACATTAGAATATCCAAATTTTTAAAAGGACGTGCGGCCCAATTAATCTACATAATGTTAAAAGTAGTCGTGACGTCCACAGAGTTTTAAAGCTAATTTAAGCCCTCGGTACATAATTAATACGAGGTATTATCAATAGTTACTTAATTTCAAATATGAATTGAGCAAAAAAAGCATTATTTAAATTGAATAGTAATGTTAGAATTTTCGATAGCATTTTATTTCGATATGCTTTTATTCGTTATGCGCTTTTAAAATTTTATTGGTAATATTAGCTCAAAGTTATCATTAAAATCACGTTATAGAATACATCTCGATAATACGCTAGTCAGACTTACATCCGAGTCTACTTGAAATCCAATGGGGAATACAATATTTTTTATTATTTTGTTGTAGTTAGTTACCAATTAATTTTAGCCAAAAATGTGTAAAATTAAGGTTGTACATAATAAAATTCTATACCTAAATCATTCATGAAATTTTATTTCACTCGTTTTGTAACATGTAAAACCGAATTTGAAATTTTATAAATATTGCTCATTTCTAGCGACAGTCATGGAATTGGCATAAAATTACAAATAAATGCATAATATTGAACTGTCACTACAATCAGAAAAAATAGTTTATTTGGTTAGATACTAATTTATTTTTTGTGCAACCGGCCGCGAAATAGGCATTTCGCAGCCGCAATATAGGCCACGAAATTGAATTTCGCGGTTGTTGTTATGACAACGGCCGCGAAATTGAGTAAACGATAACTATGACAAGTGTTTTGTTTATCAAATGTCAATTCCATAGCTACCTTGAAAGCCAACTTTCAATTTACAGTGAAACTGTTTAAAATTAATAAAATTTGTAATTACATATTTTTTACGGTTGCACAAAAAATATTGTGTACACCTTATCCGCGAAATCCTTTAGCGTCCTCGAGATTGTCTTGCCTCGGCCGCAAGCGGCCTCGGCGACAATTTTTCTCTCGGTACGCTAAAGAGTGATTTCGCGGCCTTGATATACAAATAACTATTAATTGTGTTATAAAACTATCACTAAAAATATAAAAGATCAATATTTATAAAATTTTGAATTCAAAACGTTCAAAATAAAAACTGAATGGAGATTTACGTGTAAAATTTTATTATCTACAACCTTAATTTGAAACCAGCTAAAATTAATAAGTAACTAACTACGGCAAAATAATAAATTAACATTGTATTCCCTATACGAGGGTAGTTTGAAAAGTCCGTACAAAAATGAAAACTACTTAATTTTTTGGGATATTTTTTTATTATTTTTCAACGTAGTCTCCTTTTAGACTTATACACTTCGTCCAACGCTGCTCCAGTTTGTTGATCCTGTCCAAATAATAAGATTGGTCCAACTCTGCAAAATAGGCTTTCGTTTCTGCAATCACCTCCTCGTTTGAATAAAATCTTCTTCCCGCCAACCATTTCTTCATATTGGGGAACAAGTAGTATTACGAAGGAGCCAAATCTAGAGAACAGGGGGGGTGTGGAACGAGTTGGAAATTTAATTCCATCAATTTTGCGGCTACAATCACAGATGCGTGAGCTGGTGCGTTGTCGTGATGGAAAAGGACTTTTTGTGGACCAATCGTGGACGTTTCTCTTGCAGCTCGGTGTTCAAACGGTCCAATAACGATGAATAGTATGCACCTGTTATAGTTTTACCCTTTTCCAAATAGTCGATGAGGATTATTCTGGAATAGTAACCTCGATAGGGCGTCCAGGACGTTCAGCGTCACTTGTGCTCATATGCCCACTCCGAAAATTTTGAAACCACTTATAAACTGTTCTAATCGAAGGTGCAGATTCACCATAATGTTTATCAAGCTTCTCCTTAGTGTTCTGAGGCGAAGTGCCTTTCATAAAATAATGTTTGATCAACACATGAAATTCCTTTTCTTCCATTTTTAGAAAATCACTCGATTTTCTCAATTTAAACGAACGTCAAATACAGAGAAATATGCCGATCTGGTTGAAACTTGGTGAGCGTTCTTCCAGGACATGTCACTAACTAAACATAACCTCGATATGTACCAGTGTTGCCATCTCTCGAACTTTGCACGCACTTTTCATACCACCCTCGTATAACGGATTTCAAGTAGACACCCGGTATAGTTTGACAATTAACAAGCAGGGCCAGTGTTATCGCATGGACAAACTGAACATGCCCAGTGCAGAGCGGCAAATGGCAAGGAGCGACAAATTATCATAAATTTTATGTAGAGGGCATATGGACACCGGTTCTATTAACAAATTAATTTCATGGTATAGATATATTTCAAAAAGTATTATTAATCTTTACTAGTAAGTAAGCGTGTTTATATCATATAATACAAAATATGTAATATATTTCGCCTTACAGTTTGTTAACATTAAACTGGCCTTAGATGACAGCACTATTTTATTTATTCTTAAGATGGAACGTGCTGTAAATTATTAAATTTAAAGCAAAAACAATTTGGTATCACCATAATAAAGGTAATCTAATTTTAAATATTTATTTGCCTTTAAAATTAACATATTCATGAAATGATAACTCTTATTTACAGTGAGGTAAATAAATACCGTATGACGGATAAATTTGGCTCATACAGTTAACATATTATATATTAACAACAGAATCGTATTGAGAATTTTTCTGGACATTATAATTTCCAATGAAATGGAACACTTTTGTGGAATTCACCCAGTTTAATTATTTTAATCTCGACCGTTTCGATTCCACATGGGTCTTCTTCTTCAGGAGATGAAAATTGCTGTAACTGTATAACATAATATTTATGTTATTTAATTTAACATGGAAAAAGTCTTTATATAAAAATGAATTGTTAAACATATTTAACAAAGTCACACATGTATATAAAAATTTTATATTTTTTTATTTAAAAAAAAAAATGCTAAATAATAAAGAAATTTTGATAACGGTAAAGAAAATATACTGTTATTGTAGTATCCATCTGATTATAGCCTTTTATTTGAAAAAAGTTTTAATTGCAACCAGTGACTGATTTAGAAAATTATAATAGGGACGGAGATTATAAAAACAATTTTTTTCTTCAAACTTCATAAAAGTAGCATTTTTTGTGACTTGATTCGGAAGGTAGAAATAAAATAAATAAATATCCATAGAAACTATACAGAATCAACGAATAAGAAGTAACTTATCGCCCTAAATGTCACTATAACACACTAGGTAACCTAAGAATAAAGTTACTAAATACCATCAATAGCTGTCAAATTTTAATAAATGACCTATGAATTGAAACATAAACAGAGTTTACTTTTGAGGAAATAACATAAATTGCAGACTTACAGATTACAATTACAGGGACGGTAATGAACATAATAATTTAATAATAATGCCCGAGTCCCCCCCCCCTCTAAATCTGCCACTGATTGCAGCAAAACAGCTTATTTACAATAAAGAAAATGTAATTACTACCTCTTCATTATTTGTTATAAATTGTGTGGCCCATCTGCCTAATAAGACCCTTGTGGCCAGTCCGCCCTAAATATTCAGCAGTATTTAGTGCATTTAACATAAAGTATTCTACACCGTGTATAAAATGAAGAATTTAAATGAAATAATTGTTGAAATAAATAAATGTTTCACTACTGTTTTCCTTCCTACTTCTGTATATTTTTTTGTATAGATTGTTAGATAAGAATAGATGCGTAAATGTATCATATGCGATTCATTTAATCGTAGAAAGAATTACGCTTGCTTTATAGTATATACATAACAACTCATTTCAATGTGTTCATATATTATATTTCCAATAACAATATTGCCATGATAAGAATTCCCGTTGAAGTTGAATCAAAACTTAGCATATTTTCAATTTTGGGTCATTTCAAAAATATAACGATATATTTGTCAATTTATGAATTCCGTAGATTGATGATTGAAAATGAAAACCTTTTTACTTGTAAGAATAGAATAGAATGGACCTTCTGCTACTGCGTTGTTTTGTTAGGATTGTTTATTGAAGTTTGTGAAATTAATATCTACTAAGATTTGGTCATTATGTGTGCCATTTAAGGTAGCTTATAGCACAAGGGACCAACGTAGCCCTTTATGCGTATTCGATTCGTTGTTGTTTAGCTGACATATCCGTTGCCAAACCGCATGAACAAGAACAACTCTATGTAAATATAAATTCGTACGTATATTTGTTTCAGATTGTACTTATTACAAATTTGTTGACAAAATGATGTATGTTTATATGATAATCAATTTATTTTATTTAAAATAAATTCATTTTTCGCTATATGCTCTATTTCATTTATATAAGAAATACCCCCGTTATTTCTGTCTTTATCTTTTATTTAGTTGGAATGATGGTCGAACGGGTTAGCACTTTTCTTCCCACTGTGACGTCACCCGAAACATGTATCGTGCTTTCGAATTTCGTCGACTCACAATGTGTAAATTGTTGTTAAAACATAAATATAGTTATACTTGTATTTATCATACTCGGATACTATAAGCTATATTCTGTGCAGTCCTTAAGTGTAAATCTTTTCTTGTAAAACATAATTAACCTAAATGCTCAAATATTTTCGGGTTTTTGAATTTTTGGGTTTCATAGGATAATTTAGAAATTTAAAACCTCACAGTTAAACAAAAAACCAGCCCAACAATAAGTATCGCAAATAGTTTAGAAACATTTTTGATACTGCAGTTTTCATTCCCATAAGATATTATTTCGAACAAAAATAGACTTTATGTTGAAGGACTGTAAGGCTATTTTCCTATACATACCTGGTAGACGTTTGATTCAATGCATGAATAGAGCGGCTCAAAAATATGGGCCGATGCCAAACAGTATTATACTACAGAAAGTAAAGGATATGCCGCTTTATCATAATTGCGATATTTATAGTTCATTTATAGTTTTATTACTGTACCCGACAGAGTCAAAAAATTTGACTATAGCCCCATATACATCTTAAATAAATGTAGCACTGGCTGAAATCTACCCGGCAGTACGGCATTGATAACTGCGGTTCGTTTAATCCGGATTATAATTTGTTATATTCATGTTTTTATTTCACACGTTTTTTATAACATGCTGTGTATATTCAGTATTTTATTACAAATCATTTTTTAACAAATGGAGAAAACGATTTGTATATATGTACTACGAAATTGTAAAATAAAGTGATATTGAAAGAATGAGAAATAATCGGACACGTAGTCTTATACAGGATGTATCACGAAAATTAAAACATAGGCGTTTAACATGGTAAATCAGTTTTTCCGTGCACATTGCTCCCCTAATTATTTTAAACAAAAAGTTTCAAATGGATGCTGTAAAGCAAAAAAAATACATCCGAATCAATAAAAATAGTTATTTGTATATCAAGGCCGCGAAATCACTCTTTAGCGTACCGAGAGAAAAATTGTCGCCGAGGCCGCTTGCGGCCGAGGCAAGACAATCTCGAGGACGGTAAAGGATTTCGCGGACAAGGTGTACACAATATTTTTTGTGCAACCGTAAAAAATATGTAATTACAAATTTTATTAATTTTAAACAGTTTCACTGTAAATTGAAAGTTGGCTTTCAAGGTAGCTATGGAATTGACATTTGATAAACAAAACACTTTTCGTGGCCTATATTGCGGCTGCGAAATGCCTATTTCGCGGCCGGTTGCATAAAAATTTTTTTGGCAACTTCATAACTGCAGAAATAAAATTTGAAAATTCACGGAATTACAATTTAATAGTATTAGCCATGAAATTAGAAACAAGAGACGAACAAAAGCATAACGTTTTATACGTCAAATTATTAGTATTTATTTTGACAATCATTATTCTGACACTGACTATATTATGATGAAGCTATTTTGCAGCAAAATAGAATTAGAGAAATGGGTACAGGGACGAAATAGTTTCAGCCTACAAGGATATAGAAAAAGAAGAAAAGGGAAGCGGCAAAAAAAATGACAAGTCTTTAAAAACCAGGGCATCGAACCCGAACCTGAACCGAACCAAACCGTAACATTTTAGCGAGCCCAAACCCAGAACCGAACCTCAGATATATTTTTTTAATTGAACTCGACTCGGAACTGAACCGGATATAAAAATTCTGGTTCAGAGTTCAGCTCCGGTTCAGGTTCATTTTGAGTTCGAAACGTAAATGTAATCGTAAAACTTATAGCCGATCATCGACGATCGACGCCTTCTGCGTCTTCGTCGCTGTATGTGTTGATTGTTCGTGAAAAATGTGTTCATCTTCTTTTCGTGCGTTGCATTAATTATAAATTCTGGCACGCATTTTAAATTATTTCTATATAAAGATTGTTATTCAAAAAACATTAATTCGGTGTTCATTATATCGAACCGAACCTGAACCTGGAACAAAACCGCAAATTTTATTAATGCATGAACCAGAACCGCACATGAACCCATTTTTCAAAAAACCAATTAACCGCACTTTGAACCAAACCCAATTTTTGGCGGGTTCGATGCCCTGTTAAAAACTATAACTACGAGAATATAATTCCTTAGTCACGTGACATGTTTTCCGCCAATCAACATTCAGAATCTCCCTAGCCACGCGTTTATCACAGCGATGATAAAAAACAAGGAAATAAACACCGTATTTATAGTCGTTACTAAGGGATTTGTTTTCTTTATTTATGACATTGACAGTTAATTGTGATTATAAAAATAAATAATAACAATAATTCAAACTCCGAAATATTAAATAAAACACGTAAGTACCATGTTTTAATACAGTATGAATATGTATATCAAAAGTTAGGTTAGGTTAGATTGCAAAAATTCATTATATTCTCTCATTAAATATAAGCTCGTGATATGATTAATAATCGAAGATATTGCTCGTGAAACCGAAGCAGCACATTTCAACTCGTCCTTCGGACTCGTGAAATCTGCAGCTCGGTTTCACTCAAGAATATCATCGATGATAGTCATATCACTTGTTATATTACGTATGACTATATTATTCATTAAGTTAAACCAATAAGAATGCGGAATTTTCCTTAGTTACCACGTATTTCAGCGGTTATTATTAAGTAACCACGGTGAACGAATATACGAACAAAGGTATATTCGAATATACCCTACCTTCGCATATTCACTTATAGGTGCGTTTGATTATTTTGGTCTATGTATCAGACTCAGAACGGTCAATGTCATTTTGAATTATATTTACGGAGCATAATGTATAATCTTTTTCCTTCAAACAAAATATCGGTACATAAATCAATCTGTAGTTAGACTTTGAGGAAAAAATCATGTTTTTTATGCTTTAAGTAGACATCTGAAATGACACTCACAGCAGTGACAGTAACAGTTCCAAATGCACCGAAACAAATAATTCAACGTACATATTATTTAACAAACAGGCATGATTAAAATAAAAAATTTAAAAGTAAACAAATAATTATTTGAATTACAAGCTTGTTTATTTGAAATACGAGCATTTCAATATAATTTTACATACTACTACTGACTAGCTATATTTAAAAAGATAGGTTACATAGCATACAGTTTGAATATTCTGTCAAAAAAAATAGGCTGTAGGTATATGTTCAATTTACTTTTTACTTATTAATTTATTTTTTATTCATGATATAGTCTACCTGTATACAACTCGACAATCAAAAATTCTCGACATACTCAAAGTGTTGCCTATAGGAAATACCACTCGACCTTCGGTCTCGGGGTGTTTCCAGGCAACACGTTTCGTATAATCGAGAATTTTCAATCGTCTTGTTGTATAATATATGAGTATTATATTATGTATGTAAATAAATGTTAAGCCATATGGTAACAGATATTTTTAATAAATAAAAGTTAAGTGGATTAATTGTTGACATTGTAAATGTCCTGAATAAACGCCTGTGGTACACGTCTTTACAGTAAGATACGAATATAAAAATGTCATCATTACAAAGCAGATTGGCACATAAAACAATGGATCGTGCTTATATCTACGCCCTGATAATATATTTATTTCTAATAAAGTACCTCTCATAAGAATCTCGAGAACTATAAGAGATAGGAAGTCGATTAATTTAGAATAGAGAAAAGTTCCACCTTTAGGAGGCCAGTTTAGTCATTAAATCTAGGACAAAACATTCACTTTGATTTGCACTTCTTTTGGGCACTTTTTCATGCTCTTTCGAATGGCGATGCTTAATTTCATATTATCATTTCATGTTATGATGTTTAAAATTATCATTAGCATTATTTTTTGACCTGGAAGTTATTGCAAAAATGAAAAATTACAAAATTTATCCCTTTTTTCTACAAGGGCATTATTTTCGGATAAATGATAGACTACTAACATGGCCTTCTAATGGGACAACTATTGTTTATTTTAATCGACTTTGTACTTTTCAATTTCAGAAAAAGTAAATTCAATTCTAGAAAATGTAAATTCAATTTCAGAAGAAGATTTTGGAAAAATTAATATAAATTTCCGAAAAAGTACTCAATTTCAAATACCATTTTTTACGAAAAATAAATTTAAGGATGATCATAGTGACAAATATTTCAGGCATACCTACTATGTCAGTTTTATGTATAAAACAATGCATATGTATGTATTTTTTTATACAAAATTACATTAAGAAATTGAATTTACTTTTTTTAAAATTAAATTACCTTTTCATCTATCGCTAAGAGAAGATCGATTGACCAATCAAAATGATCACAGACTACATTTAATCGATCATAGATTTGATCGTTATGGATCACAGATGATTAAGGATCAAAAAACGATCATAAATTTTGAAGATCGAACAGCCTTACTCCGTACCATGTTTAACCCCCACCCCCTCCACCCCCATCGTCAGAGTACATTGCCCTCCCTAACATGCATCCTGTCTGTAACCATGGTAATTGGTTAGTTAGGGTACCTAAAATTTTGAGTGCATATACTACACATCATAGTTTTACTTTCATCATAAAAGCGCATTTTTTATAATTTTTAACAGTTATTTTAATTTGTTAAGTCTCTATAATATCACTTCAAGTAAAATGAGACTTTATTAAGGTTTACTGTAATTTATCTGTAATTATACTTCGTTTATCATATTGATAACCTTATTCCTGTTTTAAAACCGTATTACGGTTTTACTAGAATTAAGCAGCCGTATATTTATTTGATTTCTGTTTTCTCTTATAATTTTCGAACTTTCTACGCAGTAGTTGATTTAAAAGGCGTGATAACGACTACCGATCGAAGTACTAATTACAGTAAGATATCAGAGCAATTCAGAGTAAATGCAAGAACCGTGTCGCTTCCAATTAAACATGAAGTACTGCTACGCACTACAAATAAACAGAGCAGAGGTGTTCACATTCATTTCAAACACCAACATTCATATTCTGTCTAGCATAAATCTAAATTATTAGACAATTTACACTGGTAATTTTTAATTGCACATAAAATTTACTATTTACTTTAATGATGTAACGTACTATACTTTGTTTCATTTCATTTCGTGTTTGTACATCAAATTAGATTTTATCTTCAGAAAACAATTTTCAGTTTCGCAATTCTTTATGCAAATTGAATATTTTTGCATATTAATGCGTAAAAATGCGATTTTCCCATTGAAATGATAAACGAAAATCTATTATTTGAAAAATATAACTCTACAACTACTACAATAATTTATACAAAAGAAAGTTGGATGCACTACATCTGAATTGAACTGAACTACTCCTAAAAACAATGGCCCGTACTACGATCACGGTTTTAACTAAAACGCTGTTTTAAGAAGTGTCAGATATCATTATTTAATAACAATAATAAATAATATCGAATTTATCAAAACATGTTTTAAAAGCAGAACATAGTTTGTATTCAAACAAATATTTTTTAAAAAATCGATCTTCAAACATACGTGCAAAATTAAATGTTGAAATTTGAATTTGACATTTTTTAAAACAGCGTGTTAGTTAAAACCGTGATCGTAGTACGGGCCAATATGTTTTTACCTCCCGCTACCCTTGGTAAGGAAGGTATAGGGATCGTGCTAAAAATCGCATATCGAGATTTTGGTAAATGACCACGTTTTAAGGTCCCTAGAATCCATTTTTAACCTTTTCACGATGATGTCTGTGTGTATGTATGTATGTATGTATGTATGTATGTATGTATGTATGTATGTATGTATGTATGTATGTATGTATGTGTGTGTGTGTGGATCCTGTATACGCTCTAACTCAAATACTATCATTCAGAAAGTTTTGAAACCATGCAGTTCTACCTTATTCTAATATGGAAATATCTGGTTAGATTTTGGTGGCAATCGGATAACCGGAAATGGCAGTTTACTTAAAGCTCAAGATAGTTTTTCTTCAAAAAATACCTTTAAATGTAATTTTTTCTCAATTTGTTATTATAAAAATTAAAGATTATTTCATTTTCTATAAGTTTGCTTTAATACTTTTTCTATATATTGTATGGATACATTTATAAAGTAATATAAAAATTATATACATAGGTAAATGGCGGGAGGTACTGTGTTGGTCACATCAGATTTTTTATTCGTGTGAAATGTCAAGATTTCGATATTTGACGCGTAGAAGGAGAATCGAAAATTTAAAACGAGAAACATTTGCCTTGATGGTTGTACAATATAATGAAATTATAATATGTAATTATAAATTAACAACTTCTTTATAAAATCTATTAAGTTATTTTGTGATGTGAAACGCTAACACAAAATAAGAAACAAAAAGTTTATATTTTCATGATAAATTGTGCGATTTATTGTACGATTTACCGTGAAGTGTAATTCGGGCTTTATATATTGAAATTTGATAATGGTCACGTGCCCCATTAAAAAATTTAATTGCGCCTTCAAATATAACTGTCAAAGTCAAATGTAGATGTATACCACATATATACTTACTAATCACTTTTCGTAGCAGAACATAATTTTCCATTGATTTCATTAATGTATCATCATTTATGACCTCTTTAATGAATCACTTTTATTTTTTATTAATAAATGATTTTGATATATAGTAATACGAATTGTAAACGATACTAACCTAAGAAATATTATCATGAATAATATTAAATACAATCAACGGAAAAATGTATCAATCAGCGATTAATAATCTCAACAATGTCTAGATTATTAATCTTCGTTATTAACTCATTAGATAGTTAAATATCTATTATTCCATGTTGCTTTTAGTAGGTAATTCTCAAAACATAGTTTTTTATTTACTTTTTGTATGATCGTATAAAACGTAAAACGGGATTGTTTTGGGAAAAAATATTTATAAATTATTTACCAGAATTTTTAATTATGTATGCATTTATTTTGATAAAAAAGAAAGAAAAAAAACTAAATGGAGGAAGAGGTAATGTACTATTAAGATTTTTTTCTTTAAAATAAAATCAGGAGAACGAAATGATTATAATACAGTGGCGTTGCGTCAGATGAGGCAGGTGAGGCCAGGCCTTACATCTTAAGCTGGATTCAGAGATTGCGTAGTAAACACAGCATAGGAATACACAACACAGGAAAACAGAAACTTAAAACCAATTCAGAGATTGTACAGAAAACATAGAATTGTTGTATGTAGATAACTTCATGTCAGTATTTGTTGCTGATTTCACAAGTTTTATTTAGCTGTCACTTTTTAAATAATTATAATCAACACAACTGCAAACTGCAATACAAAATAACTTAAAAGTTGTCTTAACCAAACTTCAAAACAAATGTTAGCTAGTTGTCAACATTAACGCGCTGTAGAAGTAGGCGTGGTTTAACTACGAATACTCACCAAACATAGCGCACATCGCCGAACATGGCAAAACATAGCTTCGAAATAAAATATGGCCAATTCCCCATGTTATGCTGTGTTGTGCTATGCTGTGTCTGTAACTCTGAATCAGTATACGCTTTTCCGTATGTTCATTATCTATGTTTTTCTGTGCTATTCTATGCTATGTTTACTACGCAATCTCTGAATCCAGCTTTAAATTCAAAACATTTTTATAATTTTGTAATTTTACTTTTCATTAAAATGTATTGGAGTAATATAAATCTACAATACATATATGAACTTACAAACAATTATTGTTACTATAATATGCCACATGCCAAATAACTATTCAAATGTTATTTTCACGCGAATTTACACAAAGATGTCAAATGGGCTACTTGCATACAAGAGGATTATGAAAACTATTATATTTTTCAAGTTTAGTTTACTCAACTACATTATTTACATTATAAATTTTTCCAATACATTGTGTTATTATTTAATAAATTTAACATAAATGTATCCCACCTATCTTGATGACGACACAATCACTAGCATTTGATTCGGTAATGTGAATGGGAGAGGTGAAGGGAAGATCGAGGATCAGACAACGTTCACTATCTCCGTCTCTGTCTTCCCAAACTACAGAACTAGGACGTATGTCATCCGTGATTGTGACGTCATAAAAAGAAAATATTTATTTTTAGCCGTAAATGACAAAATTTTGAAAAAAGAAAAAATAGGGGGTCTTTTATTTTATATATATATATTCCAAAAAAAAAATTTTCTTAATATCAGCCCATTATGCTGTCCTTTTGGGCAATATATAAGTGCGAGTGAGACAGAACGATTTTCCCCTCTCTCTCTATACTATTGCCGGTGAGCCACGCAGTGACTTGGCCTCTCTCGCGAATATGCGAGTAGAGTGCACGGGAAGTGCTACAACAGAAAATATTTGCTTCAAATAAATATATTTATATTATTTTCAATTAGTTTTTGTAAAAACAATTTAATAATTAGGTACTATTACGAATGTGGGGACCCGACAAAATTTACTTCGAATTTTAATGGCACTAAATGGACTCCACGCCAACATTGAGCGCCCGTGAGGTGACGGCTGGTGCTGGTAAGCGCCCGCACGGTACAAATGTTTCATCATTGCCGATATCCGTGTACAAATCTGATTGGCTCACCCAGCAATGGGTAATATGCCGTGATATTTATATTTATTTATTTTTATTGTTGTTATTTTTTTCTTTTCATAAATTTAAAACTATTTCTATTTTAATTGTACTGTTACTTGTCACAGTTATTTAAACTAAACATTCATAAACAATGTATAGCTGTTAATAAATCATGAATTGTAGAATTATACAAATACCAACAACCAAGAAGAAACAAATTTAACAACAGTACGAACTATTTACGACAATGGGAATATTTTAACTAAACTGATATATTTTATGAAAAAAAGTTAAATAAATACATCATTACAATAATTACTTTTGCACCTAATATTTTCATTATTCTTCTTTTGAATAAAAATCTTACAAGTGCAAAATAGCAAAATATAAGCATCGAAATAACTACGAGAGGATAAGAATTTCTCGGCCTAGGTTGAGTGGTGAGTAAAACTCAGTACCTGGCTGGGCTATTTCTACAGAAAAGGAATTGGTAACGGACTTATCAAATTTACAAATGAATACTATATTTATTTGTTCTTTTTTTTAATTTTCCGTTCATTTACAATAAGTATAATATCTAATTTTGTGTTGATTATTCAAAAATGTATGGCCTCATTCGCTCTAAATTCACGCACCGCCACTGTTATGATGAGGTAAACGTAAGATTAAACAAATTTCTCGCATCGTCCTAATTTTATATTTAAAAACACAGTGTATAAAATTTGTAATTGTTGCAATCACGTCAAAATTTCTTCCTGTTACAATGTGATTAATTTAAACGAAACACGTACTACAACCGTTAGTATTAACGCTGCAACAACGGTTACTGTTAATTTTACTTAGAGAATTCGATTTTTTTACAAATTTTTCATTGTAGGTTCTACGCATACCAATTATTACACCATTAATTTTACATAAACTCTTTGATATATCAAAGGAGTTATTAATAAATGAACTGTTAGCAGTGTGTATTACAGTTATTTAGAATGTTTTGCCTAGAGTTAGATAATAAAATTTTTACTGTTAAAAACTAGGCCAGCAGTCAAATGTATACTTGATTATATTCAAATTACTTCTTGTGAAACTGGATCATCTCTCCGGAAATAAAATATAAAAACATTCATTTGTATGCATTTTAATTTTCATTGCATCGATATGTCATGTCATGGCATGAAACATTCACGTTTAGTTACAAAATTTGCCTAATTACACTCTTAACTACAATGTAATTTATTGTCAATCCTTATCAGATTCTTTCTCTTCAAATTTGATTAAAACATCTAAGCGAACATCTGGAGACTTCAATGCTAGGTGAAGACAATAAACCATTATCTTTTACAGCCATGTAATGTGATATAAACTCTAATCATTAATCATTGTTTCTTTGGAAAAGTTTCTCCTTTGCATTGCACACTGCACAAGTACTCACACATCTATAGGTATAATTATATCATTAACGTTGATTATATTACCTATGCACTGTACATATATGAATAGGGGTACTTTTGTTTTTCTATAATGATAACAATAACATGCATTTCAAAACTAACAGTAAAATGTAGTTATAACCGGAACTATTACTAATTTATGTTAAATGGCAGAGTTAGGAATTAAAGACTTATAAGTACATTTATACTTAAGTACTAACGTGGTACTTGGAACTTGTACTTACGTAGGTACTTGTATAACCATTTACGAGTATGTACTATGTTATTAAAGAATATTTTATTCTCTGTATATTTTTCTTTATCTTCAATGGATTTCGAGATAAAAAAAATGAATTATTTAAGTTTTATAAATCTGGTAATCTACGAATACCAAGGATATAATTAATAATGAAGCGATGTCAGTACAAGGCCAAGTATAATTTACATTATAAAACTTAGACTTCTTGTGGTTTGGTAACTAAAATGAATAAGATTTGGGTTTATATAGAATATTACTAAGATAAAACAACCAGACTTAAAATTTAAATGAGACAAAAAATAAATGGGCAAGTTCATTTAAATAAAGTTTTTTTCAAAAAAAACCTTAACAGGATTAATTCCCAATTACAGGGGGGTTCACATACACAAACATCCATGCCTTAGTGGGATTCGAACCCAGAACGCCAAGCGCATGACTAAGAGGCGTTGCTCTACTAACCATTGAGCCACCGGAGCCGACAACAAATTTGTAAAAAATATTGTTAAATCTAATCTAATTTTGTACAAAATAATTTACATTTCTATTTAAAATTATTCTCGCCAATTACATACGATATCTCATACGAATATCTCAGAAACGAAGCATTTCTGAAATTTTGTTTATGAATTTATCCATTTATTTTTAGTTCTTTATTTAAATTTTAAGTTTGGTTACTTAATCTTGAAATATATGTATGACGTTTTTCACTGTAATGAACTTTCAACACCCAACAAACTGTTATGAGTCCAAATCATCCAAAAGTAAGAAGAATTACAAAATTATTTTAAAAAATCTTTCAGAATATTATTCAATTAAAGCATTTTAGTTTTAGTTCTGTTTATTGATTTAAAAACCGACGTTTCAGCAGCATGAACTGCTGTCTTCTTCAGAGAATAAAAAACAAATATATAAATATATAGTAACAAAAACAGGTAACCAAGGTAACAAATTAAAACATTTGTAATATAGGAAGCCATGCCCGACTAAATTCTAACCATCACAATAATTGAGATTATTATTCTTGGTTTTGAAAATATCAATGGCTTTTCTAATTAACCTGTTGTTGAGGTATGTAGGTCTTTCTAGAATTTTTATTTCGTCGAATTCGATACGGTGGAATTCTGCCAGGGCATGCAACTGAAGATTTTTCTGGTTGGTTCAATCTGACAGAACACTGGTGTTCATTCAATCTTGTTGAAATAGTTCTACCAGTCTGGCCAATGTAAACTTTCCCGCAGACACATGGAATCTGGTAAATCCCTGATGACTGAAGAGGGATAACGTCTTTTACTTGTCTCAACATATGTCAAATTTTAACATATGGAGAAAACGAAATCTTCAGGTTCTTCCTACGAAGAATTCTACCAATCTTATTCGTGACATTTTTGACGTAAAGAAATGAAGCAAACAATACGAAAGTAGGTCTTCTCGGTTTCAGACATTTTTCGATAGAAGATATAGAAAAACCATTCTTCATAAAAATATTCTTCATTTCTTTCACCTCTTCTAATTTCTTGAATGACAAATTTCTGAAGCTCTTCTCATTAGGAATTTAATAGTGCCATATTTCTGAGAAGGATAATTATGTGAATTAGCCTTAATATATTGATTAGTGTGCGTAGGCTTCCTGTAGACTGGATGTAGTAAAGAACCATCTCTTCTTTCCAGCAATACATCCAGGAAGGGAATAATGCCATTTTCTTCGACTTCTACGGTGAACTTAATATTTTCTTGGATGTTATTCAAGTGGTTTAAGAAAATTGACAAATTTTGACGTCCATGGGGCCAAATAGCGAAGACGTCATCAACATAACGTAACCATAATGAATGTTTCATCGTAAAAGAATCCATAGCTAATTCTTCAAAGAACTCCATGAAATTAGCTATGGAAGGAGACAGAGAATTAAATCATTAAACAGAACTAAAACTAAGAAGGGTGTATCATTTTAATTACAAAATGTTTTCTAAATTTTTGACATATCATCTACTACTTTTATGCATTATATTTTTAAGCGAGTATGACATCATTATTTTTTCGACAGTGACATTTATCTGTCAGTTACAAACATTTAAGCTGAAATTTCAAAATATCCGGATCCTCGGATATCCGACATTCGGATATTGAAGCAGATATCCGAAATTTAATTCGAATTTGGATCCGGCTCTGGACTTGGATCCGGATCTGAACTTGGATCCGGATCCGGATTCGATATTTTGTTTACGGATCCGAATCTGCACTTGGGTCCGGACTCGATGTTTTGTTTACCGACCGGATCCAAATTTTAATTCTGGATCCGATTCTTCATTTTAAATGTGAAAGCTAACATCTGGAATTAAGTTCAAATTCAAACTTCAAACCGTTAAAGTGGCCCTGTACAGCGGTCTGTAAACACTAGTAAACAAACAGTAATACATTTTATAATACCCCTCTAAAACAGACAGGTAGTTTTTGCAAATGTAAAGAAAAAAGGATTTATACTTTCACAGAGTCCTATTTAGTAAATTGTGAATAAAAAAATCAAATTTGTATTCTTTTTATTACACATGTAAAGTAACATATTAATATGACATGAATTTAATTAATTTATTATGTACTTTTGATGAGACCCGATGCTAATATTTGAATGTAATAAGGTTCATTACTGAGAATATTCGAATCCGAGAACCGATCCGGATACTGAAATTCCATATCTAAAATCCAATACTCATACTCATATTCAAATTTATGATCCGATACTCAAATCCATTTCCAAGATTCGATATTCGGATGCAGATTCAAGATCCGATACTCAATTCGGATCCAAATTCCAATATTCAGATTCGGATCCAAAATCCGATGCTCAGATCCGGATCCAAAATCCGATACTCAGATCCGAACCCAAAATCCGATACTCAGATCCGGATCCAAAATCCGATACTCAGATCCGGATCCAAAATCCGATGCTCAGATCCGGATCCAAAATCCGATACTCAGATCCGGATCCAAAATCCGACACTGAGATTTTGATCTGAGATCCGGATAGTTCAATATTCAATTATCAGAATATTCGGATATTTTTGGATCCGAAACCGAAACTATCCGGATCCGGATCCCACCACTAATACATACCTCCCTTACCAAGGGTAGCGGGAAACCCCTATTGTAGAACAAAGTTTGTTATACTAGCTACAAATTAGCCTGAATATTCTAGTATTAATTATTTACAGATCTGATCAAATTATGTCGTCAGTGAAAAATAATTTATTTTATTCATTTTAAAAGAAATCATTAGGATGAATTATGTAATATTTAAATTGTAATTCTTACTATCTGCTAAATCATATTAGACAGAAGTCAGTTATTTATTGCGCATAACTGCTTGGAGACTCCATAAGGTCGCGTCTTCAAAGTCATCCAGTCACAATCATTTATTTTATTGAGAAAAAGATAAAAAATATATAAATATTTTAAATTACATAAATCTATTGTTACTATTGATACAAAGAAAGTAGACCTTCCTATCTCCCTCGCAATCAACTGTTCATGCCGTCTTCGATCCACATACAGCACACAATTTGTTCGCGTGCAGTGGTCTTCCTCTACCGCTGTCAGTGGCGCTCTTGCAGTCAGTTGCTCTTCAGCTGTCCGCGTAACCACAGCACACTACGCGTGCATGTCGCCGACCGCAGACCATCAAACGTCAATCATCGTGCTTGTCCATTGTCTCTCGGTAACAATACAATCAACGTCACCGTATCGCGGGTGAAAACATGATTCAATTGTTGCTGTTGTTGACACTCGTGAGTGGTGTGTTACTTACGCCGGATGCTGTCGGTAAGTCATGGAGATGTGTTTTTGTTTTCGTTAATAATGTAAACAGTTAGGTGTGCTATGCTACATTAAAGTTTGGTAATGACGTCACATGGGTTTCTAAATTTTAAAAAAAGGTACATAAATTTAAAAATTAGAAAAAAATAAATTCGAATTGCAGACTGTTACGCATCAGTTTTTATATAAAAAAAAAATGTAAATATGTAAATAATTATTTAAATAAATTAAGGATATTTTTGGGTTTAATTTTGTACATATTTATTAAACGACGTTTTGACCGCGAAGTGCAGACATTATTGGGAAAGAAACAGTAACAAATACATTACGAACGGATAATAGATACCCACGACTTATTAAAATCGAAGCCTATATTTAAATTAAAATTGTTTGGAGATTTTATTGATTTATATTGTTTCTCTAATTCGTCTTCTAATCTAGTGATTTTCTCTTGCTAGAATCTTCGTATTTTCGAAATCTATTCCATGTAGTGCATGAATATGTTCAATCACTGCAGATTTGCTTTTGATTACTATTATAGAATTACCCTCAGTGTATTATGGCCATTCCCAAACAAAATGTTATGGTTCAAAGTTCAAACAGGGATATTGTATACATTTTTCTGTTCTTGAAAAGTGACGGCGTTTGAAATTGAAATGAATCAAACGATAGGTAAAATTAGAACAGATATTTCAGACCTTTTGAAAATACTCCTCGCATCACTATCCTACCTCATCTCTATGAAACTACATAGATACAGTTTCATGAGTACCGAAAAAACAGGTTCAATGTTCACATTAAAAATTTTATATTCATATTTTTTCTTTAAACAGTAAACATTGTTTTATTATACTCATTGATAATGTGGGATACATTGTAGTCCTAAATAAATATTAAATTTCATATGTGGCCCTTGACAAATTTTTATTGGGCAATATGGCCCAGATTTAAGAAATATATAATATTGAACAGTTACAGAATTCGTATATCTTGGATCATTTCATTATTAACGACGAAGATATATTACAAAAAATAAAGAGGAGAATTAGCTTAGCTAATAGACTATTCTAGACTATGTAAACATATAACATCCCAGAATCTCCAGAGCAACAAAATTTATATTATACTCCACATTAATCGAGCCCATTGTCATGTATGGTTCTGAAATATGGACCTTTCAGCAAATATAAATATTAATTTGTTGCACATTTGAAAGAAAAATATTAAGAACGATTTGTGGAGGAAAAAAATAAGATGGCTGGATGGCTTATGGTGCAAGCACTATAATTTCAAATTAAGGGTGTGTTAACAAAAAATCTGCACAAACTTTATAACTTTAATATTTAACTGACACTAACATCTTCTTCTTCTTTATCTTTTCCCATTCGTTAGGGGTCGCTATTTTTTATTTTTTTCTTCCACTTATTTCTGTTCTGCGTGTCGTCCTCATTAAATTCCTTTTCTCTCAAGTCTTCCGCAATACAGTCATTCCATCCTATCTTTGGTCTTCCTCTGTTTCTTCTACTTTCTACTAATAAGATATTCCTTTTTCTTCCAATATATTCTTCATCTCTCCTCATGACAAGTGCAAACAAGTGTAATCGTCTCTCTTCTATCTTTCTAGAAACTTCTATCACTCGAGCCATTTCCCTTATTATTTCATTCCTTACCCTATCTTTCCGTGTCTTCCCCAACATCCATCTCAATATCCTCATCTCTGCCACATTCAATTTCTTTTCATTGATACTGACATCTGTCAATTTGAATTATCTGAATATATTAGCATTTTCCATGATTAGCATAGCTAGCTGATTTATGTAATTTAATATCTTTATTATTCTTTAGCTCTGTATTGATTGAATATGAAGTATAAAATGCAATTCAATCGTATAGAGAATAATATATTCTTTAAAAATTATAATAACATTAAATGTCAATAATTGATAATTAACTGCATTTTTTCAAGGAAAACTGATAAAAGTTGCAAATGAGGGTACTTCCTGTAAACCAATATAACCAAAATCTAATCATACTTACATATGGATCTAACTTGAGGAATACGGAAAAATTATAATTTTTGGAATCGTGGTATTAGAGTTATGCGATTCGAAACAGACATTATCGTAAAAATAGTAAATTCGTATGCTAGGGACCCCAAAACGTGCTTCATTAGAAACTCACTATCGAATTTGAGCAAAGACAATACCTTCCTTACCTAAAGGTGACGGAATGTAAAAATACATAAAAATAAATATATTTCAATGTTCTGATAGGAGAATAAACAGAATAGAGAATTTCTATTAGATACAGTTTTGCCATGGACACACCACTTATGTAGGGGCGTGCGTTATTATCATAATGAAAAATGTTTATATATTTTTTTAACATTCCTGATCTCTTCGCCCCTAGTTTAAACGAATTAAAAATTAGAATAGTACTTGTTTGAATTCTTGGAACATAGTCAATCAACAATATCTCTTTAGCATCTCATAAAATTGATACTACTACTTTTCCAACGGATGAAACTGAATTTGCTTTTTGTAACGGAGAATCATTGTGTTTCCATTCTTTGGACTGGAGTATAATAATGAATTTAAATCTCATCATCAAATGGACGGATAAAATTGAACTTGAATGCATATTTGATTCACATTGCTAATGATACATTACTGCCAAAAGACCCTTATAAAGGACTGTAAAGATATTCTGTAATACAGTGAAATATTTTTCAATTGATGTGTTACGCCCGGTTGCAGAAACGCTTTGTTTAATTAACGGAGCATCAAAATGAACACATACAAATCAGTTGTTCTTATGACATTTAAATATTTCCTGTCAAAAAATTGCGTTGCATTTGTTCGTTTTGATGATCCGTTAATTAAACAAAGCGTTGATGGACGTTTCTGCATCCGGGCATTAGAGGTATGTATTTAATTGCACTACAATGTGATTATTTTATTAACGTTTTTAAGTCCAGCTAGCATTTAAAATTGGTACCTACTCAAATTAAGGAAGTCAAGAAATGAAGTGAAATACAGTATACAATTAATCCGGTCAATAACATGGCGAACCTTCTGGTTGCAACACTGCAAAAAGGGGCTACTTGTAGCATGATGACAACATGCAAGAAAAAAAGAGCAAAAAACATGCGAGCAAGAGAATATTTTTATTTGCAAGAGTTAAACAAGACAAAACTCATTTAAATTTCTTGTCTTGTTTCCCAAGAAGTAGCTAGGCAAAACAAAAAGGTTTCTCTTGTGAAACACTAAAAAAAATATTGTAAAGCATTCAAATGTTTGCATCTGATGGATAGGTAAATGTCAATGTGAAGAATGAAATAAACGTACATAATTACTTCCATGACATAATATGACGTACATCAGAAACCTGAGCTAAGAATTAAACAAGGTAAATCAGTTTTAGACCATATTACTTACCAATCATTTTTAGAGCAAATTATTAATAATTATCGCGTTATTTTTGTACCTTTTAATTTGTTGCCCGTTATGTATAAAAACAATTATATTTAAATAAAATCACGTAAGTTAAAATATGAAACAAAATGTGGAAAAAATGTTAAAACAAATGTAGGGTGAACTACTTTTTTCAAAGTTTGACTTTGCGGCTCATATTATTTTTCAAATTCAAAAACAATTAATTGTACGTTTTATGCATTATTTGTTGGACCTTACCTTATTTTTAAAATATTGGTGACTAGAACGCACTCCCACTCTGATGGAGGGTTAGTGCATAATACGTCCGTAATTTCGTACTAAATCGTGCAATGCGATGGGTTGAAAATTCCAAAAAAATGTCCTATTAAATTTTTGCAGAAAATAAATATCTTTATTCTCTTAAATTTTATAATATAAACAAAATTTGACACACAAATACCAAAAGGTAACATGAGGATAATAAAACGAAAACACTACTGTATGTTATAGGATGAATTTCTAAATAAAATAAATAAATAAATATTTCATCACGGCATATTACCCATTGCTGAGTGTGCCAATCTGTTTTGTATACAGATTTCGGTAATGATGGAATATTTGTACCGTGTGGGCGCTTACCAGGCGTCACCTCACGGGCACTCATAGATGGCGTGGAGAGAGCACCACAGGGGTCAATTTAGTGCCATTAAAATTCGATGTAATTTTTGGCGTCGGTCGGGATCGAACCCGGGTCCCCAGATGAATTTCTAATGTCTTTTAATTCGATTGAGTTGGAATAGCCTATTCTGATTTTTAAATTTTCTTACTGCTCGCCACTGTATTAGCTATGAGAGGTTTAGGGATCATACTAAAAATCATATATCGAGATTTCAATGAAAAAGCTCGTTGAATCCGATTCTAACATTTCTACGATGATGACTATGCATGCCGCTGTGTGTATGAGTTTGTGTCTATGGGAGCGTATGTTTATGCGTGCATGTGCGTGTGTATGTGTAGATTTAGTCGTGATGGTTTCTAAAACATATGAACCTCGTGTTCCTCAATTTAACTTTAATGGAACGATGAAAGAAACGGATGCTTGCCTGTATGATTAATGAAGAAAAAAATGGATTACAGTCAAAAAAGTTATTAATTTAAAATCTATTATCCCTTGAGCAAAGATTAATGGACTAGGACAAGGATGTAGCCAGGGCCGTATTAAATATAAAGGGTCAAAGCGACCGCTTAAGGCCCAGATTTTACAGAGGCCCCAGTTTTATTTTCACTCTCTTAAGAAATATTGTTAAATCCGTCTATACAATGGCTCACAAAATTATTCGTACACTTTATTTTTCTCAGTAGAATGTAAAATAAAAAGGTTTTCTAAAAAAAAGAAGTTCATTAACAAATTAAACATAGTTTTCTTTCGATATTTCAGAATCAAATGATAGTCATCAAATTTTAAAAAATGTTTAATTTACTTTGTATAATTGTGTTTGAAAACAAATTATGTATAGAAATTGACACACAAAATTGTTCATACACATACAGTTATAAAATTATGTAACGCATAACACTAAATTTTTATATTTAGTGTTGTAACCATTGACTTTAATTAGAGCTTCCAATAGCGTAGGGACTGATTTTATTAAATTAGATCATATGGAAAGTGAATTTTTGCCCATTCTTTAGTCAGATTTGGCCACAATTGCGTATTGGTGGGGGGTCGCCATCTAGTTCCGACCATAAATTATCAAAAGGGTTGAAATCAGAAGACTTGGGAGGTGATTTAAGTTGTTTTGGTATGTTTTAGAACAGCCACTTTTTAACAATAAGTGCTGTATGTTTGGATCAGGATATCGAACCCGCCAAAAACTGGGTTCGGTTCAGGTTCAGGTTAATTTGTTTTTTACCTTCCGTCACCTTGGTAAGGAAGGTATTGTCTTTGGTCAAAAAATTCAATGATGAGTTTTTAGTGAATAAGCATGTTTTAGGGTCCCTATAATACGATTTTACAATTTTTACGATGATGTCTGTATGTATGTGTGTCTGTGTGTGTGTCTGTGTGTGTGTGTGTGTGTGTGTGTGTGTGTGTGTGTGACAAAAGTTCCGGATCCCATAATTTCAATACCACGATTCCAAAAATTATAATTTTTTCGTATTCCTCAAGTTTACATCCAGAAGAACAAGTGATTAGATTTTGGTTATAATTGATGAACCGGAAGTAGCCTCATTTGAAGATTTAACAGTTAAATTTGATTTATTGACATTTAACGTTATTATAACTTAAAGAATATATTATTGTCTATACGATTTGATTACATTTTATACTTCATATTCAATACATACAGAGTTAAAGAATTTTAAAGAAATTAAATTTTATAATTCAGCCAGCTATGCTAAACATGGCAACTACTAATATATTCATATAATTCAAATTGACAGATGTCAGAATCAATAAAAAGTAAATTAATGTGGCAGAGATGAGAATGTTGAAGTAGATGTTGGGGAAACACGGAAAGATACGGTAAGAAAATAACTCTAGTGTTACAAGTTTCTAGAAAAATACAAGAAAGACGATTACATTGGTTTGAACATGTCATGAGGAGAAATGAAGAATTATATTTGAACAAGAATGAGTAGTTTATTAATAGGAGGTTGAAGAAACAGAGGAAGACCAAAGATAAGATGGAAGGAATGTATTGCGGAAGACTTGAGAGAAAATGAACTGAATGAGAACGACACGTAAAAAAGAAATGAGTAAAATAGCGAACCCTAACGAATGGGAAAAGCTAAAGAGGAAGAAGATGTCAGTGTCAAGTGAAATTTGCATAGTTTATTTATGAAATAATTTTACTGGAAATTTAGAATCTTTTGCAAGAAAAATTATGTATGGAATTTATACATTATACACAGGATTGACGGAAGGTATTGTGCTGGCCACAACAGAGTTTTGAGAGATGGGATCGGGTACGGTTTTGGTTCAAATATTAATACAATTTGCGGTTTTGTTCCGGGTTCAGGTATTGAATTCAGGTTCGGTTCGACCTAATGAAAATTGAATTAATGTTTTTTGAATGACAATCTTTATATAGAAATAATTTAATATGCGAGCCGGAATTTACGCAAGACAAGAACACGATCACAATTTTCTTGCTGGAATATATAATCCCCGTCCAATCCAAGTTTATCCACAGAAGATTGTAATACTGAGTTAGGTACAAATAATTTGTGTGGCCGATACAACACGCGGTGTAAACGTTATTGTTTGGGGATGTAAGTCTTCTGACGGGTGGGGAATTAAGTTTTCTTAATGAATAATGATAATTATTTATCTATTTAAAAAAAGTTGCAATCTTCGGCGGATAAAATTGGACTGGGAGAGAATTATATATTCCAGTAAGATAATGATCGTTTCGTAATCAATTTAAAAATACCAACCTGATAGTATAGGGACCTCATAAATAATTCCGCTTTAGGCCCCAAAATTTAATAATCCAGCTCTGGATGTAGCAAAACAATTCGCTCACCGGCTGCAATATTGGCACATTTCAAAATTTATAGTTTTGAGATATTAAATATTTTATAAATAAGTATTAATATTTTTTTTGACAAGTCCTTACAAAAAATTCAATAACTTCTTGCAAAATTTTGTTTCAAATTTGATGTAGTTTGTTGTTAAATTTCCAGTTATAGTCTAACTTTGTTTTTTAATAAAAAAAAATAGAAATGTGCCGTTATTGACATAAACAAAAACGCATCAATTTCAAAAGTAGTACTAGTGCCATCCAGGGTTGTTTATGAAAGATATCTTTGTGCCAGTATTGCAGGATAAAAGAATACGCTTAGGCAACTATCAAATACGGCTTAAATCAATTTTGAAGTTTTTTGATTTGTGCCACTATTGCAGCCAGCGAGCGAACTAGAAGACCGCTAACGTTATGCTTTATTTAAAATCATCTTCAGAGCTGAAAGAACAACAAAAATATTCGAAATTACAATGGTTTTGAAAAATTTTAAATGTCTTCGTTGCTCTTCTCATATGAAGATGATTTTAAATAAAGTGAAACGTTAGCAGTCTTCGAATTATTTTATTACATCCTTCTCCAAATACTACTTTCAACATAGATTTTTTCGGACACTACCGTGCATATCAATGGATTAGTTTTTGGTAACAACTGATGAATAACCAATAAAACTATTTGCTAAAATATTATTGACGAATTAAATATTTTATAGTAAAATGTAATAGAAATAGAGGTTGGGCTCATTATGTGATCAGTTGTAGTTATCACGGACCGAGTTCGAATCGAAAATGACTGGAGCCAAATTGAAAATATCAAAACTCTGTACGTTATACTTGGTAAGGTCCCTTAACGGTGCAACATCATTATAAAAATCTTCAAATTAAAACAAACCCGAAAATAATAATAATCCGGCATGATAGTATGTTAGTTGATACATATTTATTTATGAATAATTGTTTTTATTTTCTTAGAAGTATTTTTAATAGGAATATAAAATTAATAAAAAAGAAAAGTAATACAGTAAAAAGTAATTATTTGAGCGGGAATGCATCTCGGTTTACAGTAACAGAAACCTTGAAGTGGTTGTGGATGTTTCTTGTAAGACAGTTGCAAGAACAGTTGAAAGTTACCAGTGTAATCTTGAAAAGAAAATGCATGGTCGTACAATTAAACTGTAATGTGTTCACGTATGTTGGTATGTTTAACTGTATTACCTACCTTAACTTGCTTCAAATTGGATCTGTCGCTAATGAACAATGATTTATCGCTTATAAACTTGTTCATTCCTGTTTTAATTATCTATTTAATTAATGACATACGAGAGTATCAACCTGAACTGTGAAAAATATCTGAATTATTCACATCATAGAAGGACGAAGGTATCGTTAAATTTGCGCAAATGCACAGAGCAAAACAAAAAAGTTTCTGAAGCGATACGTTACATCATTTTTAATCACTTCTGTCGTCATTGTTATATTTGGCCGTAACTATCTTAATAGTATATTACCTTTCAACTCTGAAATGCTATTTTATTGATTAAGGCTCCATAGAAGTAATTATATATTTTTACATACCCCAGTAAAAAAGGATGTATTTAGTTTTAGATTCAGGATGAAAAGTGCTAAACAGCGGAAGTGTATACTACAACAACACATTAATATGACTAAAAAATCCAAAAGTTGTAATTTAATTTTTGTTTTCTAGTTACAGTGTATCAATCTCCGGTTATAATTTTAACTGAGTAAAATAAACAAAACTGAAACGAAATCAACTGTCAAATGACAAATATATAATTGCTGTTCATCTCTAGTTAAAACTGTCAGTTAAAACGAAAAATGTCGCATCGAAAAATTGGCATAATGTGACAAATTTTACTGAAATACAATTTTGCTAGAAATGAAAATACCAGGAGATATTGGAAGTCCTGTGCTGGGATCACCTGGCGATTGCATGACCTAAAAATGACGTCACTCTACCATTTCGGTACTGCCTATCGTATCACCTGGCGCTCACATGACGTCAATTTTACGTCAGGCGATACGGCAGACCTCCAGCACTGTAGATTCAAATCTCTTCGTTATTTACATAATATTTTATTTATCTGCAAGTTAAAATTTTAATTCGGGATTGTAAAGGCCCGTCTACATATGCTATAAATCACGGTAATATAACCATGTTTTGTAACATATTACAGAAATTTCGGCAATACAAAGCAAAATTTTGTGTATATAACAATGTTATATGTTTTCGTTTTGGGAGCGGTAAAGATCAAAGAATGTTATAAAACAAACTTCTAATAACACGTCCTCACTTAAAAACAATGTTTCATAATAATAATATTTTAATTGTTCAGTTGAACTGTTCGTGTATGTGGTTTACAGTTTCTTTGGTAATACGTAAGAGTTTGCACATTAATGGGGTGATCAGAGGAATCTAATATTCTACTTATAAACTTATTTAAAGAAAAAGAGGTGTTTGTTGTGGGACACGAAAAAAAAAGATTTCATGAATCTCCAGCGCAAACATGATGCTTGTGCGATATACAAGAGTGCAGTATTGAATGTATACCGATGTGCCCAAAACCTCTTTTTTATTTTTTCACTTTTATTTAAAACTATTACACAAGATATCTTCATGTTAACTGTAGAAGTTATAAGCAGATGTGGACGTCCCGAAAGTTGTATAACAATGTTTAAAAAACTTCGTTTTTATAACATGTATTACAGGATGTTATGCAGTGTGGATGCGGATTGGGCCTTAAAAGTTTAAGTTAAATGAAGTAGGCTAATGGCTGGTTGCAGCAATATTTAATTGAGAATTAAAGAAAAATCAACATTTTTATACATTATATAAAAATATGTGTTCATTTTGCTATAATTTTTAAGTAATTACAAATTAAAATATTGGTGCAACCGACCATAACACATTTTGCAGGTTTGTTTCGACTGAGTTGCGGTTCTAGTCATACCGTATTCCGAGAAGGTTCGTACTACGCAGACAATAACACGTCATTCAATATTAATTGTTTTTAGTGAAAAACAATGTGTCACATCAACTTGCTCCATTAGACTTTTGTTTATGAGGCTGGTTAAAAAGTGAGATGCACAAAACAAAAGTGAACTATCGAGATGCACAAATTCATCGTTTTTACTTTCCGTCACCTTTAGGTAAGGAAGGTATTGTCGTTGGTCAAAAAATCCAATGATGAGTTTTCAAAGAATAAGCACGTTTTAGGATCCTACAACCTACAATACGATTTTACTATTTTTACGGTGATGTCTGTATGTGTTTGTGTGTGTGTGCGTGTGTGACAGACAAAAGTTTCTCCTTCGATAATTTCAATACCGCAATTCCAAAAAATATAATTCTTTCGTATTCCTCTTCCTTGCATCCATATGAAGACGTGATTAGATTTTGGTTATAATTGGTCAACCGCAAGTACCCTCATTTGAAGAATTTAACAGTTTTTCTTGAAAAAACAATGTTAAATATTATTTACACATTTAATATTATTGTAAATATTATAGATTATTCTATTATCTATACGATTTAATTGTATTTTATTCTTCATATTGAGTGGATACAGAGTTAAAGAAACTAAATTTCATGAATCAGCCAGCTATGCTATAACCATGGAAACAGCTACTATATTAAGAAAATTCTAACTGACAGACGGTGGACAGATGTCAGTGTCAATGAAAAGAAAATTAATGTGGCAGAGATGAGGATGTTGAGATGGATGTTGGGGAAGACACGGAAAGATACGGTAAGCAATGAAAGAATGAGGGAAATAACTCGAGTATTAAAAGTTTATAGAAAACAAGAGAGACGATTACATTGGTTTAAACATGTCACGAGGAGAGATGAAAAATATGTTTGAAGAAGAGTGAATAGCTTAGTAGAAGGTGGAAGAAACAGAGGAAGACCAAAAATAAGATGAAAGGACTGTATTGCGGAAGGTTTCAGAGAAAAGTAACCGAATGAGGATGACCCGCAAAACAGAAATGAATGGAAGAAGAAAATAAAAAATAGTTACCCCTAACGAATGAGGAAAGCTAAAGAAGAAGAAATAGAAGAAGTTCCTTTTGCATAATTTGTTTATGAAATAATTTTACTGGAAATTTAGAATCTTTTGTAAGAAAATTTATGTATGGAATTTGTAAATAACACACAGGACTGACAGAAGGTATTGTGCTGGCCACATCAGATTTTTTGAAAGTGAACTCGGGAAAGCAATACGCGCTGTTGGAAAACGAGATAGGAAATGAATATATGTACCTATGTATGTCTGAAAATTTGTTATAGATTACACATTTAAGACACTGCAACTCGAAAATAAATAATAATCGGACTACAATTTTTGAATTTTTTAGTCATATTTATTATGGTCGCCGTCAAATAAATATGGAGTGATGCTCAAATTTTTTCCATCTCCGCACCCTATCCCTTGCCTTGCGGTATTGCCGCTTCTTCTTAACTTAGCATTTTCAACATTGCCAGACTGAATTGACAACAGTATCGAAATCTTCAGTCCATACTTATTTGACGGCAAGTGTAGTATAGTTTACGTTCCTGAAGTTGGTCAATTTATTCCTGGCTTACCTGTAGTACTAAATATAAATTTAAACCCATGTAGACCATTCTCCGCACAAATAACATCTCGCTGAAAGTATTTCGTCAATACCAAAATATATAGCAAAATGGCATATATACCTATATACAGCAATCTGTAAAAAAAAAAAATCGTGATATATTTATTTATTTAGGAAATAAATATTTATAATATGATTCTTTAAGCATTTGTCCATAATAAAAAAACAGCAACACTTTGTTAGTATACAATAAACAATTAAAATTCTTTTCAACAACTTCAGTAAGAATGTTACGGTACCCAATACACAATTTTGAAAAAAACAGATTTGAATTGTCATTCAATTATTATTCATCGAAAGATATTTCTCATCGTTATTTATTTGTTTGTTTGACTAAACGGTATCTTCCCAATTAAATCCGTTAATCCTTGATATGGGCGTTGGGGCAATGACAGACAAAAATCAAAGTGAGCCATGACTCGTGCGTTGTTCTTTACGGACCACGCTCCCAAAAAGGAAGCGTACACCTCGCTCGCGTCTCTCACGTTCACCTTTTGTCAAAACAGCTGACTGTTTCCAGGGCCGCATTTGATATTTTTACAGTACAGACGAATTTTATACAAGAACAAAAAAGTATAATTGTATATAATCAGTAATAATTCAAAGTTGAATGTACTTGTGTCGTGAGTTAAAGATCATAGATTTAAATTTCTAGACAATTGGACAGCAACTTACAAATATTTCACGGAATTTCAAATTATGTGACGTCAGATCTTTAATAGTGAGTAAAGCAAGAACTAAAAATTGCGTACATCTGTCAGCAATGTCATCTAATCACGTCATTGTAAAATTTTGAATAATATTAAATTATATTGTTTTCACTTAATAATACTTTAATCATTTTGAAGTTGTGATATCAACTCGTTATATCGCTAAAATTGTGGTATAAAAACATTTAAAATTAGTCATGTAAAAAAAACACATCTATTTTTATTGATTAATATAAAATTGATTGGCAAGTTTCGTTGCGATTTTGTTCAGTATTTACAGATTTAAGACTTGACCATAATATGGCCTTTAAAGTGTTTTGTTTATTGTTGTTTAATTTTTTGCTGCTACTTTGAATTTATTTAATATTTATTGTGTTTATTTTATATTATAGTATTTGTGTTTGATAGATTAATTTTTAAGTAAATCATGCCCCGTGTAGTAGGTCTTTATTGTGTTGTGGGGTGTGTAGCATCCAAGGAGAAGTAGTCACTTTTCAGCATACCTTCTGCGACAGACACACGAGGTACAAAGTAGAAATGTCTATTAATAATATAAACTAATGTTTTTTTTAACGTAGGTCATGTAGATTTAAGTAAGAACGAACATATGCAGTCCTAATACACGGTGCATGGTTTACTTAAAAAGTCAATCTCACAAAACATTAATAAATACTAGGAGTATAACGCAACACAAACACAACAACTATTAAATAAGTGGAAAACAGCAGTAAAAACACAACATAACTTCAAGCGAATACAATAAAAACAACCTAACTTTTTTAAACATCAGTTTGACTACATCCACAAACAGTAACATTTAAATTTCCGCCAACTCAAAGTGATAGTCTCACCCCAACAATGGATTGGCTACAGACTAAGGGACACGTGTGAGCTCGTGACCCATAGGAATTCGAAAGAAGAAAGCGAAGACGTATGTTACCCATTTTCAATCTTTATTTTAAGATTTTTTTTTTAATTTATAAGATGTTCACTGAAAAAAGTATAAAAAGTATACACATACAAGAAGTGTCAGGAGGAATGTGTTCATATGTACTTACTATGAATAAATATGACTAAAAAACCCAAAAGTTGTAATTCGACTTTCTATTTATTTTTGGGTTACATTGTCTTAAATATTTAATCATTATTAAATTTTAAAAGATGTATCTATGGATCTCCAGACAATAACAACGTGTGTTGCTCTCTCGAGTTTATCTTGATGTTCTTTTGTGCGAGCCGCAACATTCAAAATACAATGAATTTGTGCATCTCGATTCACTACTTTCACAGATCAGTACATTATTAATTTGTGCTCTGTGCTACAATTTTTAACACCTTGCTTTTTAACCAGCTTCACAAACAAACAAAAGGTCTAATGAGCTAGTTGATATGTGGCGTTGTTTATCACTGAATTCTTCTCTCGTTCATAAAAAAAAAATCTGTTGTGGCCAGCACAATACCTCTCGCCACTTCCGTTTTTGGTTACATAAGTATAGAGGGCGAGCAGTTATGTGACATTGTTGGCATTGACGAGCAGATATGGGGGCCCGTGTCAGCATGACAATTAGTAATTATGTACATAGATGTCAAATGTCACATTTTTCATTAAAAATTTCAAGATTTTCTAAATTCACGTAGTTAATTTGCCACCAGGAGTGTGGAATTTACTTGTCGAGGAAAATAAAGCACATTGAATTGGAAAATCACTAAATTTAGAATGAAAAATTATGATATTTGACATCTATGTACATACTTACTAGCTATCCTTCTGACACGGGACACCATATCTGCTTGTCAAGGCGAACAGAGTCACATGACTGCTCGCGCCCTATTGTATATAACATTTCTTGCGCCGAGCCGACGCGCCGAATGCTTGCGCATGTTTGCGAACGATGACATAATCCCCCGGGAAAACCCATACGCGTTCTGCCTGGTCAATTACATCCAGTTGAGTGAATCTTTTGTGTTCGATGATGGTCGCGTCAGAGAGTTCTAAAAGGATAATGGGCTGTATAAATACCGGCCGAAAGAAAGCGGAGAGATAGTCTGTGATATAGAAGCAACGAGAAATGAAGTCGGTGATATAAATAAGTAGTCTACGAGTTGTTAACATAAATAAATGTAGTTATATAAATAAATGTAGTGATATAAATATTGGTTAAATAAATAATATTAGTGTTTAAACATTTAATTATATTCTTAGTCTTAAATTAGTGTTTATAATTATTTAATCATAGTGCTAGTTACTTTTATCATCTTAATATTTAATCTTAATTATTTATAGCTTAATAAACGTATTATTTTAATTAATAACATCTCTCTTATTTTTACACTTCACCCATATAAATAAAATCATATGTATCAGGTAGAGAATTTACTCTTCTTTAATACTAGCAAGAACAAAAAAATTCAAAAAATAATATTTAGAAGAATTTTTTTAAGAATCTGCTACTTCCAGTCTCTTAGCGAAAGGTAAAAATTTGAAAACTTAATGTACTTAATGATCAAATAAATGAAAATTTCGTATCTCGAACGAACTTATCGCAGATTAGTGTAACATGCAGATTCTCGCTTCAAAATTATTTTAAAGTGTACTTATTTAGATTAGATATACTTTAAAAATGAATATTTTGTTGAATTGTCAATTCTGCATTAGTTTTCTTATTGTAAACATATATATTTTTCGACTACTTAATAACTTAATCAAGAACAATTCGTTTTTATTTTTCCTATAATTATATCTTTTTTATTTCAGTTACAAATAATGTTTATTGCTTAGAATTTAATAATTTGCAAAATGTATTTGGTGTCACTTAGACGCCTACCAATTGACAACATGATGTTTACTAAAATTTGCTACCAACTTGTCTATAAATTTAGTAAGGTAAAATATAAATAATTATTTGTAAATTGAAGATTTTTAATACCGAATTAAGTTGGTGCAACGACATTGACCATAATTATCGATTAAAAAGTAAATTTAGATTATAACTTGACAATTAAACATTTTTTGGTATAACCGGCGCCGATTATAAGTTCAAATTTGTGTTTATGTAAGCATTAATATATTCTTCACATAAAAATTTCGTATGCATCAACTATTTTTGTTACAAAACAACTAAATTCGAAAACAATTCCGCTTCTTTCTTTCTTATTCTTCACACGATATATACACGTATAGTTCCGCGGCTACGACTGCGTGACGCATGCGTTTGTAAATTGTGACGCCTGACTGTCTACTTTGTGCACTGTCAATGTTTGGTTGACTTGTGTTGTGCTCGAGAGCGTGATACGGTTGAAGACTCGTATCTTGTATCGTAGACATTTTTAACAAAGACTCTAGGCTTACTTCATGTTGCGGTAGAATATTATTAGACCTTAGTAACCTTTGGACTAGTTTTCTGTAACAAAGATGAGGAATCATAAACTAATGAAGGGGAGTATATAAATTGAAGCCATATTTGGTATAATGACTCAATTGTGGTTTAATAAGAATAATGATAGATGATTTTTTTAAATTCAGTCATTGTATTTAACCTAAATTGCAAACTAATTGAGTGGAAGCAGAGATAGAATAAAACAAAATAACATAACAGAAACGTAGTAGAAATATATCTTAGAAACTCAGTATCAATATTATTAAAATTGATTAATCAAACAGTATTATACAACTTGCTTGATTTAATTTTAACTGAAATAAAAATTAAATATCAAATTGTAGCAGCATCAACTACAAGTATATGGAAAGAAATCAGTAATGTTTTAAACCCAGAGAACTACACTAAAATGCAACAAAATAAGAAAGAATGAGAGCAACAATTATTCTGAAAAAAAACCGGAGACCATGCTTCTTGTATTCATTTAATCACAACTCCACAACAAAGTAAAACTTTAGAATTAAAAAGTTCGTCCTAGACAGTGGCGGATTTAGATATAAAATTTAGCGGAAGGGAGCAACAAAAAATTAAATTTTCATATTTATATTTACAGACCTCGAAGTTACGAAAAAATAAGTATAGGTACCACCACTGTTGCGAACTGCGCAGATACGTTAAACTGCATTTATGTGCCTGACACACTCGTGCGTGCAGATATTGTCGCTAGTCTCTATTGTCATCTTGGGACTAGCGAAAAAGATTCGCATCAAAATAACTGCAGAGAATTTAAAATTTTCGTCATTATATTGAATATGTTAAACATTATAAATTAATATTTTGATCACAATTTAATTTTGAATATATAAACCATTTGAGAGGCTGGCGCCCCATTGGGTCCGCCACTGGTCCTAGATAAGATATAGAATTCAGCAAGATTTCTTCTTCAATTAGCCTCCATATTTAAAGACAAATGGAATACAAGTTCACAGAATCCAAATAAAAGCATGTTGTAGAATATTACATTTAAAAAAAAATATTAACCTACAGTTGCGAATCCTGGACTACAACAGAGAAGGAAAAAAGTAAACTAAGAAGCATGGAAATGAGATTTCTGAGGAAAATACAAGGAAAAACCAGAACGGACAAAATACGAAACGAAATATTTAGAACCCAGTTAAACACCAAAGCGATAGAAGAAACCATACAAGAAGGACAACTAAGATGGTTTGGACATGTCAGCAAATATACCGAGAATAGAATAACCAAAAAGATATATGAGGCAAGACCTATAGGAAAAAGAAAAAGAGGCCGTCCAAGTAAAACATGGACGCAAGAAGTGAGAGTAGCTGTAGAAGCCCGCAATGAAGACTGGAATAACGCTAAAAAACTCCCTACAGATAGAACCATGTGGAAAGCATTCTGGAAGAAGAAACCTGAAAAGCAGCCCAACTCAACGACAAAAGCCTAACACCGGAAGGTACAAAGGCTCTGGATTAAAAAAAAAAAAAATCTGATATGGCCAGCACATTACCTTCCGTCAATTCAGTGTATTAAATTTTCTTGCAAAAGATTACATATTTTCAGTAAAATTATTTCATAAACAAACTATGTAAATTACACTTGATACTGACATCTTCTTCTTCTTTAGCTTTTCCCACTCGTTAGTCGTCGCTATTCTTGAATTTCTTCATCCACTCATTTCTATTTTGCTTGCTGTTCTCATTCAGTTCCATTCCTCTCAAGTCCTTCGCAATACAGCCTTTCCATCTTACCTTTGGTCTTCCTTTGATCTTCTACCGTCCACTACTAAGCTGTTCATTCTTCTTCCAATACATTCTTCATCTCTCCTCATGACATGTTCAAACCAATATAATAGTCTCTCTTGTATCTTTCTAGAAACTTCTACCACTCCAGCCATTTCCATTATCCTCTCATTCCGTATCCTATTTTTCCGTGTCTTCCCCAACATCCATCTCAACATTCTTATCTCTTTGCCTCATTCATTTTCTTTTCATTGACACTGACATCACTGTCAATTAGAATTTTCTTAATACAGTAATATAATACTTCAACTCTATATCCATTGAATATGAAGTATAAAATACAATGAAATCGTGTATGTATATTCTTTAATATTTTTAATAACATTGTGTCAAAAAATGATATTTAACGTTTTTTTCAAAAAAAAACTTAAAATTTTGAAATGAGGGTACTTCCGGTTGACCAATTATTACCAAAATCTAATCATCTCTTCTTTTGGATGTTAACTTGAGAAATACGGTAAATTTTGGAATCGTGGTATTGGAGTTATGCAATCCGAAAAGATCGTCAAACACACATACATGCGTACAGACATCGTAGAAATGGTAAAATCATATTATAGGGACCAGAAAACGTGCTTATTCACTAAAAACTCATCATTGATTTTTTTGACCAAAGGCAGTACCTATTTTCAGTTGAAAAATTAAGAGAGTGTACTGGACGTTATTAATTATTTGCCTCACATTTACTATATAGCAAGCATGTCAACCAAGCGGCCCTCCTGCGAGCACTCCTGCGGCCCGCACAAAGAATACTGTAATTTGGTCATTTAAGGGCCAAAATTGCAGTTTTTATAATTTAAACTGGATAAAAGTGTCGTTCACGGAAAAACTGCATGCGATGCAGGGAACAGGTCAAGTTTTTTTTTTAAGTGGAGCGTGCCTGTTCGTCTGGTTTCTGATTGGTTGTCTGCGGTGCGCATAATGATCGATAGCATCATTGAGACATTTGAAAGAAAAATCGTGAATTGCACATTTTATTTATTGAAAATAAAATAATTGTACATTTCGCAATTTTTATTTCATTTTGCCCAATTTAAAATTTCCGAAGGTGATGCGCATTATCCATCAATGAATAAAACATCACATCTTTAGTAAGGAAAACAAAGAAAAAAATAAATTAGGAAGAATCAAATTTAGTATGTTTACCTTTAAACTAATAAAAATTTCGTTTATCCCAAATAAAAACCGAACACCCTTCCCCCAAACACTGTGCGGCAAAATGCAAAATAGCTAAAGTTGCCCGTAGTGTAAAATGAGTTTGACATGCTTGCTATATGGAATGTGAAAATTATACGAATCTGTCTTAATATTATGTAAGTATTGCAACTCTTTTCTGCATTTTTTTATGTACAGTAAATGAGCCTAGCTAAAAGCAAAAATTTTATTCCTTATATTCTTGATTTAAAAAAAGAAAAATAATTGTACAACAAAAAAAAATCATTGATTATAACAAAGAAAATTATTGATTTATCAAAACAGTTCGTTAACAAAAATAGGACAAAATTTTAATAAAAGTTTTATTCTTCATATTCAGTGGATATAGAGTTAAAGAAATTAAATTTCATAAATCAGCCAGATATGCTATAACCAAAGAAACAGCTACTACATTAAGAAAATTCTAACTGACAGATGGTGGATACATGTCAGTATCAATGAAAAGAAAATTAATGTGGCAGAGATGAGGATGTTGAGATGGATGTTGGGAAGACACGGAAAGATACGGTAATCAATGAAAGAAAGAATAAGGGAAATAACTCGTGTATTAAAAGTTTATAGAAAACAAGAGAGACGATTACATTGGTTTAAACATGTCATGAGGAGAGATGAAAAATTTGTTTGAAGAAGATTGAATAGCTTAGTAGAATGTGGAAGAAACAGAGGAAGACCAAAGATAAGATGGAAGGACTGTATTGCGGAAGGCTTCAGAGAAAAGCAACCGAATGAGGACGGACGACCCGCAAAACAGAAATGAATGGAAGAAGAAAATAAAAAATAGCGACCCCTAACGAATGAGAAAAGCTAAAGAAGAAGATGTCCGTGTCAAGTGTCATTTGCATAGTTTGTTTATGAAATAATTTTACTGGAAATTTAGAATGTTTTGCAAGAAAAATAATGTATGGAATTTGTAAATAATACACAGGATTGATGGAAGGTATTGTGCTGGCCACATCAGATTTTTTGTTTTTACCGATCGACTCAACTCGACGAGTCCGAAAATATATTAAATTTGTCTGATTTTATATTCCATTAAGAAAATATTTAATATTTTTTTAAAGTTTTATGTTTGTGAATGTTGAATTGTGTGCCATAGTCTCTAGTCATTACCGTGTTAAGTTGCAAGGCCGGTTGTTAGAGTTTCGTCCGTTATACTCTTGCAGGGTGCTCAAAATAGATACTTGTTCAAAAGTAAAATATGTTATTATGTCTATTATGATTTGTGGAAAGTAGGAACTTGCTAGAGTTCAAGTTGTAAATAAAATATAGGCAAAGAACCAGATGGCACCTGCATTAGGCGAACGCAGCTGTCATGCAGTTATGGCCTTGAAACCATCAATCTACATCCACCTGTGATGCAACATCGAGTGCGAGTGTAACCGTCATCGTCAGTTGTATGTTATGTTAACCTGTACGCATACGGTGATGGTGATTTCAACAGGCAATCAGTGCAAGAGCCGCTAAACTACTACTTAATAACTCACTTCTCCGCTAACGGGAGCTAAACAGCCTTGATAAAATGATAAGAAAATGAAGCAAAATAATAAAATGCTCGCGTGGACCGTGGACCCGTTACATGCAGTTTGGCCGAAGAGCCAACTTCACCTCAGCACAACAAACGAAAGGCATGTAATTAAATGTGAGGACATCGAACCCGCCTGGCAAAAATCAACTCGCGGTTAAGAAGTTTTCGTACGTGTGCACAGGGTCGGATTTAAGCAAAACACACAAAATGTTGTCCTCCATTATCCAATTTTAACACTATACCCGGAAATAAAACGAGCAGTATTTGTTAAGGGCTGGGTTTTAATAGATTCAATCTGCATACCTATATAAAAATCCGAATAAAAATCTGCTGTTACTTGCCCTCATTTCAATTTTTACATTATTTAAACGTATAGAATGATGGAAAATATGTAAGTACTTATGAATGTACGAGTATGTGTTTATTTATTGCAATTTTACCCAACTTTACCAAGATTAATTTAAGTTTGTTAATTTTTGACTGTGACGTTAATTCACCAATTACATTTTCCCCTATATCTTCAATAATCTTTGAATTTTATAATAACCTAACGTGCGATTTTTAGCACAATGTTACCTAGTATAGGGTTGGGTGGTATTAAGAAGTACATTCCCCCAATGAAATCGCGTAATTAAATACGATCATGTGACCGGTTGTGTTATAACATTGTTATCGAAATCTGCGAATAAAAGCAGGTTGACATACTCAGCAGTGTATACATTATATTTATTTATTTTCCAGTCATATAAGTGTTTAATTACAGGACTATATTGAGGCAAGGAAGTAGCTCATTACAAGACTTTATTTTTATTAGGCATTATTTGTCATTTCTGTTCAAGTAAACAATTATCTATTACAAATAGATATAATAAACATAAACTATACTACATTCACGAAAGCGAGAGAATGTGCAACTAATAATTCTTGAACTGAGACAAATTATTCTATTGGAGCTGAACTTATATAGAATGACTTGTTTCTGTTCAAAAATTAATTCTACATTCTTTCGCTATCTTGAATAGGTAACCTAATTTCAGAAGCCTAAGAAGCCCGGGCTTCTAGCGCAAAATTTTATAGGAGGTGAAAAAAAACAAGAACCGAGACTTATCCACGGGGGCGTAAAAATTGAAGGGCAAACTACATTAATACGCCACTGTCTAATTTGACGTATAAACTCATACTTTTGTCCGCTTTTTGTTTCTATAATTATTTTTGGGGTGATTTTCAACGTTTTCATACCTAATTTCTGCGTTATAAAGAATGTAAAATTAATTTTGCTTATTGATTCAGCTGCAGATTTTTTTTACCTACGGAAAGCAGGAAATTACGAAAATATAATTTTACATGTTAAAATTCTATATGTTCAGGAGTTCCATTCACCATTCTGTATATGTTTATGAAGCAAAGGTACCTTGCTACTTGATTCATAATTTTAAACATTTTAAATTATAAATTGACGAATTATTTTTTTAATTAATTCAAACGGCTTCCGGAAAAATATTATAATACGTAACATTCCTGGAAAATATTTATACAAGACTCACATGTTTCCAGTATTCGCCTGCAGCTCGAATGAATAAAACATGGAGGTAGGAATAATATGGAGAGAGCATAAAACTTTAACTATTGTCAAGGGGAATGTAACCCGTAAGGGACGGATGCAGGTACTGTAGTAGTACACATTGTAGTGGGGATCTAAAGAAAAACCAATATAAAACACAATATATATCAAAAAGTCGCAAACGGCAAACATTTTTCTCCAGCACACGTGCACGTACAAAAACATGCAATGCCAATTGACAGCAATAACTAGTGATGCATGACGAGGCGAGAGTACTCTCGCATCTCCTGTCGTCTCATTGCTTTTTGCGAGTCGAGAACGAGAGCGAGATTGCGAATTAAAATACGAGGCGAGGTGGATGTAACAACTGCGAGACTCGAGAATTTTAGCGAGTGTCTCGCAGTAAAGCGTTGGTAAGTTCATAGCTTTGATTCGTAAATTCAAAAATACACCAGAGAACGATTTACAAGGGTGCAGTCAACGCTAATTCGTGCATAGAACACGTAAATGTGAAAATCATATGAATCTACTATATTTTTAACTCAATTTAAAGTCGGTTGGTATCGGTTCCAGAGTGAGGAAATGCAAAATAAAGAAAAAATCGGTTTTGTATCCAACAGAATTAGTTTTTCTATTCAATCCAGCTCCTTCTTCATCCCAGTTAAAACCACGGTTAAATAGAGTTCTTGCCGTTCTTACAAAGTTAGGGATTTTATATTAAGTATCGATGGAAGCCAACACAGAGCGAAGCGGATTCCCAGCGTAGCGACTTTTTTATGATTAAATCATACTTAAATGGTGGCATATATTTAATGATAAAGTGTACTTTTAGTTACAAAAAAAGAATTTTGGAATGTTTAATTAGTTTTACTGATGAAAGGAATGTATTATAATAGATATGTTCGTACTGAAATAGTTTAGAAATTACAATTTTGTAATAAATTAGTTATTTTAGAGGCAAATTAAATTATTTAGTAATTTATCACATTTTCTGGTATCCGTAAATGAATAAACATATGTTCGTATTGAAATAATTTGGGCACCAGAATGTTGTGCTTACGACGGTACAACTAGTACGAGCTTTATTCTTTGTAGTTGAACTGTGACGTAAATAAGCAGTGCGCAAGCGCTTATTTTTTTACAAGGAGACGAGACACAAACAAATGTGCGAGAATGAGACGGAGATCGAGATTACACATCCGAAAACGAGACGAAATCGATATTTTATATTTCTCGTCTCGTCTCGTCTCGCGTGCATCACTAGCACGAAATTACAAGGTTATTACCTTGTAATTTCAAAATGACAACGGACACATTGTAGAGGGGGGAGCGGCTTCACTAGCGATTGCAAATACTTCCCTCTGTATGATTTCTATCTCCATGAAATAAAATTTAGTAGTTGCGCACAAGTGGAAAAGTTACTCATGATGAGCCCTCAGCCGAGAGAATAATTTAACTGGTTGTTTTTTACCTTCCGTCACCTTCAGGTAAGGAAGGTATTGTCTTTGGTCAAAAAATTCAATGATGAGTTTTTAGTGTATAAGCATGTTTTAGGGTCCCTATAATACGATTTTACCATTTTTACGATGATGTCTGTATGTATGTGTGTCTGTGTGTGTGTGACAAAAGTTCCGGATCCCATAACTTCATTACCACGATTCCAAAAATTATATTTTTTTTGTATTCCTCAAGTTTACATCCAGAAGAACAAGTGATTAGACTTTGGTTATAATTGGTGAACCGGAAGTACCCTCATTTGAAGATTTAACAGTTAAATTTGATTTATTTACATTTAACGTTATTATAACTTAAAGAATATATTATTCTCTATACGATTTGATTACATTTTATACTTCATATTCAATAGATACAGAGTTAAAGAATTTTAAAGAAATTAAATTTTATAATTCAGCCAGCTATGCTAAACATGGAAACTATTAATATACTCATATAATTCAAATTGACAGATGTCAGTATCAATAAAAAGTAAATTAATGTGGCAGAGATGAGGATGTTGAAGTAGATGTTGGGGAAAACACGGAAAGATACGATAAGAAAATAACTCTAGAATTACAAGTTTCTAGAAAGATACAAGAAATATGATTACATTGGTTTGAACATGCCAAGAGGAGAAATGAAGAATTATATTGGAACAAGAATGAATAGTTTAGTAATAGGATGTTGAAGAAACAAAGGAAGACCAAAGATAAGATGGAAGGACTGTATTGCGGAAGACTTTAGAGAAAAGGAACTTGATGATAAAGACACGCAAAAATAGCGACCCCTAACGAATGGGAAAAGTTAAAGAAGAAGAAGATGTCAGTGTCAAGTGCAATTTGAATAGTTTTTTTATCAAATAATTTTACTGGAAATTTAGAATCTTTTGCAAGGAAAATTATGTATGGAATTTATACATTATACACAGAATTGACGGAAGGTATTGTGCTGGCCACAACAGATTTTTGTGTAATTAAATGAATGGAAATTATCAATAATTTGATTTGTTTTAGCAATAAATTTATTTTAGATTATAATTAATCGGAAGAAGATACCTTCATAATTTAAATGATATAAGACCTCTACATTTTTAAGTCCGGCCCTGAGTTTACCTACCAAATTACAGTTTTATTTTAAGCGAAGCAAATTTAACTTTAATGAGTATATAAGTTAAGAGATAACCTGCTCACGGATTCTTTTTTTTTTTTTCATATGCATGTAAATAAGTAATTAATGTGTAAGTACCGTAATGAAAGAGAAAGAAATGAAATAGAAATTTATTGATTAACTATTCTTCTATGGTTAACTGCACAGTATAACAGTAGACTAAATAGTGGAAAATGTTAGCTAATGTAACTTAATTATAGTGGCGCCTGCAACTACTCAGCTGCATTTACTTCCTTTACCCATGCATGGAGTAACATGAAAACGTAATTAAAGTGTTTTATTATATGGTTAAATCATCCAAATATGCTTATACATATATGATGTGGGTGGATCAAAAAGTTCGCGAAATTAAGAAGTTCCTGGAGGAGTAATGATATTTATTGTTCATTTTTTTACTTCTCGCTACCCTTGGTAGGGGAGGTATAGGGATCGTGCTAAAAATCGCATATCGAGATTTTGATAAATGATCACGTTTTAAGGTCCCTACAATCCGATTTTAATATTTTCACGATGATATCTGTGAGTGTATGTGTGTGTGTGTGTGTGTGTGTGTGTGTGCGTGTGCGAGTGTATGTGTATGTATGTATGTGTGTGTGTGGATCTTCTGGACACTATAACTCAAATACTATCATTCGGAAAATTTTGAAACCATGTATTTCTACCTTATTCTAATATGAAAAGAAGCCATTGCCATTAGATTTTGGTGTCAATCGGATAACCGGAAATGGCACTTTACTTGAAGCTCAAAATTGTTTTTTTCAAAAATACCTTTAAATGTTACTTTTTCGCAATGTCTTTTTATAAAAATTAAAGACTATTCAATTTTCTATAGGTTTACATTCATAGTTTTTCTATATATAGTTTATGTATAAATTTATAAAATAATATAAAAATTATATCCCGGAGCTTATGCTTTAAACAAAACTCCATGGTTACACAGTTCAGCTCAAATGTATGTAACTGACAGATTAATGTAATTAATTAATTTTAAAAAGAAAATTGTAAATAGAACAATAGTTATGGAAAGGAACTAAATATACATAATTTTTAGCATTAGTAAATATGCAGGTATGTATTTAAATAAATAAATAAATCATCACGGCATATTACCCATTGCTGGTTGTGCTAATCTGCTTTGTACACAGATTTCGGTAATGATAATGACATTGCGTTTACTAAGCGTCACCTCACGGACACTCATTGTTGCGTGGAGAGTGCACCACAGGGGTCAATTTTGTGACAAATTCGAAATATTTGGCGTTGATCGGAATCGAATCCGGTTTCCCAGATTTGCGACCAGACACTCAGGCATGTGGCCACGAGACCCCATATTTAAATTAATAAAAATTAAAGGGCGGGAGGTATTGTGTTGGTCACATCATATTTTTATATCATCTATTATGAAGTTAACACTAAATATTAACATATTCGCGTTATTCGTCTTAGAGATATCACCGAAAAAAGAATTCACTGTTTAGAAAAAAATCAAATATTTATGGAGAACGTTATGTTCCTTACATAATTTTTGAATAAATGTTACAGTTTACGCAGATTCTTACTCTGATCTCTTTTAATATAGAAAAGAATCAATTGAAGACGATCTCCGTTCGAAACGGCCCATTGAGGCCATGCCATAATGATCTGAAACTTTACTTATTGTAAGAATATTGATTGAAATAGATCGTTTCTTTTATAATACATATTTTAATATGAACTAATGTACTAAATGTAGAATTGTCTGTAATGAAGTTTTAGTAAGACAGAAATGGCTACAAAATTAATTTAAAGGCAAAGAATGGAAAAAACAACAAAAGCTGTATGAAACAATCAATAATTATTATTATTATATACGAATACATTTTATGTTAATTTTTTGTTTTTAATATTAATGAACCAGTGATCAGTGTCTAACCCAGCATTTTATATTTGGTTTCTAAGAAAGATTTTTTTATAATTGGACCTGGCCTAGGAATGACATAATTGTAATTATATTTCGTAAAAACATGAAATAAAATGTTAATTATAACAATCAATATCAAACAAAGTACATATTTTATTTTAAATAATTACTTTCAAGACCTCGCAAACGCCCCCTCCCCCCCTAACTTTGGGTGCGCCACTGTAAATGGACATTAAAAACACGAGAATCATTAAATGTTTAAAATTTCTGAATGCAACGAATGTTAATATTTTGTTACATGCGCATGCTTACGAGGGTAGTTTGAAAAGTCCGTGCAAAATGAAAACTACTTAATTTTTCGGGTAATTTTTTTATTATTTTTCAACATAGTCTCCTTTTAGACTTATACACTTCGTCCAACGCTGCTCCAGTTTGTTGATCTCTTCCAAATAATAAGATTGGTCCAACTCTGCAAAATAGGCTTTGGTTTCTGCAATCACCTCCTCGTTTAAATAAAATCTTCTTTCCGCCAACCATTTCTTCATATTGGGGAAGAAGTAGTAGTCCGAAGGAGCCAAATCTGGATAACAGGGAGGATGTGGAACGAGTTGGAAATTTAATTCCATCAATTTTGCGGCTACAATCACAGATGAGTGAGCTGGTGCGTTGTCGTGATGGAAAAGGACTTTTTTGTGGACCAATCGTGGACGTTTTTCTTGCAGCTCAGTGTTCAAACGGTCCAATAACGATGAATAGTATGCACCTGTTATAGTTCTAACCCTTTTACAAATAGTCGATGAGGATTATTCTGGAGTAGTGACCTCGATAGGGCGTCCAGGATGTTCAGCGTCACTTGTGCTCATATGCCCACTCCGAAAAATGTGAAACCACTTATAAACTGTTCTAATCGAAGATGCAGATTCACCATAATGTTTATCAAGCTTCTCCTTAGTCTTCTGAGCCAAATTGGCTTTCATAAAATAATGTTTGATCAACACACGAAATTATTTTTCTTCCATTTTTTGAAAATCACTCGACTTTCTCAATTTAAATGAACGTCAAATACAGAGAAATAGACCGATCTGGTTGAAACTTGTTGAGCGTTCTTCCAAGACATGTCACTAACTAAACATAACCTCGATACGTACCAGTGTTGCCATCTCTCGAACTTTGCACGGACTTTTCAAACCACCCTCGTATTTCGGTAATTTTGGAAGCAGTTAAAAATATTACACTCATATGTTTGATAAGAAACTAGATACAATGCTGAAACACAATTTGAATTTAAATGTACATAAAAAAAATATCTGATGTGACCAGCACATTACCTTCCCTCAATTCTGTATTTTGTACAAATTCCATACAGAAAGTTTCTTGCAAAAAAAAATATATTTCAAGTAAAATTTTAGCACAAATATACTACAAGCCCTAACTCATATTAGTTCGGCCAGTTAACATTTTCAACAAACAAATTATAAAACCTACGCAAATGGTACATGGTGACACTGATATCTGTCAATCAGATATTTCTTAATATAGTAACTAGCTGTTTCCATGGTTATAACATAGCTGGCTGCTTTATGAAATTTACTTTCTTTATATTTAGGTTAACTCTAAATCCATTGAACATGACGCATAAAATGCAATCAAATTATATAGAGTATAAATTATTCTTTAATAATTATAATAGCATTAACATTAATAACTTAACAGCGTTTTTTCGAGGAAAACTGTTAAAATCTTCAAATAAGGGTACATCCGGTTGATCAATTATAAACAAAATCTAAACACGTTTACATATGGATGTAAGGAAAAGAAATTCGAAAAATCGTAAATTTTTTGAAAAATAGTAAAATTGTATTCTAGGGACCCAAAAGTGCTTATTCATTAAAAACTCACCATCGAATTTTTTGACCAAATAACAATACCTTCCTCACCTAACGGTGACGGATGGTAAAAAAATATGAACTAGATAGATTGTGCATTATATGAAATTCTTCCTAACACCATGTGCAATTGTAATACCTATAATTTCTTCCTGGTTAACTGGTAGGAAATGTTCTAAACAACCTTGACCGACTCCCGTCACCGAAAGCAACTGTACCCTGCATAAACAACTGCACATCTTGCATCTGTTCGTTGACATATCGCAGAGATAACATAACATTGCAATCTGTGTTTCCGAAACTTTCAATACGGTACTATACAAAACAAATATTAAATCTTCATTTATTATTGTAATAGTTATTTAACTATTAAGTGTGTTAATGAGGGCGATTAATGATCGAGACATTTTAACGCGTCAGTGTAGCGAACGCGTTAATTGTTGAGATCATTAATCGCCAATTAACACACGTGTTAGTTACAATATTTTTTCAATGACCGTATCTTACTTAAATGGAAAATCTAATTTTATTCCATGACAATTTTTTTTAGGTTAGTAATGGTTGACCGAACGTCAAATTTTACGTCAGAAAATCAATAAGTTTTGTCATCAATTGTTTTCAGTGAGTGCGTTCAGTTTACTTAATCCTAGACGACATAAGCGGTTTTTTTATGTTATTTGAGGAATTTTATTTTTTCAATTTCATTTTAAAGGTATGCTACGTGAATATATACCTAGCTAGTAAGTGTCAAAAGCATGATTTTTAATTCTGTCTACCTTTTTGCTACAATGTTCCATGTGGTGAACGCACCCAATAAATCGTTTATTAATAAAAATCATGCATTAATAGGGGTTATTAATGAATGATTTTCTATAGATTAAGATAGCCTATTAATAAACGGTCGATGGAAAATTAAATTATTATCTCGATTATTATTATTATGAAGGGTTCATTTTGTGTCTTTATGGATATGGAGCATATGACAGAAATTTCACCTTTTTTGAAACAATTTTACGAGGGTGTTTCAGTAAGTAATAGCGTAACAGTAATTTCATATTTGTAAAACTTTTATATTTTGATTTACTTTTAAAACCTATATATATCTTACTGCATAAAATAAGTAAATGCTTCACTTATATGAGTGAGTATAATTGTCTTTGAGATGCACTTATTGCTACAGTTGTGCCGAAATTACATTAGTCAACTGTGGTTGACGGTAACTGACTGATGTAATTTAGTAGTTGCCCGTTGAAAGGAAACTGAAAGTGTATCAACCAAAGATAAGCTTATGTTACATTAATCATCTTTGGTTGATAGAAACTGGCAAGCTTGGTTGAAGCAACTTCTTCAGCCATCGTTGCAAAAATTAATTACACTTGTCAACTTAAATCTACAATTAGATTAGTTTAGGTATTTGTCCAAAATATTTATGTAGTTACACTTTTTTAAAAAAAATCTTTAGATGGGTATGTATGCAGTAAGTGTTGGTTTAATCCATATAATAACATATTTTTCATAAATATTTAGAAAATGACATATAATCCGCGTTCCACTTTGCCATACTTAATTTTAAAAGTTAAAGAAGTGTTGATACTGTTACTGACAACTATTAAATTGCATTAGTCAACTTTGGTTGACACAAGCGAAGTTGTCGGTGATAACCGGCTGATGATAATCAACCAAAGTTGACTAATGTAATATCGGCTTCATAGATTAAGGTAAATATATAGTAGAAGATTGGATATCTCCCCTATAAACCGTGATAACAAGTTTTGGTGCCGCCTATGAAAAGGTCAGAGAACTAAATTTGACAGCCGAGAAAGTGGCGGGAAATATGAATTCATTTTGAATTATTCCAAACTTTAAATTTTATTTCTTGAAAATGTAATTAATAAAAAAACTATCGAAAATAGATAATTTATTAAAGACATTGTCAAGAAATGTGAAATATATGTTGAACTATAAAAAAAAATTACAGTACTTAATATGTTAATGTCTTTATTTAAAAATATATACATTTCATTATTTAAATCAAATAATAAATAAATAACTACAAATCTCAAACTACACGGCGACAACTATTAAAATTTAAGCACATACTACTCAAGGAATCAAAAATTTGAATTATTATTACAAGAGGTAATTTTATTTCAAAAATGGGATGTTACTTTAAATGTCTGCACTGCTTCATTGACCTCGTTATCGATGTTCGTCCACTTTTTAACAAATCTAGCCACCTCTATACTCCTTTTTTCTTAAAACTGACACCATACTATTTCAACATTCTTTGATGAATCTTATGAAGCTTCAGGTCGTTTCGACTAATAATGTAATATTTTGCTGCTCTTGTACGGTGTAAATATCTAAGTGCACCACCATGATGTAAATTCTTCTGGTCCACTTACACAAACCATTTCTTCTATTGGGCACTGTTAATTTCTGCAAATGTGTCTTCACTATGCAGGAGTTACAAATATTTCATGTGATTTTTTTCTGAAATATTATTAATTTGTTGTATTTTATATCACTCCTGTATAATAATGCTAGTATGAAAACTAATATACTTACCGAAAATATATTGAATGATAAAGTACTATATTGCAATAAAGATACAAATTCACAAATAACAGTTTTAAACGTCAAAGAATTTCGAACGATGCAATAGAGAATTGTGGGAAATTTACAGCAGTTCTCAAACATATGTTACCTTTTTTAGTATTTTGATATTAAAGTTTGAGAATCCCTGTAAAATCTGGTCAGGAAGTATTTCCAAACGCTACTAGATTGAAAACTTGTTATCACGTTTCTGAATGCAGTTTCACCCCCCTGATCGGCTTTAAACAACAGTAAACTTTAATTGTAATTGCCGTCAACTCTGGGATTTTATTGCGTAGTTGAGAAATGTAATATAGATTGCAAATGCAGTATATTTTTAAAAAATTACAACTAATTTACAAATATAACAAAAAATTATTTTCTTTTACAGCGAAGAAAAATATATACATATATATTTGTCAAATTGGAAAAAAAATATTAAATCATTATCATCGTGCTATTTATTTCACAGTAATTATTTACCAGTTCATAACCGAGTGGTTGTTTGAGGCGTATAGGTTTTAAAATAATCGAATACGAGTAGTGCGAGATTTATTATTCAACCGCAATTTCGATGTACATTATTATTATTATTATTATTATTATTATTATTATTATTATTATTATTATTATTATTTGACAGGGAAAATATTTGTTGTTTTATTGCTTTTTGCATGGAGACCAATTTTTTTTGCTAATATGCATATTCTCATTAAGATATTCATAATAGTGTATTCATGGTCTCATTTTAAATTTTAAGGTCTACAAAACTAGTCTTCGTTTTTAATTATGCTCTGAATATGCTGTAAGTACTTTTAAATGTACTGTAGTTAATGACACGTTTTGTAAAATTATATTCTCATTTATTTTAAAGCAAATAACGTTCGTGCAAAACAGTGCTGTACAACTTGCGACCCCGCAAAAAGATTTTTTTTAAGATCAATGAGAAAAGTATGTTTTTGAACGTCATTTGGTTACAGAAAGTGAATAATTGCAGACCAAAGTACTTTTCAGACCATTGCTAATGGTCTACAAAACAGGTATTTTGTATTATGTATTTCTCTATGTAGCTATCTATATACTGTAACGTTTTTATTTATATGGGTGAAGTGTAAATCATAGACAATTATTATTAACAAAGAATACGTTTATTAAACGATAATTAAATAAGGATTAAATATTAAAAGATAATAAAAACAACTAACACTATGATTAAATAATTATAAACACTAAGAATATTATTAAATGCTTAAACACTACGATTATTTATTTAACTAACATTTATATCACAACACTTATTTATATAACTACATTTATTTATGTTAACAACTGTTAAACTGTTTATTTATATCACTGAGTTCTGTACACGTTGCTTGTATAATACTGAATGTCCTTGCTGGCTTTCGCGGTGGGTTATATATACCTGCCTAGATTATTTCTGGAACCTCCTAGGACCCACCAGAGAAGGTCTAGAGGTAAACAACATCACACAATAGATTACCGCGACTAGTCCTAACACGTTCGCTGCGCACAGACACCGAGGCGCTTGGTAGCGCGCCGGCGGCGGCCGCGGGGGTTACGTTACACTGCCCCCTCCTTAAGACTGTTTCGTCCCGGAACAGTCCGCGGTGACGAAACCTGCATGTACTACCCTTGGTGCATTTCGAGTTCTTAAAGAAGTGACAGTCGATGGTCCGCTCGACTTCTTCGTTCTGTCCGTTAGGGTTAAAGCTGCAGACGAGAATTTCAACGCCGGTGAAACGGAAGAGGATCTCTAACATGTTCCTTACAATCCTCCAATCCAAACCGTCTAGACCACAACCCAACTTCGGTACTGCTAGCTTCAAAATGTCATTCTCCAGTAGATGATCCCTCAAATCGCACAGCGAGTTCCATAGGCTTTGATACGACGGCTTCTGGTACGAGCGTGGTTTTGTAACAAAATAGTAGATGTACCGCTGATGGTCTGAATTGCTATCTCTCAGTCGTAGCGTTTTCCCAACAGATGGACGTTGGTTGGCCAGTTCTTGTAGTCGTCCATATTTCGCCTTAAAGACTGAGGCTATGCCGCGGGACATCTTTAAGTCTTCTGATACGCAGTGGCCGAGGGAATAATCTGAAGACACGGTAAACAGATCTCGATGTTCTTCTTTTATCACGCCGTACCGCGCCTTGCGCCCAAAGGAATAGTTCTCCATGAAATCTTCAAAAGTCGGTTCTTGAGCTATGATCCGACGAACTGCTGCTCCATTATGGTCTTCGTGGTTGTCTCCAGCAAAAGGGGCTAGCCGATTAAAGTGTACCACCCTCGGCTTCCCGGTAGGTCGTTTCTTAATTCTATATACCACGTCGTTTATTCTTTTGACTACCTCATAGGGGCTCTCCCAATTCTTTTGCAGCTTTGGTGATAACCCGCGGCGCCTTTGTGGGTTGTAAAGCCACACTAAATCCCCAGGTATGATATCCACCTTTTTCGGCTTTGATGTCATACCGGTCCTTCATTCGGTCGCTGGCAGTTTGAATGTTCGTACGGACTTGTTCATGAATGTCATCCATTCTTCTCCGTAAGCCCGTAACGTAATCTTCTCCGGCCAGGTCTTCCCCAGGTTTGCTGCCGAACACTAAGTCGCATGGTAAACGCAACTCACGTCCGAATAAGATGTTCGCAGGAGTTTGCCCTGTTGTCTCATGCACGGATGAACGATAAGCCATCAGGAACAGATGAAGATGTCGGTCCCAGTCTCTTTGGTGGTTGGAGACTACCTTCGACAAATATCGGTTGATCGTTCTGTTCATTCGTTCAACCATGCCATCGGACTGCGGATGTAATGCAGTTGTCCTTGTTTTATTAATTCCTAATATCTTACAGATATTTTGGAAAACGGCAGACTCGAAATTTCTTCCCTGGTCGGAGTGAAGTTCACGTGGTACCCCGAATCGACATATACATTCTTTAACTAAGGTTTCAGCGACCGTGGTGGCTTCTTGATTGGGTAATGGATAAGCTTCAACCCACTTGGTGAAGTAGTCCATCACAACCACGATATATTTATTTCCGTCGTTACTTTCTGGGAATGGCCCGGCCACATCAATCGCAATGCGCTCAAATGGACTGCCAACGTTGTATTGACGCATTGGAGCTTTTCGTCGTCTATGAGGGCCGTTACTTCCCGCGCAAACCACACATTTCTTGCACCAGTCTTTAGCATCTTCAGTGAAGTTAACCCAGTAAAACCGCTGGCGCAATCTTTCTAGGGTTTTGGTGACTCCAAAATGGCCTCCAGACCCGTCATGGATCTCTTTCAACACGTCTGGTATTCTACTCTTAGGAATGACCAACTGAGCTTTCTTCTCAGTTCCATCAGCATTCTCTACCACACGCTTCAACAGGCCATCCTCAATCACCATGGAGTCCCATTGCGCCCAGTACGCTTTTACACTCTGTGATTGTGGTGCAACGTCTTCCCATATTGGTTTGCATTCTTCTGCTTTCCATTTTAATAAGATTTTCAAAGTCGGGTCATTTTCTTGGTCCTTGCGTAGTCCATCGGGCTGCCAACTATCATCGACTACTGTTGTCCTGGCGACGGTAAACTGTTTCTCTTCAAGTCGACTACAATGTTTGCAGTCATCTTGGCAAGGCCTTCTGGACAATGCATCGGCATTACGATGGCTGGTACCTATCCTGTGTTCGATTTTGAAATCGTATTCCTGTAGTCTTTCTATCCATCTAGCCACCTGACCTTCAGGATTCTTGAATTGTAGCAGCCATTTTAATGCAGCATGGTCAGTTCTAATCAAAAATTTTCTTCCGTACAAATATTTGTAGAAATGTTCCACGGATTTCACGACTGCCAAGAGTTCTTTTCTGGTCACACAGTAATTCCTTTCTGGTTTTGACAAGGTCTTACTAAAGTAGGCAATAACCTTCTCATGCCCATCTTGTATCTGGGAAAGAACGCCACCAATTCCGATGTTGCTGGCATCTGTGTCTAGAATGAATTCTCCTTCAGGTAAAGGATAACTCAAGACGGGTGCGCTTGTCAAAGCATGTTTTAGTTCTTTAAATGCAACTGTACAGTCCATTTCCCAGATAAATCTTCTTCCTTCTTCAGTAAGCCTTGTCAGTGGCTTGGCTATGTTGGCAAATCCAGGTACATACCGTCGATAATAGGTACACAAACCAAGGAAACTTCTGAGTTCGTGTTTGTCCCTAGGTGCTGGCCAGTCTCTCACAGCCTTTATCTTCTCCTGGTCGACTGCAATACCCTTACCAGAAACCACGTGTCCAAGGTAATGAACTTCTCTTTGAAACAGGTGACACTTCTTCGGGCTAAGTTTCAGGTTAGCCTTCCTCAATCTCTGGAAAACCTCTTCCAAATTCTTCATGTGGTCCTCGAATGTCTTACCTACCACAATAATATCGTCGAGGTACACTAAACAGGTTTTCCAAGATAGCCCAGCCAATACTGTTTCCATGAGTCGTTCAAACGTTGCAGGAGCATTGCAGAGCCCAAACGGCATTACGGTAAATTGCCAGAGTCCTGTACCAATGGTGAAGGCTGTCTTCTCCTTGTCTTTTGGATCCAAATCCACTTGCCAGTAGCCGCTCTTTAGATCCAAGGTGGAGAACATTTTTGAGCCAGCCAAAGTGTCTAATGTGTCGTCTATTCGAGGTAGCGGGTAGCTATCCTTCTTCGTCACGTTGTTAAGTTGACGATAATCGACGCAAAATCGTGTAGAGCCATCCTTCTTCTTCACTAACACCACTGGTGAAGCCCATGGACTGCTTGAAGGTTCAATCACACCTTCCATCTTCATGTCCTCGATTATTCTTTCTGCTTCCTCACGCTTCGCCAGTGGTAGTCTTCTTGCTGGTTGACGGATGGGTCTTGCGTCTCCGGTGTCTACTTTATGGTGAACTACATTAGTTCTCCCTTTGGTTTTCTCATCAAATTGGAACACATCTTTAAAATTTCCAATTAGATTCTTTGCCTTTGTTCTCTGGTCGGCGTTCAATTCTTCAAATGATGTTGTCAATTGATTGATTAACGTGTCCGGAACTTTTTGTGATGTGTTCCCTTTGGCTTTTACCGTTCGGATAATCGAGGATACTCCCATGCATTCTCCCACAATTGTTCCTCTCTTCAGAACAACAGGATAAAAATTTACGTTCCTTATCCGAACTGGTATTACCTGGCTGGCTTTGACCAGTGATTTTCCGACAACAACTCCAGTGCCGGTTTTGGCATCATCATTCTTGGGCTCCAGCATAACGATACTTCCCTCACAGAAACTACCATCTAAATGCGCTTCCAGGATAGTTTCACTTCGTTCTGGGAGGGTAACGTCCTCGGCCATTAGTACGCGCATAGCTTTGTCATCTCGTGGATTTAATACGAGTTCTTCTTCATTGACCATCATCACGCCCTTCTTCAGGTCAAGTTTAAAACCATGCTTTGTCATTGCGTCCATTCCGAGTATTAATTCATCTTCAACTTCAGCTACCAGCGCACGATGTTTAAAGGAGGTGTTTCCAATAGAGATGGTGACATCTACTTCTCCTAATGCGGTAGCTTGTTCTCCCGTTGCTGTGCGTAACCGCCACTTAGTTGGTTGAAGATGCGTCTTTCCAGTTTTCCTTATGAAGTCGGGTCTAATTATAGTTTTTGTCGCACCCGTATCCAGTAGCATTTTCATTGGCCTTCCATTAATAGAGCCATCCACATAGATGCTATTGGCTTTATGATGAAGAGATGCGACATAACTGATGGATTGTGGAGCTACTAGATTACGGGTCGACAGTTGCCCCTTCGCATCAACCCGATTTAGTTTTCCGACTCCTTTTCTTCCTTTGTCGATTCCGTCTTCTTTTGAGAGTTTCTTTCTTCCAGCAAACATTTCGTTTTCAATTCGCCGTAACCTCTCATCTAAATCTTCTGTGTTTTCATTACTCTCAGCATCAATATTTCGCACTCGCGATTGGTTACGTGAAGCTTGTTTGGCAGCTTCATGCTCCAATGCATATGAGAGTGCGTCAATTAAAGTTTTTGGACGGGCCAATCGCAGTGCTTGTTGAGTTTCGCTGTCTCGAACTCCGTAGATAAATGATTGAGTGGCCAAGCACTCCAAAACGCTGTCAGGAGCTGTAGGATGTGCGAGATGAACTAAACGAGCTACGTCAACTTCAAATTCTTGAAGGCTTTCCTTTGAACTCTGATACCGGTTCTTCAGTTGCGTCTGGTACACCTGCTCCAGATGCGCATTTCCATACCGCATATCCAATCGTTTGACTAGCTGGTCGTAGTCTTCTTGTTCTTCTTCTTTCAGCGTTTGCAGGATGTCGATAGCTTCTCCGCGCAACGAGACAGTCAACGCCGTAGCCTTCTCCTCGGACGTCCAATTATTCGCTTTTGCGGCCGCTTCAAATTGTTTTAAATAATTCGGCCACGAAGACTTCCCATCAAATTCCGGTGTCTTTATGTGCATTTTTGAAGTAGTTTCAGATTTTACTACTTTCCTTTCTTCTAGTACACCCACCTTTGCTACATCGGAATTCGACATTGACGTCGATGTAATTTTAGTGAATTTTTCCTGTATTTCTTCAATCTTCTTGTCATACTCATCTTTTAAATTCTTCAGGTCTTCTTCGGTTTTTCTAGAATTTTCTTCTAATTTTTCTTCTAAACTTCTAGAATTATCCTCTAATTTTTGTTCCAATGCTCTAGAATTTTCTTCTAATTTTTGTTCTAATGTTCCTGTCAATTCTTCTTTTAATGTTCTAGAATTTTCTTCTGCCTTTCTAGAATTTTCTGCCATCTCCTGTTTTAATTCTTCTTTTAATGTTCTACAATTATGTTCTAATTTTTGTTCTAATTTACCAAATTCGGATGGGTCAAATAAGTAATCGTCAGCATTTTCACCAGCAGCGATTAATGCTTGCCGCAGACGAGATTGTAGAACGCTTTTCAGTCCTGTCGTATCTAATTCGCGTTCTTCCAGTTCTCTCTTGAGATCACTTACTTTTAATTCACATAATTTTATTTGTTTAGTCGCCATTTTATTTATTTTTTATTTATTTACACTTCACAGTTTAACAACCCCACACCTGACACCAATTGTAACGTTTTTATTTATATGGGTGAAGTGTAAATCATAGACAATTATTATTAACAAAGAATACGTTTATTAAACGATAATTAAATAAGGATTAAATATTAAAAGATAATAAAAACAACTAACACTATGATTAAATAATTATAAACACTAAGAATATTATTAAATGCTTAAACACTACGATTATTTATTTAACTAACATTTATATCACAACACTTATTTATATAACTACATTTATTTATGTTAACAACTGTTAAACTGTTTATTTATATCACTGAGTTCTGTACACGTTGCTTGTATAATACTGAATGTCCTTGCTGGCTTTCGCGGTGGGTTATATATACCTGCCTAGATTATTTCTGGAACCTCCTAGGACCCACCAGAGAAGGTCTAGAGGTAAACAACATCACACAATAGATTACCGCGACTAGTCCTAACACGTTCGCTGCGCACAGACACCGAGGCGCTTGGTAGCGCGCCGGCGGCGGCCGCGGGGGTTACGTTACAATACCATACATTCAAAATTTGCGCTTTTATAAATATGATGATATATAAGTGAAAAATTACAAAACTTTTATTAATTACATCAAAAAGCGACTAATTACTACGTTTACCTGCAGTTTTAAAAATGTTTTCAGTTAAAAATTACGTGAAACTGTTTACATACAATGTTCAAAACAAGTCTACAGATTGGTTTGTTGTTCCAATTTTTACCTCTCGCTAAGAGAGGTATTGGATTAAGCACGTTTTAAGGTCCCTACAGTCCGATTTTAATATTTTTACGATGATGTCTGTCTGCGTGTGTGTGTATGTGTGTGGGACGTTGGAAGGACGATTTCTAAAAAACTATAATACTTAGTATCTGTTTAACTACATATTTCTCAGTCGGACATTACTGAGAAGAACTAAAAGGTAATAAATTGGTAATAATTGGACAACCGGAAGTAGCAGATTTTTTTGAAAATTTGTATTCTTGCTTGTATTAAAGTAGAGTAAATTCTTTATCTGATACATATAAATATTCTATTATAACTTTTATAGATTTAGAGATAAAGAAATATACGGTATATCTAATAATCTATTGTAATAAATCTCACAGACCAAATAAAGTCATGGAAGCCAATTCAAAATTAAAATGTTTGTAACTGACAGATAAATGTCAAAAATCCAGACACACATTATACTAAAGATTTTTTCTGGGAAGTACATACATTATATTATTTCTTATTGTATTAATAGTTAAATATATAAAATTTTAGGTATTACATACACCCTTCAAAAATAATGTCAATCCGGACAATGAATTGGAAACATTTCGAAAAATTAGAAGGGTACGACAAAATTTCTTCATAGAATGAATTTAAAATTAATCAATCTAAATATAAGGAATAGATGTAAGTAGAATTTTTGGTGTAGGTATACAAGAAATGTTAAATACAAAAGGGCGCGAGCAGTCATGTGAGTTTTTTGGCCTTGACAAGCAGATATGGTTGCCCGTGTCAGAATGATAGATAGTAATTATGTACATAGATGTCGAATATCATAATTTCTCATTCTAAATTTAGTGATTTTCCAATTCCATGTGGTTTATATTCATCGACAAGTAAATTCCACTCTCCTGGTGACAAATTAAAACTACAAACGCATGCGCAATATCGAAACTGAATTTTATGTGTTTTCATGAGTAGTTTTGAAACCAGATTTCAAGTCAAACCCTCTAATTTTTGTTTCGGTTTGATGTAACTCAAATCCGTTTTGACACTGTGTATACATAGCGTTTTCAAAACATTTTTAGATTTTATTTAGATTTCAAAACTGCATGTAAACTTAGTAAATATTTCTGAACACAGAATAAATGTTTTGTATACCTCTAGTTGGCAATTTGTAGTCTCGGTCTGCAACGATCTACTTTCATGAACCCTTTGTTTACAAATAACTATAGTGACATTGGAGTTCCCGCACAAAACCTTCCTGGGTTCTTATTTGTACTTTGTTCATGACAAAATGGTCCGTAGTATTAGAAAAGTTTGACAGCACTGTTGTAAATTATAATATAAGAATTCATGAATTCAAATATTGACTTACACACTGATAAAAGTGAATAATTGAAATCAATAAGATGACGATTAATTCAAGATATAATTTTGATGTAAACATAAAACGCAAAATTTAAGTTATTATAAACCAAAATGTTGAAAAGCCATATGGAATTCCTGTTAAACATACATATAACTCACGGCTTATGCATTATTATGCATGAACTAGTCTTGAAACTAGTTTATAGTTACAGATCTAATCCGAAGAACAACTGTAGTACTCTCTACTATCTCTGAAAATTGTATTATTTTGTCTGAAACATTTTTGTTGCTCCAGGCGTTCGACATCTGGTGGGCGAGCCCGACTACCGCGCTGTGCGACTCCGCTGGGAAGCCTTCTCACGGGCCGGAGCCGCTAGAATACTGCCCCCTTTCCAGGTAAACAAAGTAAACAAACACCAAACACTACTTACTCCACTATCGTGTTGTGGTATGTGTTATGTTATCTATTTATAACAGGAAATCATCTTGTCACTAACAACTGTTACATCTCTCTTCACCACTATAACTTATGTATTCGACAATGTAGACTACTTGTTTATTGTGTAGGTTAATCATGTATTCCAGATGTTGTGGTTACTATCTTGTTATTTTCTTGTAAATTAATACATACATCAAGATACTAGTTTTTACTTAGTGTTCTTTTTGTTCGGTTAGTGTAGTTCGTCACAGATATTTATATAACATGAACCTACATTACATATATTTCGTTTCATTTTTAGCAAGTGGCCTGACGTCACAAACACAAGGGTTATTTATACAAATTGGCATTCACTTGTGCACAAAGTTTTGTGTAGGTCTATTATAATAGGTACTCTAAAGCTGGTTTTAAAACGGCACCAAGAATTGTTTGTGTATTGATAATTAAAATACTAAGATTTCTCAAAATAAGGTATAATAGACTTGGTCTACTTGACTACTTGTGCTCTGACTCTGAGCCTTCTGTATAGAGTAGGTAATATAATATTTAGATGTGAAATTTATTTGTTAATTTAATTATTTAATTAATTCCTGGTCTATCTACGTTTTGGTGTAAGGTGGTCTTAATTTAATCTGCATTATAGTCGTAAGAGTGTTCGGGATTTCTTTTCCAGTTTTGTTTCCAAATTTGGCGGTTTTACATATTTCTTTTAGCCATTTCAGTTGACCCATCTGTTCTTTGCTGCATGATTTGCTTCTTCCTCCCTCATTTTTACCGGTCTATCTCTATCTACCTGCCTCTTTATGGCAGTATTACACTAACGATAAATCGACCGATTTATTGAGCGACTTGTGAATTGTGACCTTCAATTATCGCTATGTGTAAAACAGAAAAATCGATCGATTTATTTACGAAAATAAACTGATTAATAAATTGATTAAATAAAACGATTTCTATTTTCCGTCGATTTTTTTGGGGAATTATTGGTTACTTTTCCTGTGTGATAATAATAATTAAAATAACAAAATTTCATGATTATATTTCTTATTCACTTGTGAATATTAGTATAGGATGTATTCGTGGAAGTGAAGATAACTTAAATTATATTTTTGTGAACATTATAAAACTAACCTCGTTTTGAAACAAAGTTTTCTTTGAAATATAATGAATAAATCTTCAAAGTATACAAGACGGATATATTAATTTATAATTTTCTGATCCACGCAATGTATTTTTATCTATTTTCATCTTGTCGAGCATAGTTTTAATGTTAACACGAACTTTTCGTTTACGCGGGAATTCGTGACAACATAATTTATTGCCCTTCTAATGTGACAATGTGCATTCAAATAAGCAGCAATAATTGTTACTCATATTACAATATGTCAATTTAGATACACAAATACGTATACTATTTAACAAATTTCTAATATTACATACTTTAATAAAATCAACCTGTAGTTCATTATTTTGCCACTAGATGTCATATCGCTTAGCAATACATGCCAATAGTCTTGTACATTTCAAACTGTATTTGATATGTGCTTGTTTCTAAGATTATAATTACGCATATTCACTAGTTTTACTCATTTTTAGCTACAAGTACGTTACATAGAAAAACTACACTCTAAAAAACTATAAGAAAACTGAAGTGCCGCTAAGTTAAACTCTAACCACACAAACATTAATAAGTTGGTAGCCCTGATTTCAACAAAAATAAATTGATAGAAAATCGTTAAGTGTAAATTTTCAACGCCTTTTAAGATAAATTGATCGATTTATTGTTAATTGTAAAACCGCTATAAGTGTATCTTTGCCGCATATGGTTATGAAGCGATATATGAAACTGACTTATGCAGGGTTTACAACCTTTTATGGAGGGTTGCGTAGCTTAGCGGTCAGGACTAATACTTATTTAAACTTGAAGGCATCAAAAAATGGGCCGTATTGAAATACTGAATTTTTGTGTAAATTTTGTAAACTGAAAATATATAATAAGAAGTAAGACACAGTAAGTACAAAATTTTTATTTTTTGACTGCGAAAATATATTTACATATTACAAAAGAACAACACATAGTAAAACAGATTTAGTACAGAGTACGTAAATTTCGGATACGGTCCGTGCCAGAAAAAACAACCTGGAACCTGTACCGCAAGTTCCTGAAAACTTTATAACGGGCAATTGGCAGATTGTATAATGAGTTTCATATATCACTTCATACAACTATACTTGTTTTGCCAATCCGTTTATCACTCATTCTATATATTTGTCCCGACCGTTTTTAAACATTTCGATATATATTTCGGCACCTGCCAAAATATGATTGGGTATGACGAAATTGTTCAACCAATAAGAGCCGGAGTATCGAATTCATTTCTATTGGCATGTATTGCTAAGCGATATGACATGTGGCAAAATAATGAACTACAGGTTTTGTTATTAAAGTATGTAATATTACAAATTTGTTAAATATTATACGTATTTGTGTATCTAAATTGACATACATATTGTAATATTAGTAACAATTATTGCTGCTTACTTGAGTGCACATTGTCACGTTAGAAAGGCAATAAATTATATTGTCACGAATTCCCGCGTAAACGAAAAGTTCGTGTTTATATTAAAAATATGCTTGACAAGATGAAAAAATCTGTTGTGGCCAGCACAATACCTCTCGCCACTTATTTTTTTGGTTACATAAGTATATAACAGTCATGTTACATTGTTGGCCTTAACAAGCAGATGTGGGGGCCCGTTTCAGAATGATAATTAGTAATTATGTACATGGATATCACTTGACAATTTTTCATTCAAAACTTCAAGATTTTCAAAATACACGTAGTTAATTTTTCACCAGGAGTGTGGAATTTACTTGTCGAGGAAAATAAACCACATGGAATTGGAAAATCACTAAATTTAGAATGAGAAATTATGATACTTGACATCTATATACATAATTACTAGCTATCATTCTGTCATGGGCCCCCATATCTGCTAGTCAGGGCCAACAAAATCACATGACTGCTCGCGCCCTATTGTATTTAACATTTCTTGTATACTACACTCTACACCAAAAATTCTACTTACATATATCTATTTCTTATATTTAGATTGATCAATTTTAAATTCATTTTTTGAAGAAATTTTGTCCTCGTCTAATTTTTCGAAATGTTTCCAATTCATTACCAGGATTGACAGTATTTTTGAAGGATATATGTTATGTATTTATTAGTACATTAAGAAATAATATAATGTATGTACTTCCCAGAAAAAGTCTTCAGTAATGTCTCCGTATTTCTGACACTGACATTTATCTGTCAGTTACAAACAATTTAAATTTGCAACTATTTTCCATGGCATTCTTTCGGCTGTAAAATTTATTATAACAGATTATTTTATATATTATATTTCTTTTATCTCTAAATCTATAGAATATATAATAAAACATTTAAATGTATCAGATAAAGAATTTAATTTTCTTTAATATTACCAAGAAAAATTTTCAAAAAATATTATTTTGAAGATTATTTTTCAAGAATCTTCTACTTCCGGTTGTCCAATTGTTACCAAAACCTTTTCAGATCTTCCCATGAATGTCTGATTGGGAAATACGTAGTTAAACAAATTTAAAGTCTTATAGTTTTTGAGTAATCGTCCTTCCAACATCCTACATACATACACACACACACACACACACACACACACACATACATCCACACACACACACACACACACACACACACACACACACACACACACACACACACACACAGAGACATCATCGTAAAAATGTTAAAATCGGATTGTAGGGACCTTAAAACGTGCTTATTCAATAAAATCTGGACATGCGATTTTTAGCATGAATGCAATACCTCTCTTAGCGACAGGTAAAAAGATAATAATACAGTGCGTGAATCAGAAAATTATCAATTAATATCCGTCTTGTATACTTTGAAGATTTATTCATTATATTTCAATGAAAACTTTGTTTCAAAACGAGGTTAGTTTTATAAATGTTCACAAAAATATCATTTAAGTTATCTTCACTTCCACGAATACATCCTATACTAATGTTCACAAGTGAATACGAAATATAATCATGTAATTTTGTTATTTTAATTATTATTATCGCACAGGAAAAGTAACCAATAATTCCCCAAAACATTAACATTAGTATAGACTAATGTTCACAAGTGAATACGAAATATAATCATGTAATTTTGCTATTTTAATTATTTTTTTGAAGATATCTAAAAAAGAAGTGGTTATACAATTTACGTTAAAGTTTTATAAAAGTGTACTTGGAATTTATACAGGGTGTTTCCTTTAAAACAACCAGCGCTTTTTTGGGCGAACTAATGACTTTAGAGAAAAATGTTATATACAAAAAATTACCAGGAAAAAGGGCTTAATTTATGAGGAATAATAAATAAAAAATTCAACCAGTGGTTCTCAAACGGTAGAATAAAATTATATTTTTACCTCTCGCTAAGAGAGGTATTGGATTCATGCTAAAAATCGCATATCCAGATTTTATTGAATAAGCACGTTTTAAGGTCCCTACAATCCGATTTTAACATTTTTACGATGATGTCTGTGTGTGTGTGTGTGTGTGGATGTGTGTGTGTGTGTGTGTGTGTGTGTGTGTGTGTGTGTGTGTGTGGGATGTTGGAAGGACGGTTACTCAAAAACTATAAGACTTAAAATTTGTTTAACAACGTATTTCCCAATCGGACATTCATGGGAAGATCTGAAAAGGTTTTGGTAATAATTGGACAACCGGAAGTAGAAGATTCTTGAAAAAAAATCTTTTAAATATTATTTTTTGAAAATTTTTCTTGATAATATTAAAGAAAAATAAATTCTCTTTCTGATACATTTAAATATTTTTATATATATTTTATAGATTTAGAGATAAAAAGAATATAATATATAAAATAATCTGTTGTAATTAATTTTACAACCGAAAGGATGCCATGAAAAATAGTTGAAAATTTGAATGTTTGTAACTGAGAGATAAATGTCAGTGTCAGAAATCCGGAGACATTACTGAAGATTTTTTTTGGGAAGTACATACATTATATTATTCTTATTGTATTTATAGTTAAATATTTAAAATTATAGGTATATTACACATACCCTTCAGAAATACTATTAATGGTCTCCACTCTGCAACGTAAAATACAGAAAAAAATGTATCTCATCGAAATAATGGGTAATGAAAGAAAAATGTACTTGGAGAATCTCTTAATTCTTGATCTGTGACTATTATGGAGGTGACAAGTCTAAGTTGAAGGACTTAAATTTGTTTTAAACATTATGGGACAATGCACACCAGCACTGTAGCTGGAGTAACATTGAACTGCGAAAAAGCTATCAAATTCTTCTCAAGTAAGTTGTAAATATTGACAAAATTACACATCGTTATAAGTGCAATCTATCCATCACTTTATTAATGGGAATTAGTGTTATTTAGATACAGCATGTATGAAAAAATAAAATGTAAAAGAAGATATGTAAGAATAGATGCACAATTCAGATTATACATTTTAGCCGCCCAAAATTAATGTTTTTACTAGAAGAATATGAAGAGAAAGTAAACAATAACGTTGTTCGAATTGAAAATCCGTGTTACCAGCAGGTATATATAGTAAACTCTACTTTGTAATTTATTGTACATAATTTATGGTAAAATATCTTATAGATTTTGTAAGTATATGTGAAAATTGTTTTATGTTGAGTCATAGTTTATACGTTATAGACTTATATGAATATATTATTTGTATTTCTAAAAATATTCTTTGCTTTATGAATAGAGCCAGGTAAAATATACGGCGAGAGGTTATGTGCTGGCCACATCAGATTTTTTTAAATGGCAACCTATATAATTTTTTTATCCATTAGATAGAGAATTTTTTTCTGATTTCAACGATATAAATATGATATGGGGTGATATAACAATTATTTCGAGAAAAATGATATTAAAAATCAGAAATAATTCTACAATATTGAAGTAGGCTATGCAATAAACAAATGAAAACAAATGATACAGGTGACAGATAGTTTTGTTACTTACGTTATTAAGTGTTTGTTTTCGTAATTGTTTAATTACTTATAAAAAATGGCTTTGCAGTTGCTAGAATTAACAAATTAATAAAAATTAGTACTCTTAAGTGCAAAAATACCAAAAATACCTAAGGTTGCATAAATTTGTAAATAATTTCCATCATATTGTTTTTCTTTTTATGTTAGTACTATTATTTTTTGATATTTCTTCGTTATGTAGTTCATTTGTTATTATGAATTTCTTAGTAAAACAAGTTATTTTAGATATAAGAAAATAATATACTATCGTAACCTAGGCAATAGTCGTATTAATAGTTGTTTAACATAAAGTCTATTTTTGTTCGAAATAATATGTTAAAGGACTATACATACCTGGTAGACGTTTGATTCAGTGCATGAATAGAGCGGCTCAAAAATATGGGCCGATGCCAAACAGTATTATACTACAGATTTATAGTTTTATTACTGTACCCGACAGAGTCAAAAAATTTGCCTATATAAACAGTAGTTGCACTCGTCATTTCTTTGGATACCGAAATATTTGACCTCGAATGTGTTAGCTCCGCCTCTTGGTGTATAAATTCTAGTTTCGTAGATCCTCGTAGGATGGCAGCTCCTACGATCAGATACATGTTGCAAACTTGTTCAAAATTACGGGCTGGAACAAAGCTTTTGTCACACAGATTTTAATAAGTGAATCTGTTCATGAGGCAACATATGTATGTCATAATTCTCTTCGGGAAATAACTTGGAATTGTCAACATAGTGTGTATACATTGGCGTGTTTTTAAAAAAATTATGTCTCGTGTTGATTTATATGATTTTGATGCAGCAAAGGTATTTTCCTAGTCGGTGTCAGCACAAATTATACGAATTGAACTAGCTATAAATCTAAGATTTTACATACTTGCTCTAATTTTTTCCTTGTACTATTTCAGATTGGGTATTTTCTTTTCCATTCATTATCATATCATTGCTTTTAGCGTTCGGTTAGGTGTATATAATGAAGTGCTAGTACCTGCCTTGATGTATGGACGCGAATGTTGGTATAGGCGGAAAGACATAAAAGGAGAGTGAGTGACTGCCGTGGAAATTAGGAATTTACGTGGTACGTGGTGTATGTGAGTATGTAAGGCGGAAACACGTAAGAAATAATATGTATAAAGGTATAAAGGGCCCCTCACCGTTATTTATTCTTGAGAATTTGTTTCATATTCTATTTTTTACAAACAAGTTTCCGTTTATATTTTAGGAAAAATAGTACCCAATATATTTTTTTTTGATCCAAAATAAAAGCATTATATTACGTATTATACAGAAAAAAAGGCAAATAATACAGTTATTTTATGGGGTGAACATTGAAAATAATCATAATTTTATGACAAAAAAAAATCGTATGATAACCAAAACATTAAAATTATGTTTTGTAAAGAAATATATTATATTGAGTTTCCTTTGGCTATTATATCAGAAAATAAATGACGAGCTACTGAATCTACCAAATTTATAGTTTCCGATTGCGATATATTCTGCCATTCCTCTTGTAATTTATTTTTAATTCTTGTTAGGAATTATTATTCGCGTCTTGTAAGAAAATGGCTATTGAATATATCAAAAATCATTTCCCACAGTCATCGAATAAGCCCAATTGAGCATGTGCGAGGATTTTTATTTAAGTGAAAATATTTATGTTACGTATTATACAAAAAAAAACAAATAATACAGCTATTTCATTTATTTTATGGCATAAATACTCAAAATATTCATAATTTTATGATAAAAACAAGTTTCACCTATTTTTTGGCACATAACTTCAAATTTGCTTTTCAAATATCAAGGTAACCTTAATTAATCCTACTCTCGTTGACTAATTATACGCTGAAAACATAAAACTGCATTGACCCCCCCCCCAAACAGTGTTAGCCCAGGGCCCCAAAAGTTCACGGTCCGCCCCTGAAAAGAGAGTAGGAGTAAGTCAGTTGAGATGGTTTGGTAATGTAGAGAGAATGACGAATGAATGGCTTGTAAAGCGTAGATATGTTGAGGATGTTCGATTGCGTGGCCGTTCAGTGTGCAAGTGGGATGGATGTAGTTGGTAGTGTACTAAGGAAGAGAAAGTTTCCAATTAGAAAGAGAAGAAGGGTATGTATGAATGCGATTATGAATGTAGCTGAGGCGAAAGAAGTGTGTTTGGACAGGAATGTGTGTCGAGGGATAACTGTTGCGTAACAATTATTGTGATCCGGATGCGGTATTTCGTACTGAAAATCGGTCACTAATATATGTAAGGAGTAACGAATATTTGTTGTATGAAGATATACGGTTATACTTTGGTTCACGAAAGATGACTATGCATGGTAACTTGTTCGAAGAAAGAATACACAGCACTTTATACAGTAGTAACTTAGCAACATTTCATGTTAGAAAGAGAAAGATTATTTGACGTATGTCTATATAGTTTATGTTGTGTGACAGATATACGTAAATGGTGACATTACTTTCCAACACATTCCATTACAAATAATAATGACGTATGTCGTAGAGTTACAGATATCTTATTATCTACTGCATTGCCCTCTGTCATAATAGTTACCCACTGACGTTGACATTTAAATCAAATTATTATTCCATGGTTTTTATCAAGTCTATGTTTTTGGATTTTGCAAATACATAGGTGAAGAGCATAAATCTTTGAGAAAGGCGTTATTTAAAAAGAAACATAATTTTCATACAAATTACACTTATTTTTTTCAGTTAAAATATATCCATAAATATTTCATGTTGCACGTCTATGTATACGAAATGCAGTGAAGTTATCTGCTAGTAATATTATACCATACGGTTAATAAATGACCTTGAATTGTCATCTTTCGTGAACCAAACTATAGTAATATTATACCATACGATTAATAAATGACCTAGGATTAAGACAGCCATACTCATGTATGAATGCAATGTTGAATGTGAAGGGCGAAAGAATTGTATTTGGACAGGAATATGTGTTGAAAGATGTAAAGGATGATTGTTACGTAACTATTATTGTGGCCCAGATGCGGTATTTCGCTACCGAAAATCGGTCACATTAATATGTAAGGAGTGAGGAATATTTGGTGTATGAAGATGAACGTTTATTAAGACTGTTGGTAAGAGAATGGAGTGTGTCAACTGAGCTCTTATTGTTTTTATTTTCGGGTGAGATATGCGTGATTTTTATGTATCATAGTTTATATTTTCCCTGAGTTATTATTTTAAACCACTCATAAACACTTGTTTTTAGGTTCGTTATTGCGAATTGCAATCGTGGGGCACCCAACGATGTCGCAACCAAGATGTTCCCCACCTTGCTGAACCAGATACCAATGAAGTTCCTGGTCTGAGTGATGCTGATGACAGCTTCAAACTATATTCGCTGGATATTGAAGGACTTCGCATGGCTACAACATACTCGTTTGAGATCCGACCGAAGACTGCAGGACGTGAAGACAGAGCGGATGATAATGTAAATGATAACGTCATTATCATTCCGACAAAGGGATGTAAGTTTCCTTTATACGAGTAACACGGAAATATTTATGTGTAGACATTTCCTGCGTTAGGTACTGTTCATTACTTTATTTATTACTACTATTTGGCATATTATAAACTGATACTGCGTTTAACATCTGTTCATATAAAATTTTAATTTACAGTGTGATTTGATATGGATTCCAGTCCAGATGGTTTTCGTAAAATAACATTAGAAAAAAATTGAAATAAAAATTATTCAGTTAGGTAATGGATCTTTTTACATCAAAAGAGAAAGAGATAGACAAAAATGCACTAGGTTTGCGCATTGGGGAGGCAAGATATATTTCAAACAAAATTTGAAATGGCAGAAAGTGAAAACGTAAATACATATATTAAATAAATTCACACAAAGCGTTTGTGATAATGAATATTTTAAAACACGAGGGCAGAGGACGAGTACATGGGAATAAGAAACGTGGTTCAATGTTCTAAAGACGCGAAATAAACACCACATAAAGTGACAGATAATTGCGTAGTTGCCAGTTTGTTAATTTGTTATTAAGAAAGTTACAAATAAGATTAAAGCTTTTTTTAAATACATTGTTATGTCTTTATTAATAACTTCTTTATAATCAAAGTCAAAATAATTCAAGTTTCTGAGAAGAATATCACTACGTGGAAACTTAATTGCCATCTAGTAGGTAGTATTAGAACGAGTTAGTTCATGGATCATTTAAAAAAAACAGTGAGATGGGTATGAATAAAACAAAAAATGCATGTTTATAATTTTTTTTTATAAAGAATGGCATAAAAAAACAAATTAAATATCAAACTATGTATTTAAGATTTTAAAAAAATAATAAATTAGAAGATGTATCTGAAAATTTATACTTTTCAGCCTTGATATGATTATTTTTCAGTTTCTGCTCGAGCTACACTTTGCCTCCCTCACGCCAGCGAAATAGAGGTATCCACTGGTCCTCATTTCGCCGGCAGAATAACCGTTGAAGCGAGCGACGGGGAACGTTGCACAGTCGATGGGGAGGCTGACAGCCCGCGAGATACGTACGTCCTTCGCATAGACCACAAAGAATGTGGGAGCTTTGTGAATGAAACCACAGTCGCCACGTATGTCATAGTGCAAGAGAATCTCCCTATATTAACTCACAGTACGAGGAGATTTCTAGTGTTGTGTACCTACCAACCTGAAACACTAACAGTGCGTGCTGGGTTGAGTCTACCAACCGGCCATGCGCACCACCATGGACATGGTCATGGGTATTCAGCGCCTTTATCACCAGAACAAGAATATAATTCTGTTCGAAGATCGAGGCAGTTGAGACCGATGAGACTGGAATCTCACGATGAGAATGATGCAAAAAATAACGAAGAAGGTAAATAAATAAACAAATAATTACTCTTAAAGTAAAACTAAAATTAAATAATTATATTACTTAAAGTTGGATTTCGAGTCTATTTCTGGATCACTCCGTTTTGTTCATCATAATTTTATCTGGCTAGGTATACAGCGTAATAATGTGCATAGATCGCCCTATAAATGTTTTACTTTGTGCTGTGTCATAACCCACAATTTAAAACGTACACTTCTCAGTACAAATTTTAAATAAAAATAATCCCAATAACTCAACCGATACTCTATTTCAGTTAAGAATGCACTTAGGAGTAGGGCTTACGATTCCAGCTTTTTGATTGGTCTAAACGCGAACCAAGTTTACAATAGTGAAAATTATGTATCAAAACATTTTAGTCATCTGTTGAACGTCGTAGGAGCTAGTGTTGTACGAGGATTGCCTTTTATATTTCGGGATTGGGCAGCCCTAGTGCTCCCATCTGGCAATTGACGTCTCTATCGTAAAGTTTGACATTTTTGACGGTATACGTACTCAGAACGTTTTGACGTACGAGCGCTATTTATGTTGTTTACAGTACCTGGAAAAATTCATATCGGCCAAAAAATGGAATTAAATTGTGAACATTTTGGTGCGATTATTATAAAACTTTCGACGTGGATTAACTCAACAACAGTGCACCGATGAACTTAATTCGATTTCAATCGTGGCCATAGTTCGCTCAAGGACGAATTTCGTGAAGGTCCAAAATCGGTTGTTGTTCCTAAAAACATTGATGCGGTGCGTGAACTGATATTGCATGATTGTCATGTGACTTATCGTGAGATTGAGGTATCCTTGGACATTAGTGGGGCCAGCATACATTCAATATTGCATGAAAATTTGGCCGTAAAAAATATTTGATCGCGTTAGATCCCACATGATTAGACAATCGCTCAAAAACAAGCTTATATCAATTGATGATAATGCGAGCTCTTATACATCGGCCCGAACAAGTGACTTTTTGAGCGCTCAAAACGTCGATTTGAAGAGTCATCCGCCATATAGTCCTATTTTGGCACCCAATGACTTCTTTTTATATCCGAACATCAAAAACAAATTGCGAGGTCAACGTTTTTCGACACCTGCGTTTAAAATGCATGTTTTGGAGATACCTCAATCGGAGTGGAAAAAGTGATTCGAAAATTGGTTCACACGCATGCAAAAGTGTATTGATCTTCATGGAGAACATTTTGAAAAACAACAAAGCCATTTTCGATGATAAATATTTGTTTTTATTCTCTAATCCCGAAATATAAAGGCAACCCTCGTAGTCAGTGCAGAAGTCTAAGCTATGATCCTTTAACTCCTTTAACCTTATAACTGCGACTGGGTAAAGAGGCCCAATTTTAGATTTCATTTACCTTTTATACGTTAACTATAACTTTTATGATTGTGAAATTTACCTACTTTTTCTAAAATATATTATTCATTATAGCGTTACATAAAAATATTGTCACACTAGTACGTCTCCGAACATACAGAGAAGGCAGGCGCATATGCCACGAACGGGTTTTTGAGACTCATATATTGTTCTTATATGCTTGCAAGTGCAAACTTGTCTCATATCTGGTTTTATATTTCCTTTCTGTAGTTGGAAGCGCAATCATTGCTTGTTATTTCTCAGTGTCTATGGTACTTTGATATCTGTAACATTGTAGTTAGTATTACTCGAAAAAATCCTGAAAAAATGTTTACCAAAAGAGGTCTTACTGACGAAAAGTTACTGAAATACCTTCTTGAGAATAACACTTATTCAAATGTATGAAAAAAAAAATTCGGTCTACTGAGTAGTGGAAGAGGGGGACGCAATTCAAGGTCAAAGTAATGATGTTGAGCCCTCTGAAAATATAGAAGAACATATTATAGACGTTTCTGATAAATCTGATTTATTCTTTTCCAAAATCGAAAATGAAATTTAGACAGCGCCTCCTATCTCTGTGCCTACGGGTGGACGTAGTAAAAAGGACGTATTGAATGAGGATAAAGAACTTTCACGCTTTGTCAGTCATTTTATATGAATAACCCTTAAAACATCACATAGCCCTGAGAGGCCCAATCAGTGGCAAACGTATACAGTAATTTCCCGCAAGCGTAGGGTTAAGTAACTCTTTAGTTACTAAAGAATTAAAAATATTCAAATTTTGACGTTTCGAGCTGTCAAGTATGACGCACTTTAAGATGCCAGCAGAAATGTGACTCGAGCGACCTTGAAGTTCATGGGATCAGCTGATTTGTGTGCACTTGTCACTTTGAAAGCTTTAACCGAAACAATATATTGATTTTGAACTGCTAAAAAAGTTATTATTTTAAATTTTTCAGGCATGCAAACACACCCAATTAAAAACAATAACTTTTTAGCTGCTCAAAATTAAAATAAGTCAAAATATTGTTCTTGTCAAAGCTGTCAAAATGACAAGCGCACAAGAATCACCTAATTCCAAGCTATTCAAGGTTACTTGAGTCACGTGTCTGCTCGCGGGCTCGCGCCAGAAACAAATTATTTTATTGGTTCGGCTCGAAAATGATCCTCTTCCGACCAATAAAATAACTTGTCTCTATTCGCGAATTAGTTCAAAATTCTCTCGTTATCGTGAATGGATTATAATTCATGATTTATGTGTTTAAAACGGGCTGGCTCCGGAGCGCCGCCAAGTCCATTTTTACTTAAAATAAAATATAATTCCGAATCAATAAATTATTGGTAAGATTTGTGCGTTATGATAATTAAAAAAAAATACTCTGTCAAAAATATAATACTTATCTAATATTTTTTTGTTCTTTCACAGATAGTATGACACCAGTAGCACTTCTTTCAATGTTGGCAGTCATTAGTATATGCGGAATTGTTCTCATCACCTACCGTTGGCGCCAGAAAATGAAACATTCCTCTCATTCTGATACTGAATCCATTGGCTCGGATATAAGTATATCTACAGACGTGGAGAATGCCTCTAATCACAGTTCCTTAAATATTACACAATCAAGTTCTATAGACCAAAATTTTTCATTACACATGATTAAAGAATTTCAGAAACAAAAAACTGATACTCACTGCTAAAATAGATAATGTAACTTAATGCCATTATTTGTAAATTCTAGAGCAAAATGGTGGTGTTGTGGATTGGGAAATTAAGGGTAAAATATTTTTGTAAGGTTGAAAAACTGCCTAGAATTTTAAAATATGGCCTTAAAAGACTTAGAACATTAATAAAATTAATAGATGTAGTTATTTATTTTATTAGTGAGACTGCGTTAAGAAAAGATAATATAGTGATATACATATAAGAAAACCTCGTGTTGTAGCACCATTTTATTATATTTGCCTTTTAAAAATGTAAACTAAAATGCATAAGTATTTATTGTTACACAATAACTAATTACATTATATTAAGCAGTTTTTAAATAAAGCATTCAGATCGAAGATTATAAAATAATAAAACAAGGAAGAAGTTGAATAAAAAACTATTTTATTTATTATATTTTTTCTTATGTCGTCAAATTATAAAACAAAATAATGGCAAAAGAAAAAGTCGAGTAAAAAACTATATTTAATTCATTTCTTAATATAATTAATTTATTATACTTATCTCTAATGCCACTTTTCACACACTTTTCTATACAAATATGAAATATTACAATAATATAACAATATTAATAATTTTACTAGTTGGTTTCTATAATCTATCAAAATTATACTCCTTTAGTCGAACTAAATAATTGATACTATACTCATTAAGGTATAACTATTTGACAAAAACCACAAAATGCTCTTCTTTTGATTTTAATTCACCAATAACTTAGAACACAGAACAGAGTAACTATGAAAAAGCACAAGTTTCGTGTGTCAATCGGATAACCGAAAATGGCAGTTTAATTGAAGCTTAAATAGTTTTTCTTCAAAAAAATACCTTTAAATGTTATTTTTTCGCAATTTGTTATTATAAAACTTAAAGATTATTTCATTTTCTACAGGTTTGCATTAATACTTTTTCTATATATTTTATGGATAAATTTATAAAATATAAAAATTATATCTCAGAGCTTATGCACACAACTCAGTGGTTGTATGTAACTGACAGATAAATGTCACTGTCAAAAAAATAATCATTTCAAATTAATAACAGTAACGTTTTCAAAAGGAAATTGTAAATAGAACAATAGTTACATGGAAAGGAACTTAATATACATAATATCAAATTAATAATAATGTTTTAAAACGAAAATTGTAAATAGAACAATAGTTATATGGAAAGGAAATTAAAATACATAATTTCTAGTATTAGTAAATATGCAGGTATGTATTTGATGGGTGTGCTAGTCTGCTTTGTACACAAATTTCGGTAATGATATGATATATTTGTACCGTGCAAGCGTTTACCACGCGTCACCTCACGGGTACTCATTTTTGGCGTGGAGAATGCATCACAGGGGTCAGTTTTGTGCCATTTAAAGTTCGAAATATTTGATAGTAGAAATTGAATCCGGTTCCCAGATTCGCGTTTTGTGTTGGTCACATTAGATTTTTTTGTGACGCCGCTGAGACGGCTGGTACCACCATAATAATATAAATTCCAAAGGGACAGACACATTCAGATCTCAAACAAATGAATAGTCGCTGGAGCATATAATAATCAGTTCTAGACCCACAACTTTGTTGGACAGTTTTTCCTTTGTAGCATATTTCTTCTATTTTTCAAATCGGGACTTATGATTAAATGTTTACGTAATTAAATATAAGAATAGAAAAAAATCATAGATAATAAACTTAGTTTTGGTTCACAAAAATTGACTAATTCGTTATTTTTTTATTGTAAATTTAATCCGAGTGTTTACAATATTTCAGTAATTTTTATAAAAAAAATCTGTTGTGGCCATCACAATACCTCTCGCGCCCTTTCCATTGTGGTATATATAAGTATTGTATTTAATATTTCTTGAACACACAAAAAAATCTAATTATATCTAATCTTTATATTTACATATTTCCTATCATTTTAAATTCATTCTATGAGCAAGTTTTCTCCATTTCTTCTAAATGTTCGAGGTTTTTCCAATTCATTAACAGGAATGGCGTTATTTCTGAAGGGTTCATGTAGTATACCTATAATTTTAAATATATAATTAATAATACAATAATAAATATTAAATATCGTTTCCAGAAAAAGCCTTCAGTACTATCTCTGAATTTTTGACACTGACATTAGTGACATTTATCTGTCAATTACAGAAATTTTAATTTCTCAAGTAGTTACCATGGAGATGTTTGGGCTGTGAGCAGGCTATGACATTTACTACAACAGATTATTTTATAGATTACATATCTATATCTTTAAATCTATAGAAGATATAATAAAAAAATTAAATGTGTCGGATAGAGAATCTTGTTTTTTAATATTTGTAATAACATAAATTTTCAAAAAGTAATATTTAGAAGATTTTTGTTAAAATACTACTACTTCCGGTTATCCAATTACTACCAGAACCTATTCAACTCTTCCCATTACTGTTAGATTGAGGAATCTGTAGTTACATAGGTCTTTAGTCTTATAGAATTTAAGATATCGTGCCTCCCAACAACCCCCCCCCCACACAGACATCATCGTAAAAATGTTATTATCGGATTGTAGGGACCTTAAAACGTGCTTATTCACTAATATCTGGATATGCGATTTTTAGCATGATTCCAATACCTCTCTTAGCGAGAGGTAAAAAGACACCTACCTTCTATATATTTCTCCTAGTCGCGATATTCTGAAATTCAAATAAACGAAACAAAACAAATTTTAGAATGAAATTATATATGTATAACAACATTTATTAATAGAACATTATGTACAAATATATACAAATTAGTCTTATGTGTAAGAATACTAAACATTAAGGGCGCGTGTAAAAGCGTTAGTATTCATAACATCCGTTGGATGCTTTCTGTAGGCGCCACTAGTATTTTTACATAGGTCATAGAATCAGAAATACTTTGCCAAACTTTACTTCTCATCTACCCCCACTAAGGTATTTCCGAGCTGAGAGATATATTTGCTTACAACGGTGTCCTATTGTCTTCACTCTAGAGAACATTATTTTCCTAAAATTTGTGTAAGCATTATAACATCTTATTTCTGGTTAGCGGTATCTCAAATATCTTGTAATCTGGTTAGCTTTTACCTCGTATTTATAGATAATGATAATAGTTTTCTTGAAACTTGATGAATATGCAATTATAAATAGGATTTATCTTTGAAGAATAGCGATATCTCAAAACTCTTGTAATCGGATTAATTATTGTTTGTATCTCCTATTTGTAATTATCGTAAATAAACCCTATCTGTTCTATGTTTTCTCAGTTTTTTTTTATGATATAACGAAAAAGAAAAATAAATAGTGTTTATTATTTAACGATATAAGGGTCCGTGTTATGAGCGCACTTTTATAATAAAAGCGCTTTAATAGAGCACATTACTCATAAGAATAATATGTAAAAGCGCGCTACATAAAGGCGCTTTTATTAAAAAAAAGGGCGCTCCTAATACATGCTTTAACTATTTCTTATTATTTTTTGTATCATATTTCTTCGATATGGGAAATAAAAAAGAAGAATTGTAAACTGTGCTAATAGTATCATTTGTGACCAATACAATTACTTCCGTCAATGTATTTTTGCCAAATTCCATGCGGGAAGTTTCTTACAGAAAATTCTATGTATCCAGTAAAATTATTTCATGAACTATACAAATTATACTTGACAATACCATCTGTCAATTATTAATATTTATTGTTTCTATGATGAGCTTGTACCAACATAGGCTGCAAGATTAATAATAAATTATTTAAATGTTAAAAAATGATATATAATTGCGTTTTTTTTTTTTGAGAAAAACTTTTAACAAATACAGGTACTTGCGGTTGACCAATTATAACCAAAATCTAAACAACTGTTCATATAAACGTACGAATGGGGAATACGAAGGAATTATAATTTTTAGGGAGTTGTAATATTGGAGTTATCGAACGTAAAGCTAGTCTTTATTCGAGAATGGATCAAAATTAAAACACGAGTGCAGCGGGGGTTTTAAGTAGTGGTGGGATCCGGATCCGGATAGTTTCAGTTTCGGATCCAAAACTATCCTGATATTCGGATAATTAAATGTGGAACTATCCGAATCACGCATCCAAATCTCAGTATTGGATTTTGGATCCGGATCTGAGTGTTGGATTTTGATTCCGGATCTGAGCATCGGATTTTGGATTAGAATCTGAGTATTGGAATTTGAGTATCGGATCTTAGATTACATTCAAATATTTGAATATCATTTCGTATTGTTATAGATACAAGGCCAACGTAATATAACGCAAAAATTAAATTGCTATTTTATTATATATCGTAATGATACTAGAGATTTATATATTGAAAATATTAAAAAAGACGAAGAACTTTGGGGATCTAAAATGCTACCAAAATTAAGCATTTTTTATAAGCGGTATTTACTACCTGAAATAATATGTAGGCGAATTCCTCGTGGATTACCGTACAAAGAAATATATAACGACAATTTAATAAATAAATCATGACTTATGATTTTTTATTTGAAATAATGTAAAATAAAATGAACGAACTATATTAGTAGTGTTACTAAAAATTATGATATAATAAATCTTGACATTCATTTCAAAGCTGCTTCTTCGGGTTTCGGGTAATGTAAACGTGAAAATTTGTACTGTTGTTTAAATTAATACAATAAATCGAAAATCATTTATTTATTTTATACCTTTTTCCTTGGTGAAATCTCATTCATTCAAAAGGGAAAGATATCGGTACATTGGTAAGGAAAACAGTTTTGATAATGTAAATTGCTTGTTACCCCTAGCGGCAAAATCGTGAAACTGTTAACATTGTGTATATGGGAATATTTTCGAAAGCAGTTTTCTCAAAAACTGTTATAAATATTTTATTTTTGTTCTCAAATTTTTAAAATATACATCAAGTATTAGTGCATGACATATTTTCGTCTTCATAAGTTTTCCATAAAGTCAAATAATCAACTTTAATTTTTTTGCTAAAACAACCAATTAGTATTTTATTTATTACAATTAAACTATATAATCAAGAGTCATTAAACTTCTTCATGCACTAGAAGACATACTAATGTACACTTCTTTAAATTTTGAAGTCATTTGCTTCAGTTATATTTGAGAAAACTGCTTCCGAAAATACCTAATATTTAAGCTATTTTTAAAGCGATTTGAACACTTTCACACGCGCCCTTAACCATATTATTTTATTTACATTCTCGATATACCTTCAGTCCCTGACTTGACTTACTAATTGCGGTATACCGCTTTGACAGCGGGTAATATCAGTACCTGAGTGTAAAGGTTAGGAGTAACGAAATTTTACTTTTTTTAATAATTATAAGTATTTGTGATCCATCCTAAATGTTTTTTAATAAATCGTAGAAATGGCCTTAATAGATCGGGGAGAAATTAAATAAACGAAAAAAAGTAATTGTGAAAAATTCATGGAGCTCGCTGGGATTTGAACCCAAGGCCTTTCTAAATCTTACTGTATATTTTTAATAATCTAAATCATCTATTTCATTGTAATATATACATAGTCACAAAAAAATTAATTCTGTCAGGTCTAACAACAAAATATAAATATTGTAATTATGACCAGACGTCACATAATTGTCACTGTTTGGTATGTTTTATATTGAGTGTCAACGTGTCATTATTTCTGCCGCTCTGTTGAAATGAAGACATGCATTGAACTCTGTGTACGTAAAATATTTGTTTTCTTCAAACGTCATAAAAGTAGCATCTTTTGTGACTTGATTCACAAGGTAGAAGTTTAATTTCTACGCCGCCGGAGTAGAAGTAGCTAATTTCTACGCCGCCGGAGTAGAAATAAAATAAATAAATATCCATGGAAACTATACAGAATCAACGAATAAGAAGTAACTTTAATAAAAGAAACCTGTAATAATATAAAGTTACTAAATACGACCAATATCTGTCAAATTGAAATATATAACCTGTGAATTGAAATATAAACAGAGTTTACTTTTGAGGAAATAATATTAAAGAATAGCAGACTTACATTATTATAATTACAGGGACGGTAATGAGCATAAGAATACTTAGAATTAGTGATAAGAAAAGATTATATTGTTTTGCAGTGATTACTGGACATATATTTAATCCACACTGTTAGATTTCCATCCAATTGAACAACTTCACGGGCGTACATTATAATCCTTCAAATTCCGACATAATTGCATACAAGGAGGATATAAAATTGCACAGTTTTTATTTAAACGTCAAAACGAAAATTTTCTTTTGAATGTTTATAACAAAAAGTGAACAAATAAGTATCCATAGCTACAGGGCAATTGAAATCGCAAACTTAATTTACGTAAAATATAACGTCAGTAGTAGATATTTTTCTTTAAATATCTACGTTTGAAGAAAAAATATAATGTGTCATTCGGAGTAAAAGTGTCTTTGTGTGCCTCGCGTGCATTTATCCGACTCTCACTTTTACTCCTAATAACACAATTATTCCCGACTGACATTAAAAGTGCGATATTTTTTACTGCCCGTTGTTGCTATGGCTATAGCAACCGTTACACAACATAATGTTATGGCGAAAATTTTCAAAATAGGTATTAAAAATAATCACTAAATTAATATTAATTCTATAATCGGCAAAAAAATATGTTCAACACGGTAAAACAGATTTACAGCTTCGGTAGCATTCATTCCCTCGGCTTCGCCTTGGTAATGAAATGCCAGCCTCTGCTGTAAATCTGGTATTTTAGTGCCTAATTAAACAATAGTATATTATGTTATTAGGAATAGAAAGTGGTATTTTCGTGTAAATACAGCTATTGCTGGGTAAAATATGAAAAGGGCGTTCTGCTCCGAATTACATATACTATTTTTTCTTCAATTGTTTCAAAGAAAACTGGGGAGTTTTTTGAATATTTTTTTGGAATTGTTTTAATTGTACAGTTTGCAATTTCAGCCAAAGTTGGCTGTGTACACTACAAAACACAAACGATATAACTGTCAAATAACAATTTTCAATATGGTCTGTGTTGCTGTGACGACTGCTGCCGCCAGCGGTGAACTAATAAGCTTACATTTTTTTACTAATACAATAATTAAAATTAACTATTAGTGCAATAATTAACATTATTGTACTAGTAAGAAAATGAATATCTTCTATAGTGTGTGTACAGTAGCATATTATAATACACTTGTAGAAAAATAACTAATTTAACATAAAGGCTATTTTTGTTTGAAATAATTTTTGGAAGTACAGTTTTCATTATCTGAAGAAATTATTTCAAACAAAAATAGCAGTTAACACCTAATCTATACCAGAGTCGAAATTTATTATGTTTCTACACTTGACGGTTCATCATTTTCATCTTCTTTGTCCGTTACGGCATCTAGTGCTTCATTTTCAGACTTGGACGATTCTACAATTAGTTTCTTTCGTTTCACTCTTCCCTTAATCATTATTTTTCCGTGTGTCTCCAAGTTTATTTTCAAAGATTTATCCCGGAATCCTGAAGGTTCATCATTTTCTTCTTTGTCCGTTGCGGTATCTTGTCCTTCCGACGATTCTACAATTATTCTCTTTCGTTTCTTTTTTCTCTTTTTCTTTTTGTCATGTGTCTCCACGTAACTTTTCAAAGATTTATCCCTGAATCCTGAAAGTTCATCATTGTCTTCTTTGTCCGTAAGAGCATTCTGTGCTTCATTTTCTGACATTTCTTCAATTGCTCCCTTTCGTTTATCTTTCCTCTCTTTTCTTTTAGTCACCCTCGTTTTGTTATGTGTTTCTATGTGTCGTTTCAAAGAAGATTTATCTCTGAATCCTTTTTGACAGATGTGACAAGAAAATTCTTTGACGTCCATATGTATAGGTAGATGTTGTTTTAAATGTGTATTCATTAAGAATTTCTTTCCACAAGTTGGGCATTCGAATTTCCTTTCACCTTTGTGGATAAATTTATGTTGCCAAAAATTTCCGCTACGTCGAAAAGTTTTCCCGCAAATGTTACACTCCCAGATTTTTTGTTTAACGTGTGTGTGCTGTTTCATATGGCCAGTTAAGTGACAACTTAGTACAAACCGTTTATCGCATACAAGGCAAGCGTATTTTTTTTCGCTGTCGTCGTGTAGTTTCACATGTTGTTTTAATATATATTCAAAACAAAATCTTTTATTGCACTTGTCGCATTTGAAGGGCAGTTCAGAAATGTGGGAGAGCTCGTGACTTTTTAAATACGATTCAAACATATACTGCCTGTTACATACTTTACATTGGTACTTATAATTATTATGAACTTTACTATGATGAGCCCGGAGTTGATTTCTATTATCGCATAAGGTCTTGCATATTTTGCATAAATAACGATTATGTACGTGCAGATGGAAATACATCATTCGTTTCGGAAGTCGTTTTTCGCAATAGTCACATTTTATTATTTCGTCATCACCACCATCAGCGATAATTATAAATTCTTCACTAGTTTTTATTTCTTCGTAAAGATCTTTATCTATTTCCTCAAATTTCAAGGTATTTTCTTCAATACCTATATCCATTTGTTCATCGTTTATCATTTCTTCGTTTTTTATCGTCAATTCTTTATTTATCCTGTTCTCAGTTTCATTATGTGGCATGTTTTCTTCAATATCCATGTCGTTGAAAGGAACAGTTGAATAATTATCTTCGTCCGCAGTACATTTTAGAGTTTGTGGTGCAGTTTTTAAAAATTCGTACATATTTGAATGATTTTCATCAGAATTAATTGTATTTTCGTCAGTATCCATATTTGCTTCAGCTACATCCATTTTATTGTTTGGAGTACCTGAGTCTTCGTTCTTCAATTCTTTATATAATTTTGCATCATTTGCGTTGGATACCAATTCATTTTCTTCAGTGTAGAAATCATTTTTGATATTAATATTTGAATTTTCATTTTCAACTAACCCAGAATTTATTTTAGCTGAATATCCTTTCTTCAATTCTTCATATAATTTCGCATCATTTTTTTTGAAAACTAATTCATTTTCTTCAATATAAAAATCGTTTTTGATATTAATTTCTGAATTTTCATTTTCAATAGGTCCAAAATTTATTTTATTAGCTGTATCCCCATTTCCTAATTTTTGATTTGTAGATGAATTTAGTAGGTACCAATTTTGAGGTTGACTTTCACCTTTCTGGGATAAGACATTTTCAGAAAGATTATTTGGGAAACGAGTATTATGTGGAAGAAAAATTTGGGAAATGGTATTTTGGATAGCATCGTTTTGGGTGGAGATATTCTGGAAATGAGTATTTTGACAAGTATCATTTTGGGAAGGGTCATTTTGTGATAGTACATTTTGAGGAAGGCTGTTCTCCACTTTCTGGGAAATGAAATTTTGGATAGGAATATTTTGAGTAAGGATGATCTGGATATGGGTATTTTGGGAAGTACTAATTGGTGACCGTTCATTTTGAGATTGATAATTTTCAGGGCTAATATTTCGAAAATGAATATTTTCATTTGTTTTTTTCAACGTATTGATATGGTCTGATAATAATAATTTTACTGTTAGGCTATCTTCAGTGCAAGATTTCAACATTTTATCTTCTTGTTTCAATATTTCTTTCTTTTCCAGCTTTTGTGGAAGAACATCGAACAATTTATTAAGTTTATTTTCAATACCATTAATGTTACTTTCTTCGGGCTTTGTTAAATTTTGATCAGGAGATGAATTTAACAATGCAGCATAAATGATTTTATCTTTATCACTTTTAATATCAATATCTTCTTTGACTACATCGACTATATCTTCATTAATGGCAGAACAAGAATCAAAAAAGGAATTAGAAACTTTATCTTCGGATTTTGGAATTTTTATTTCAACTTTTATTTTGGAAGGATCAATTTCTATTTTGTTTTTATTCAATAAATTCTCTATTGCAACTAAGTTCATTGTCTTATGATTTACTTTATCGTTATCTTTTGCATCAATTTTATTTTCTTGTAATTTTAAATTATCTTCGAGTAATTTTGCCATTTTTACACCAGGATGTTCATCATTTTCAGTACTATTTAAATTTTCAAATAAAAGTTCAGATGGTTCAAGTTTTAATTTTTTACAAGGTTCATTATAATGTAAATCTTTGTTATGAGTAAAATCTAAAGAAATAAATTCATCTTTTGGTGTTTTCATATCATTGTTACCACCATCAATGACAATTGATTCATTTGTATTTAAAAGATTGCTAGTATATTTATCAACATTATTTGATACTGTATTTTTTATTTTTTGGACATTTTGAGACAGGTCATTTTGAGGTTGATTATTTTGAGAAAGATCCTTTTTAGGTTTATTATTTTCCTTAGTATTTTGAGAAATTCTCGGATTTTTTACAATTTGAGGAGGAGGAACATTTTGAAACTGTGTAATTTGAGTTTGTCCATTTCGTGGTGGTAAAGTCTGAGACCAATAAGAATTATTGTAGTTATTAAAAGAGGTACTTTGAGATTGTGGTAAATTTTGTACATGCCAATTTATTCCATTTTGATAATTGGTATTTTGATATTGCATATTTTGGCATTGCCAATTATTATAATATTGCCAATTGTAATTTTGATAATTTGTGTCTACATTTCGATGGGTTAAATTGGGTTGTGGCCAATTATAATTTGAATGCGTATTATTAGAATAACTGTTTTGAGGTTCTAGTGTTTTATTGGGAACATTTTCTGATGGTTTATTTTGAACAGATCCAGATTGAGAATATATCAAGTTGTTAGATAATAAATGTTGAGACTGCGTATTTTGAGACGGAACATGTTGAGAATAATTATTTTGAGTTATTGAACCTTCAGCGGGTCGTTTTTCATATGGCAAGTTTTGAGAAGCTGTCATGTTTTGAGAATGTATATTACTGGAATAAATGTTTTGAGAAATTATTCTTTTAGGTGGATTATTTTCCGATTGTTTATTTTGAAAAGCCCCATTCTGAGAATGTGGCAAATTATTGGATAATAAATTTTGAGACGACGTATTCTGAGGCGAAACATGTTGAGATCGCGTGCTTTGAGTGGGTAATTTTTCTTGGATCAAATTTTGAGTGTGTCCATTTTGAGATGCTGTCAAATTTTGAGCGAGCAAATTTTGAGAATGTTCATTAATGGAGTAAGTGTTCTGATGAACTGCTTTTTGATGGGGAATATTTTCTCCTGGCTTATTTTGAACAAACCCATTTTGAGAATGTGGCAAATTATTAGATAATAAATTTTGAGACCGTGTATTTTGAGAAAGAACGTGATGAAAATAAATAATTTGATATCTTGTGTCTTTCTCTTGTGAAAAACTTTGAGTTTGTCCATTTTGAGAAGCTGTCAAATAAGGGTTTTGGGGAACTATTTTTTGATGTGGGTTAATTTCTGCTGGTTTATTTTGAACAGCCCCATTTTGAGAATGTATTAAAGTGTTAGATAATAAATTTTGAGACCCCATATTCTGAGGAGATATATGTTGATAGAAATTATTTTGAGATTGTTCTTTTTCTTGTGACAAATGACAAGATATGTTCTGCGGTACTACTTCTTGGGAAGGAATATTTTGTACTGGCCCATTTTGGGAAAGCGATACATTTTGTAAGGGTGAAAGTATATTTTGGGATTTCGTATTTTGAACAGGAATATTTTGATGTAACCTTTCTTGGATAGTGGGCAAATTTTGAGGTGGAACGCTTTGAGATTTTGTAGTTTGGGTATGTCCTTCTTGAGAAGGAATATTTTGAGATGAACTTTCTTGAGTAGGTGGTAAATTTTGAGAGGCTACGTTTTGAGATTGCGTAGGCAGGGAATAAACTTTTTCAGAAGAAATAATTTGTATTGATCTTTCTTTGGATTTTGTATTATTTTGAGATGGTAAATTTTGACCTATTGAGTCTTGCGGGTTTGGGGATGAATGCTTAATTACAGTTAATTTTTCAGAAGTATCATTTTTTGACGTTGTGATTTGTGGTAGCAAATTCTGGAAACTAGACGAATTTTCGGGGGACAAATTTGTATTTTGAGAACAGTTGTTTGATGTATACTGTACGAAAGTCATATTTCCAGATGTATCTTTCTGCACAAAAATATTTGCAAGTTGTTGAAGAGGAACATATGATTCTGACAAAGCTGGTAAATTTTGATCCGTTGAGTTTTGCGTTGTTGGGGGTGAATTTATATTTTGACGCACATCATTTTGGGAATAAAAATTATTAATTACAGTCAATTTTCCAGAGGTATCGTTTTTAGATGTTGTGGTTTGGGGTGGTAAATTCTGGGAACTAGACGAATTTTCGGAAGGCATATTTGTATTTTGAGAAGAGTTGTTTGATGTATACTGTACGAAAGTCATATTTCCAGATGTATCTTTCTGCACAAAAATATTTTCTGATGAAAGTTGTTGACGAGAAACATGCAATTCTGACAAAGTTCGATATGTTGGATCAACTTCCGAAATTTGATTTGGTATATTGACATAATTTGGTGCCCGATTTGGTGCAGTTTGAGCACGGTTATTTTGTTTACTATTTGGTTTTTTTGTTGCTACACTTTTAATAGAATTATCATGACCTATCGTGGTAGATGATGAAGTTAGCCGACAAATCTCTAATTTCTTTTTCACATTGTTCATTAACTGTTGGTAGTACTCCGGCGTATTCCACATTTTTTGTAGTTTTCTTATTTTTTTCGATTCTTCATATGTTCGTTCTTCATCTTCTTCTTCTTGTCCTCCATTTTTTGACTGATTTTCATTCTGAGGCGCACTTTTTTGTTTTCTCTTCAAATGGCGATATAAATCGTCGTTGCTTTTTATACACTTCGCTTTGAATACGTAGAATAGAGTAACATCAATGAGGCACTTGCAGCACAAGCGTACTTCGATGTCTTGTCCAAAATATAACTGAAACATGAAATAAGTTTTAATTTTGCTGGCTATATGTTTATCAGTGGCTTAATGCAAGAACAACCATTGTCAATATTTGTAACTTTCTTGTATCTTTCTAGAAACATGTATTTATAAAGAAATTAATTTTCATAAATCTTGTAAAATCTTTGCTGCGTCACCATGGAAACAGTTTCAATAATTTAATATTACTAATTGACAGATGCCAGTGTCAAGTACAATTTAGACAATTATGTGAAATAATTTTACTGAAAATACAAGAAATTTTCTGTATGCTGGCCACAACAGAATTTTTAAAATATGATGTAAGATCTCCAACCAATCATTTTTGATACCAAGTACTGTATTTTATTTAACAATGTTTTGCCGTGCGTGAATCTTCATCTAGATAGATATCTGGTGGATATTGTCATTTTATATTTTTGCTTCATAACATGATCATGATATTAGTTCAATGGACGTCGATTCCTATAGATTCTTTTACAGTTAGATTTTAGTTCTTCAAAAATATAGTGCTTTTCTTTTTTTAATTTATAATATTATAAGAATATACCTATATAACTATATAACGCGAAAAAGCACACAAGATATGTGTGCAACATAACCCTCTTCAAACGTGAACATGGCGCCTTATGCGCATACGTCAACTGCATTCGATTCGTGTACGCGCCTGCGCTTGTGGACACATGTTCGATCGCTAGACAAGGTTGAGTAATATTACGGACACTTTCTACTTATACGAGAGATAGGGGTTCAACGGTAACGGTATATACAGGGTGGGGCAGAAAAACCTATCCGATTTCAAATCCCTTTTTCTCAAAAGAGGGAGCAGGTAGAGTAGTGGGGTAAAAACCGTTAGAAAGCCGGTTTTATGCCATTTGTCAGTAGTCAACATGCCTTGGTCTGGTGAACATCGTGCTTTTGTTATTGAGCGGTTTATCGAATGCGGCGGTTCGATAATTGCTACACAACGTGCTTTTCGAATTCATTTCGGACTCGGGCGTCATGATCCTGTTCCACATCACGCTACGATTAAAGTGTGGGTGTCAAATTTTAGACAGACGAGTTCAGCATTGAAAAAGAAGTCGCCTGGACGTCCCAGGACAGCAACAGGACCTGAAAACGTGGCCAATGTGAGAGCCGCGATTGAACGTTCCCCGCGTCGTTCGGCGCGAAAACATTCGCTCGCTTTGGCGATTTCCAACCGCAGTATTCGGCGCATTTTGCACCGGGACCTCAAAATGCATCCCTACAAAATGGTTGTTGCACAGGAATTAAGTGAAAGGGATTTTGAAACCCGTACGAACCTGTGTCGCGATCTCCGAGAACTCCCAAACGACGATGTTGTGCTCTTCACGGACGAAGCCCATTTTCACCTTTGTGGTGCCGTTAACAGGCAGAATTTTCGATATTGGAGTGACGAAAATCCTCGAGAAATCCATCAGGAACCCCTCCATAGCCCAAAAGTGACTGTGTGGTGTGCTCTTTCCCGCCTAGGCGTCTGGGGGCCTTACTTTTTTGAAGAAAATGGGCAAACCGTAACGGTCAACAGCGAGCGCTATTTTTTCATGCTGGAAAATTTTCTTAGACCCAAAATGGAAGAAAATGGCGTGGAAAATGTGTGGTTTCAACAGGATGGGGCAACCGCCCACACATCGCGACGATCAATGTACATTCTCAGGGAACTGTTTCCCGGTCGCCTCATTTCCCTGAGAGGTGATCTTGGCTGGCCGCCGCGCTCACCGGATCTCACTCCATGTGACTTCTTCCTTTGGGGTTACCTCAAATCGAAGGTTTACCAGCATCGACCAAGGACCCTTCTTGCTTTACGAAGGGAAATTGCTCGGGCAATTGAAGAAATTCCTGTGGAAATGACGGTGAAAGTCATGGAAAGCTACCGCGAGCGCCTAAATCAGTGTATCCGCTCCCAAGGACGACATTTGAGTGATGTGCTTTTCAAAACTTAAATTTAAAAATGGCATAAAATTTGCGATATGTTAATAAAAAATTTTTTTGACAAGTTGAGTGGTTTTAATTTTATAACGTTTTGAAATCGGATAGGTTTTTCTGCCCCACCCTGTAGTTTAATAGGTATATTGTTATAAGTTACCCTCATCCCCTGAAATTTTAAAGTTTTGGTGTTGTTCTATATTAAGTGATGTATGCACTGTGCAGAACAAGTATTTTACTTAACGAATCGGCTGCTAGCCTCAGTCTCATTAATTCTGATGATATATAATAACTGACAGTTGACAGGTGGTTATATTTTTTTCGCTTTTGTGATTACAACGGGCACGAATTATGAGCTCCGCGGAAAATATTAGCACGAATCATTGTCAAATATATGCGTTCCGTTTAAATCCACATGAAATTAATTTAGGGTGCGCTTACCTAATATAACATACAACAGTTGCCCATATAAGTATTAAAGCTATCCCTATCTTGTTTATTCTCGGATCGTAAAATGAGGGTCCTCAAATAAGTTTATTTATTTTGAGTTATTATAATAATTTGACGTCTATGGAATAAGCATTACTTTCCTTTACCCCTCAGCTCATGATTCGTTTCCCGCACTGTAGGTGACCCGTGTGAAAACAGCAACGGCAACGGTCAAAAAAGTGCAGCAAAGAGTAATTAGAAGTACACTGTTACAATAAGTCGTGCGTAGTCCCAGAAATGCCAGCCACGGAAATAAGTATTGATAACATACAATTTAAAATTACTAAAACAGATCATTATTTATATATATTTAGTAGTACATAAGCAATAACATAATGTAACCCTTATAAGGATACATGCCGTAGGGGGTGTGAAAATGGATTTATTTGTTGAAAGTCCCTACAATCCTTTAATCATTCATTAAATTTTATATAACTAAACAAATATAAAGTGTACCAACCCCAAAATTGGTACATATATTTAGTACCACGTAGAAAATGATACAAAGCCACCCTTATTGGGTTACATGCCGTAGAGGGTGTGAAATGAATTTATTTGTTGACAGGAGCTACAATCCTTTAATTATTCATAAAATTTTATATAACTAAACAAATAAAAAGTGTACCAACCCCAAAATTCGTACATATGTTCAGTACCACGTAGAAAATAATACAAAGCCACCCTTATTGGATCACATGCCGTAGGAGGGTGTGAAAATGGATTTATTTGTTGACAGTACCTACAATCCTTTAATTATTCATTAAATTTTATATAACTAAACAAATATAAAATTTAATGAATAATTAGAGGATTGTAGGTACTTTCAAAAAATAAATTCATTTTCACACCCCCTACGGCATGTAACCCTATAACGATGGCTTTGTATTATTTCTTACGAAGTACTGAACATATGTACCAATTTTGGGGTTGGTACACTTTATATTTGTTTAGTTATATAAAATTTAATTAATAATTATAGGAGTAACTACTTTCAACAAATAAATTCATTTTCACACCCCCTACGGCATGTTACCCTATACGGGTGGCTTTGTATTAATTCTTACGTAGTACTAAACATATGTACCAATTTTGGGGTTGATACACTTCATATTTGTTTAGTTATATAAAATTTAATGAATAATTAAATTAAAGGATTGTAGGTACTTTCAACAATTAAATTCATTTTCACACCCCCTACGGCATGTAACCCTATAAGGGTGGCTTTGTATTATTTCTTACGGAATACTGAACATATGTACCAATTTCGGGGTTGGTACACTTCATATTTGTTGTTATATAAAATTTAATGAATAATTATAGGAGTCTAGCTACTTTCAACAAATAAATCCATTTTCACACCCCCCCTACGGCATGTAACCTTATAAGGGTTACTTTATGTTATTGCTTATGTTGTACTAAAATAATGATCTGTTTTAGTAATTTTAAATTGTATGTTATCAATACTTCTTTCCGTTGCTGGCGTTTCTGGGACTACGCACGACTTATTGTAACGGTGCACTCATGATTACTCTTTGCTGCACTCTTTTGACCGTTGCCGTTGCTGTTTTCATACGTGTCTGTAGGTGTACATATCTAAAGCTAAACCAACGCTAGTTTCTTCTGCTTTTTATTTGTTGAAATCCAGAAGCCGATAAACTTTAAATTTGATCTTCAGAAATATTTAAAATTCCACAGATATTTTGGTTGTACCTATATATTGTAAATAATATGAATATATTTATGAACTTACCAATTCCGGCAAAATGTATTTTAATTTAGCATCAATTCCATAGAAATCTTTCGAATCCTTATCACGCACATCAATTAAATTCTTGTACTCATTGAGACACAAGTAACAACTTCTGTTTATGTCAAAAGTCGTCATTGTTTACAGTACTATAAACACAAAGGTCAGCTCTCAATTTTAAGTAGGTATACGGACATCACTTTTTTAACTTCAAATAGCCAAGAACAACTGTGTAATAGACAGTGTTTTTCACTTCGTTGTCGATAGTGTTTTTTTTTGGTCTGTGGTAGGTATTATATTATCTGTGCTGTGGTTGTCAATGTTTCCTCCATGCTATCTACTACGTTACTGACAGCGTGACAGCTGGTGCAGTGTTGCCAGGTTTAAAAATAATAAAACAGTAGATTTTACTCCAAAAAGTTACTAGATTAAGAACAAATTTCACTAGATTTTATAATTTTATTGTTTTGTAATATCCTCTTAAATATTCATTTCTATACTTCCTATACGCTCAGTTATTTTTATTATTATTATTTTTAAATTTTAAGCTATATTTAAAGAAAGGAACGCAATCCGCAAATATGAATTGTTTCTATAATTGATTTTTTCTAAAAATTAAAATATCTCAAAAACTACTGCGTTTATCAAGTTTTAGCAAAAGTACCTTTTTGAGTACTTTTGCATTACATGTAATATTTTATAAGTAAAAATCTGATGTGGCCAGCACATAACCTCGTATCGTAGGCATAAAGCAAAGAATATTTTTACAAATACAAATAATATATTCATATATGTCTATATGACTTTATTATTCAATAGGAAGATGTCTCAACACAAAACAATTTTCACATATATAATATATGACATTTCACTATAAATTATGTATAATAAATTACAAAATAGAGTTTCCCATATCTAAATTTTAGGCTGGTAACAAGGATTTTCAATTTGAACAATGTTCTTGTTTACTTTCTCTTCATATTCTAATAAAAACATTAATTTTGGACGGTCTAAAATGTACATATCTGGAAATTTGCATCTATTCTTATATATCTTCTTTTACAATCTCGTTTTCCATACATGTTGTATCTACAATACCACATTTATTTCCTTAAATAAAGTGATGGATAGATTGCACTCCGTTTATTCTTATATTGATGTGTAATTTTGTCAATATTTACAACTTATTTGAGAAGAATTTGATATTTTCTCGTAAGCAATCATCCATCGCCTTTTCACTCATTATTGTGCGCTGAGGGCAGCTCCGATTATCTTCTCTTATCCGACATTGTCAGAATTAACAGTATTTTTAAAGGGTGTGTGTAATACCTGTAATTTTTAATATTTAACTATTAATACAATAAGAAATAATATATATATATATATATATATATATATATATATATATATATATATATATATATATATATATATATTCCCAGAAAAAGTCTACAGTAATGTCTCCGGATTTTTGACACTGACATTATTTCTCTGTCTCCACTTAAAAACATTTCAAATTTTCAATTGGTTTTCATGACATTATTTGGGCTGTATGATATATTACAACGCACTATTATATAACTTATATTTCTTTATCTCTAAATCTATAAAAGATATATACAGTAAAAATTTTGAAAGATGTCCGATCAAGGTCATCTGTATCATAAACGAATTAACAAATTGGCATACATTTATCTGTCTCCTTTACAAAGGTTATAAGCGTGTGCGATAAGGATGGATATAACACGATTGTCTTTCAAAAAATCGTATTGTTTCGACTAAGTTAGGACATTCCATTTTAAAACGATGCTCGTTGTTGATAATAATTTTGCTATAACGTAAGTTTATTTATTAATTCAGATATATTACCTTGATTCATTGCCGTACGAATAACGTTATTTATTGTGTCAGTGTCAGTTTTGAATCATAATTTATCAAAATGGGGGGAACAAAAATCTTATTTCATACAAATCGTAGATTACCTTGACCGGACATCTTTCAAAATTTTTACTGTATATATATATATATAGCAAGAACATTTTTTTTCCATAAATAATATTTAGAAGAATTTTTTTAAGAATCTGCTACTTCCGGTTGTCCAATTATTACCAAAACCGTTTCAGGTCTTTCCAGTAATAACCGATTAAGAAATACGTAGTTAAACAGATATTTAGTATTATAGTTTTTGAGAAATCCTCTTTCCAACCGACTCACATACAAACACACATATAAATCCACACACACACACACAGACATCATCGTAAAAATATTAAAATCGGATTGCAGGGACCTTAAAACGTGCTTAATCATTAAAACTGGATATGCGATTTTTAGCATGAATCCAATACCTCTCTTAGCGAGAGGTAAAAACGAAAAAATGTTAAAAAGTAAAAAAAAATAAAGATAAAAAACGTTCATGTTATTGAATGAAAGTGTACTCTACTCGTTAATAGAGGACACTTTTGTAAATTTTCTCTTATTAAAATTATTTGAATAGTGAATGTGTTATGAATGTATTTATATGGCAAAAATGGTGTAATATGCATTTCCTACAGAACTCTGAAAATCATTAGATTTGAGGGTTTTCATAGAAGTTTTCACTAAATCATTAGATTGGTTACATAATCACTAGATGTAGTGAAATTTCACTAGACTTGGCAACACTGAGCAAACGGAATGTTTGGAATGGTTCAACGAGAGAGTGGTGGTGGAAAACGCAGTAAGTCCGGCGCCACACTTGCAGTTACAGTCGCGGTAATAGCCACGCGGTTACAACCGCTGTTCTAAAAATGCATGTTGTCTTATGGAAGGGTGTCACATTTGCGCTGAACAACCGCATGTATAACTGCAGTGTATCGCGGTTATGGAGCCCAGTCATTACAATACGATTCATTATTGCTTAGAGCAATGGTTACTCGTGTACTAAAATATGACGCGAAAGTTAAAATCAATTTTTCCTGTACTACAACTATTTTTTTTTTTTAAATTCAACATTAGACCAACATACTTCTGATATGAACCCACATTAAAAAAAAGTATTAAGTGTATAGAGAAAACGAGAAATCCCGTTTTCCCTATAAAAACAAAGTATATTCGTCTAATGACGATTTTTTTAAAAATGTTAATAGTTCTAGTACAGGAACAATTTATTTGAATTTTCGCTTCATATTTCAGTACAGGGGTTAGCCATTCCTAAACCGGCTTCCTACTGCGGGTGGATCGGCGAACTTTGACGCGAGTCAAAGGAAACGCGCCACTCGTTTAGGCTCGAGGACGAAACCTATTTAGATTTAGATGAAACAGGAAGTGATAATTTCTCGGAGTTGCAATCAATAATAAAATTTATTCACGCCGACGTTTCGACTATGGGCTATATGGTATAGGCGAAACGTCGGTGTGAATAAATTTTATTATTTACTGCAAGTCCGAGAAATTATTACTTTCTGTTTCATCTCCATCCCAAAACACAGTCGAACATCGTTTTTGAATTCTCAATATAGATTAAGTTTTCAATTGAGTAGATATCGACGTGAATGGCTCGGTAACTCGTCCGAGTCAGTAAAAACGAACGAGCGGCGCGAGAAGTGCACATCGTAATTATTCTGAAGTCTCAAACTCTGACGCTGCATTACTAAGAATTGTCACAAGTCCTACGCATATTGGTTCCTCTGGACAAAGTTCGATTTACACTGGAAAAAAATACATATGCAGTAGCAAGATAGGTTCAACATTAGGAGAATAGATGTTTCTCTTGATTTTTAAAAGAAATTTATCTAACGGTTTGTTAGATATTCATATATAGTAATAAAATATTTACTAGGGTTACAGGGTCTAACAGAACTAATTTTTATCCAACATTAAATTCCAGCACCTCCTTCATCCCAGTTAAAAGAAAACCACGGTTAATGTAGTTCTTGCCAACATGGAGCGAAGCGGAGTGATTGGCTTCCAGCAGATCGCCAGTGTAGCGGTTAGGTTTTCTGATCCATATTTATACGGTTAAAAAAATATATTTGTAGTTTATTTCACAAACAATTTTAAATATGACGTTCAACAATAGTCATGTCACAAAATTTTAGTTGAGCAATGTGGATTTTAAAAGCTTCTCCGATAGAAAACAAAGCGCGTTCGGTTGTTGTCGTTTTCGGATTTATGAAAAATTGAAATTCTAAGACTTCTGAATCCCGATATGTACTCGGCGCGAGGTTTGCTGAGTCAGGCGCCTTGGGAATTCGGTTTGTACGTATCCACACTTGGCGGTTTAGCCACGCCATTAGTAGTTACATATTTATAAAGTTTTCGCTCAAGTGGTAACATGTTCTACACGGAAAAAAATATTTTATTAGTGCAAGAAGTGCAAGAAAAAAGAATGTTTGTAGGATGTATCTCCGGTAGACTACAAAAATCGCGACAAAATTTTAATTTTTGAATAGACAGTAAAATTGTCCTCTACAGCATGCACTATTTAGTGGATGAACCCAGAATTTTCTTGGTTTCCTTTTCTTCTTTTTAACGGCGTACAATATGCACACCGTTTCCTCCAAAATTAACTTCAATGTGATGATTACTAGATATCGAGCAAATCTCAACTTGATAAGATTTCAGTATGTATCTATATTAGTGGCGCACAGCTGAACCCCAAGCATAGAAAATAGAGATACTAACCTATAGAATATAGAAGGCGCACTCTATGAAGAAACACAAATTAAATGTACAACTAACGCGCTTTGTGGACGCGCCGAGAACTAAAGTTTTGTGAATGAAACATGGATTTAGTATTATTATTTAATTTAAATGGAATTTCATTAAGGGGAAAAAAGGACACAAATTGAAAACTATCTATTTGATTTATTTGTTATACCTTTTTTTTCTAAAATAATTCATAGCATTTTGTATTACAACATCGTTTGATTTATCTATACATATTTTTCCTTTGAATCCAATACGTTCCAGCCAAATAATGTAAACTTCTTCGTAATAAATAGGAAAACGATGTGTTTTAAGTTCCAACTTGTCACAATTCGGCACACAACATTTGCTTTTCTTTGGCATTGCCATGATTCACAACTCAGATCGTTCACGAACAAAAGGAAGAACAACATAAAGTATTTAACAAACAACAAAAAGAATTTAACAAACAACAAAAAGCATTAAACAAACAACAAAAGTACATAAACAACAAAACTGAATCGCAAACAGGAACACACAGAGAAACCAATGCTGGCACTTCAAGAGTAAAATATGAGTGATTGACATTTGTCACCATTTTGAAAACTTTGTTTTGTTTATCAGCGCCATTGGCGGTACGGCGCATAACTATTTAAAGCGATAGTGGCGAAATTACGGTCGCGCCAACAACTATTTGAAAAGTCTCGGTCGCTGTATGGAGTGCGCATAGCATGACCGCGCAGCGGCAATCACAACCGCAAATGTGGCGCCGGCTTAACAATCCCCCCCCACGCCTGAAATTATGGGTAGGGAACAGGATGAGAACAGGTATGAATTTGTAAAATTTGGGAAAAATCGAACTTGTGTTTAATATAATAAAAATATACTTTAATATCCTGTAGTGCACTCTCCACATCAACTTGGAGTACCCGAAAGATAACGCTTGGTACGGTATCTTTTCCTGCGTCAAAAAACGTACATGCAGACAAGACCATTTTCGATTGTTTTTTCTTCACATTATTGATAAACCACTTAAATCAACACGAAAATGCTAAAATACAATTATGTTGACATAGCCATCCATGTACAATTGCCGTGTATAATTTTGAGACTACTAGTGACAATTTTTACCTCTCGCTAAAAGAGGTATTGGATTCATGCTAAAAAAGTATATCTAGATTTTAATGAATAAACACGTTTTAAGGTCCTTACAATCCAATTTTAACATTTTTACGATGAAGTCTGTGTGTGTGTGTGTGTGTTGGAAGAACGATTTCTGAAAAACTATAAGACTTAACTATTTTTCAATCGGACATTAATGGGAAGAGTTGAAAAGGTTTTGGTAACAATAGAACAACCGAAAGTAGCAGATTCTTTAAAAATTCGTTCTAAATATTACTTTTTGAATTTTTTTGTTCTTGCTACTGATATTAAAAAAAATTCTCTATCTGATACATTTATATATTTCATTATATCTTCTATAGATTTAGCGATAAAAGAAATATAATATATAATCTGTTGTAATAAATCTTCTAGCCGAAATGATACCATGGAAACCAATTGAAAAATTAAAATGTTTTAAATGTCAGTAAAGACTGAAGTACATACATATATTATTTCTTTACTGTTAATTCCGACAACGAATTGGAAACATCTCGAAAAATTAGGAGAGTATAGGGCAAAATTTCTTCATAGAATGAATTTAAATTTAAAAAAATCTACATATAAAGAATAGATATAAGTAGAATTTTTTTTTTTTATACAAGAAATGTTAAATACAGTAGTTATGTAACCAAAATCGGAAGTGGCAAGGAGTATTGTACTGTCCACAACAGATTTTTTTTATTGAGTTTCTGTCCTACAAGTATAATTTTAAAGTCAAATTCTCATGAAACAATATTAATCATTATATAGTCAAATTTTTTGACTCTGTCGGGTACAGTAATAAAACTATAAATGAACTATAAATATCGCAATTATGATAAAGCGGCATATCCTGTACTTTCTGTAGTATAATACTGTTTGGCATCGGCCCATATTTTTGAGCCGCTCTATTCATGCATTGAATCAAACGTCTACCAGGTATGTATAGGAAAATAGCCTTAAAGTCCTTTAACGTTTGATTCAATGCATGAATAGAGCGACTCAAAAATATGGGCCGATGCCAAACAGTATTATACTACAGAAAGTACAGGATATGCCGCTTTATCATAATTGCGATATTTATAGTTCATTTATAGTTTTATTACTGTACCCGACAGAGTCAAAAAATTTGACTATAGGTATAATTTTTACCAGTTGTATAACCAAAAATTTGTTTTTATCAAAAGGATCTACACAAACAAATCCTTGTTTTGTATTTGGACATAAGTTTTAACCATTATTATTTTCCTCTTTTATCTTTTGGTAAACAATAAAAATCCTTACACTTTTCAATATACTCCAAGAACGCATTTTTTTAAAAGAACCAAAATAACTTAATCCGTGTGTCACTTTTAATACCGGATTCTCCAATTATGAGTACGTTGATCTAGCGCGCACTTACTAAAGTGCACAATTTTTTAAAATTATTATATAGTTCTAGAAAGTAGGCTACGGTGGCTAGGCCACCACCGCCTGCTCCTATTCCACATTATTTCCTGAACAGAGTTACGACATACGTCGCCATATGAACAGATTCTATAATCTGTTGGGGACTTATACAATTCAAATATTTTGGTCGCCATCTAGTGTGTAAAAAAGTATTTAATAATTAGTTATGTAGTGAGCAAGATTTAGCTCGAAGTTTGACATTTATCACGTGATCCATATTTGGTCCCACGTGATCACAACAACCACCATTGTTTGAAAAGGAACATGAACATGTCTGAGACTGAACACGGAAGTTGAAATAATATGATTAATATAAATTGAATATGAATTAGTAATGTGATAAAAAAGGAAGTTTAATTATGTACAAAATAATAATAAAATGACGCAAACCTATGTTTAAAGTGGACAAACATAATCAAACTTATTTTGGAAAAACAAGTACAGCAATTTTAATAAAGCTGTCTACTAATAAAGAGACACAAGTTTATATTAATAAAAACACATATAAAAATAGATAATAAGCAGAACAACTCCACAAACAGATATAAAGATTAATAAGGAAAGTAGAACCCAAACAGTCAACAATTATTATGAAAGAAAGTTATTTGGTGCTGTAGAGACATCGAGAAATGAAACTAAATTTGTCAATAATTGAATACAAAATTATAATTTATTAAGCAATGATGCTGTAATATATATATATATATATATATATATATATATATATATATATATATATATATATATATATATATATATATATATATATATATATATATATGTATATATATATATTTCACTGGCTTATCAGTAGAACATTTTAATGTTCTATATGATTTGTTAAATCCCACAGTTATGCCAAAGTTGAAATACAGATATTTCCAAAAAACGCCAAAGAAAACTAAATTTAATAATTTAACATCCAGAGACAAATTATGTATGACTTTAATAAGATTAAGACGTGGATATACACTAAAAGAAATTTCATTATTTTTTTCCGTCTCTCTGAACAGTGGAATTTGTATTGTTTACATGGATTCAGTTCATGTTTTTCAAATTGAAACGATGAAATCGAATTTGTTTTCCCTCCGTGAGAATCAGAAAGATTTGATTCCACAATGTTTCATTAATAACAATCACTACACATAATAACTTAACCAAACTTTGCTGACTAAATAACAAATTATTTGATCAACGGGGTGGTGCTGTAGAGGGAAAGCATTTGATCGACAGGGCCATGGTATATCACCTCGCTCTTTCTAAAAATTTCTTGTCCCTTTCTAAATTTTGTGGAGGGAGGGCCGCTGCCGATCCGCCGCTGATGACGTCAAAATCATAAGTCGTCAAAAATCATACACAAAAATGACATTTATATTACTCTTGAAGGAAGAGTAAAATTATTTTACTATTCATAGTAGGCAGATCATCTATTCAATGAATGTCGTCATTACAACAGAGCTGCACAAATAACCGCATGTTGACATTCAATGTAAAAGCAAGCAATGACAGTTATATGTGCCGCCTTGTCATAATTACAATATTTATAGTTTTATTGCTAGAACCGACAGAGTATTTTTTTAAATATATTCTTGTTTATTATTATTGCTTCGCAGGGAACTCGAATTGCCTATGACCGGTCTTGCAGACACGTTCATCAGTAGTGTGCGGTGTGCGGGCTACTCCGCGCGGGTAGATTGGGTGGGGAATGACGTCATTTGCTTGTGTGTCTGGCTAATTAAAATGAGGTCATTTGTTGCTGTGGGAATATTTTGTTTTTTAATTAGAGCGCTCAAAAACAGTCTATAACTTTAAAAATATATAAAGGACAATGAACTTATTAATACGAAAAATTTCCATACATATTTATTCGTAGACAGAAAGCCACAGTGTTAGTGGCATAATTTGTAACATTTTATTAAAATGAATTTTCATTCCAAAGGATTATCCCTAATTTAAATCAGTAGAAATATATAGAACAACAGACAAGCAACGAATACAATGTGTGAATGTTTATTAGTTTACTACACAAAACAATGAAAATATACATCAAAAATAAAACTCATAGGACCCAAAATATATACATATAATTACCTAAATAAATATCAATAGTGGGGTATCGGATTTCTATAGCACCCTGTGTCAAAAATAATTGGCGCCAGTTGCAATAGGAGTTATCAGTAAACAAGATAAGATTAATTAATGTTTAATAAATAAGATAATCAGTATAATAAATAAGAGATTATCAATTAGGTGTGTTAGCCTTTTATTTTTTTTAAATGGGAACTATATATATAAAATTGATATGATATTTCTGACAAATATTTTTCGGAAAGTTGCTTTGAATCACAGATGTCTAATTTAGTTATCAGTATTCAAAATAAGTTTATTTTCAAATAAGGGTGATTACAAAAGGTCGGGTGTCATTGCTCTGAAGAATGTTTAATAAATAAATATTAAATTACAGTCCGACCAGCGATTCGTGAGCTGTGGGGATGAGTAGTGTACAGAGAGAGAACGCAATAGGTAAGAAAGAGACAGATAGTTACGCGCGAGAGTATACTATAAGACACAAGTTCCAGTATCATGTAATAATAGTATAAGTACTTCTCCACGTTCACTTTTACGATTTACAAATTCGAGAATATTCCCAATAATTTCCCGACTTTGGTTTAAAATAGCGCATACACCCAACTTGGATTTGAACTCCATACTTCTGCCTCAAAATGTACTGTCTCCATGGTAACTTTACAGCTGCTAGCAAAGGAGGGAATGAAATCCCCATCACAATTTTAAGGCTAGGCATCCAAAGACAATACCTTCCTTACCTAGAGGTGACGGAAGGTAAAAATTACAATTTGTACAATTATTAACATTAAATACTGATGGTACAGAAATGTCGGCACCAGTAATTTCTGGAAATGCAGTGTTTTAGTGTGGATCACAAAATGAATCTGTTGCAAAATTATAATGTAACGTTTTTATTTATATGGGTGAAGTGTAAAACATAGACAATTATTATTAACATAAAGAATACGTTTATTAAACGATGAATAATTAAGGATTAAATATTAAAAGATAATAAAAACAACTACACTATGATTAAATAATTATAAACACTAAGAATATTATTAAATGCTTAAACACTACGATTATTTATCTATACAATATTTATATCACAACACTTATTTATATAACTACATTTATTTATGTTAACAACTGTTAAACTGTTTATTTATATCACCGAGTTCATATCTGGTTGCTTGTATATATGAGACTGATTCTCCGCCTTCTCTCGGCCGATATTTATACAGCGCAACAGTCTCTCTTCTCTCGGGGGCGCACGTCACAATAATTTGCAAATAAAATGAATATTTTAATTACAGATTGGTGTGTTTTTAAATGACAATAAAATTTCTTGGATACTTCACCCGACGATATAATTAATGACGATAGGTTAATAGAAATTAAATTTAAAATTAAAAATAAACTTTATACGTATATTACTACCAGATTCATGACCAACTGGTAATAATAATAGAACACGTAAAAAATGGATATGTGTATTTACATTATTACATTTATAATAATGTCTCATTTTAGATTTTAAATTACGAATATTGGCTAAAAACATTGATAAAAAATTTAGTTTTATATGAAGGTTACGAAAAAATATAGGTTTTCGCCGCACGAGGAATGTCTGGCTTTAATGTATCGTTAACAGGAGGGATTATTTTGTAGGAGTGGGGGAACGAAGTGTCCAGCCTACTCATCTCTCACGTCGCGGGCAATCTTATATAACCGAGAAAGCAACAGCCTCTTAATAAAAAATCCGGATCAAAGCCCTCGTATTTTCATACCGGACCAACCAAATAACTACCAGGCTGCTACTGTGCGTAACCTTGTTATCTATTCTGCGCATGAGTTAAGCTACGCCTTCGTGTATGCAAGCGCAGGAAATTAGAATAAACGTCAAAACTTAACTCGGTGTAATATTGAAGATTCACTCTCATACGGTTTCAAAATACTATATATGGTATCACAAAACATATGTCCGCCTCTCGTCAAACAAAATGTTTATTTGAATTTGTAACTACTGGCAACTGTTGTGATTGTTTTGTAGACTATAGACATCTTGTGTCCAATGTAAAAATAAAATGCGCATACCTGGTGGCGGGGTTAACATGTTCAAGATTAAATTTTCGTGTAACAAAAATACCAGGGAGTGCGACTACTGGATAAAAGAATTTTAGGGTTACTGTGACTTGACTTACTAATTGCGTTGTAATTGTGGTATCTGAGTGTTACCACAAGAGAGGGATTACCGAAATTTTGCCGTTTTTAATAAAATAATTTAAATTAACTCGTTCACGAGAAAAAAAGTTTTTTGTAAAATATTGTCGGTAAATTTGCTCCAGACTATTTTACAAAGGATAGTATAAAAAAATTATTTCTAGCTGCGTATTAGTAAAAAAATACTAAACAATTTGAAAAACTTTATTATTTTATTTAAATACAACCATGGTTTTCCTACTGTCATAATCTTTCTTCAAGTTTCTAGTTGTGAAATTGTAATGAAATCACCGTCGGTATGTTTTGGTAAGGACCATACCTGTTGAGGTATTCTGAAATTGAAATATACGAAACATAAAACAATTTTTACAATGAAATTAAATAAAACATAATTTATTAACAGAACATTATGCACAAATATGTATCTACAAGCAGTCTTATGTGTAATAATACTAAAAATTTACTGAATATATTTATGTACATACAACTCGTATTATATCAGGTGGAGAGGTATACCTGTGTACGTATGCGGTTAATATAAAATTTCACATTTATTCGTAATTTGCTCCACATTTTCATATAAATAATAACAAATTAAATATTTTTAAATTAGTCTGAATTGCCGTGATAATAAAATTGTAATTTTATAAATTTTCGTATCTAATAACTGCGGTTACAAATTTGTATAAAATTAATTTTGTGTATTGATTTAGGTGCAGAATTTTATGCTTTACAATTTTTATTTGACATATTTTTGTCTAAAATAACTTAAGAAGCAATGTGCAAGGAAAAATTGTTTTCCCTTAACTTATTGCTTATGTACACATATAGGTATGCTTTTCCACCCGATAGGTATACTCGTACTCATCAAAGTTTCATTTTATAGCAAACCTGAGATATAGAAATAATTTACAAATTTACAATATTTCATTAATCGATTATATGTATATTTCTGTGGATTAATGTAAGAACAACTAGTGTCAATTTTTGATAAAAATGAGGAACTTATATACATTGAACAAAAAGAATGATAATGTAGATGTGTCTGTAAAACCATGACGAGCTTTAGGGTTATAAATAGTTTGTCATAAAGTTTATATTTACAATCAACAATAATAATGCAAAATGTTAGAGTTCTCAGTAACACTCATTCAAAAAAGTAAGAAATGATAGCATTTGTTGTTCTTGCATTAAGCTACATTAATAATTGTGTAAAAAATCTCATTGATACAGCATTTATTCTTACAAAATTTACAAGTTTCAGTAAACAACAAAGTTATCTCTTTCTATCTCTGCACATATTAAGTAAAATGCCGTCTGAAACTGTTAGCTGGATTTTCACATGAAACGTCAAAAATATAACATTTTAACTTTGAATAAAAGGTTTTTCATCTGCCATTGACAAGGTTTCACTACATTTTGAGTTGCCGCCAATTTACTTATATTTTGTATTGTCTCTGTTAATTGAAAAGGTCTATTATACATACCTTCATCAGGGAAAGTAAAATCTTACAGATTCATAAAAATAGTAAAGTTTTTGAAAGGTCATCTACGAATTGTATGAATTCAGATTTTATTATGACAAATTCAGTAGTGTCGTTTGCTTACTTTTTTTAGGGTACAAAAGATACTACTGTTATTTTATTATTATAAAAATATATGTTACAATAAAAGCATTCAAAATTCGAAAATAAGTCAACTGGTAAGTTTATTAGCAAAAGTAAAATCAAATATGTGAAAAATAAGATAATGACACAATGTCAGTGTCAGTGACTCTGACAAAAAATAACGTTATTCGTACGGCTATGAATCAAGGTAATTCTGAATTAATAAATAAACTTACGTTATAGCAAAAGTATTATCAACAACGAGCATCGTTTTAAAGTGGAATGTCCTAACTTAATCGGAACAATATAAATTTTTGAAAGATATGGGCATTATATCCATCCTTATCGCACACGCTTATAGCCTTTGCAAAGGAAAGAGATGAATGCATGCCAATTTGTTAATTCGTTCATGATACAGATGACCTTGATCGGACATCTTTAAAAAAATACGGTACACTTAAATACATTCGTCCAATATTGTACAAAAACAAAAATTCGCAAAAAACACACAAACACATCTGTTCACTCTCAAATTCAACAAAAGAATGTTTGAGCGTACTGAAACGTTGGTTTTGTAAAAATAAATGCTGTATGACTGAGATTTCGAGTAATTATTGACATCTCATCTAAACCAGAGTCGAGAAATTTATTATATTTCAACACTTGTTCGTTTGTAATCATTTATTTCTTCTTTGTCCGTTACGGCATCTTGTGCCTCATTTCCTGACAATTCTTCAATTACTTTCTTTCGTTTTTTCTCATTTCTCTTAGTCTTCTTCTTTTCGTTATGTGTTTCCACTTGTTTTTTCGAAGAAGCTTTATCCGTGAATTCAGAAGGTTCATCATTTTCTTCTTCTTTGTCCGTTGCACTATCATGTGCTTCACTTTCTGACGTTTCTTCAATTGCTTTCTTTCGTTTCTCTTTCCTCTCTTTTCTTTCAGTCACCCTCGTTTTGTTATGTGTTTCTATGTGTCGTTTCAAAGAAGATTTATCCCTGAATCCTTTTTGACAGATGTGACAAGAAAATTCTTTGACGTCCATATGTATAGGTAGATGTTGTTTTAAATGTGTGTTCATTAAGAATTTCTTTCCACAAGTTGGACATTCGAATTTCTTTTCGCCTTTGTGGATAAATTTATGTTGCCAATAATTTCCGCTACGTCGAAAAGTTTTCTCGCAAATGTTACATTCCCAAACTTTTTGTTTAACGTGTGTGTGCTGTTTCATATGGGCATTTAGGTGACAACTTAGTACAAACCGTTTATCGCATACAAGGCAAGCGTATTTTTTTTCGCTGTCGTCGTGTAGTTTCATATGTTGTTTTAACATATATTCAAAACCAAATCTTTTATTGCACTTGTCGCATTTGAAGGGTTGTTCAGAAAAGTGGGAGAGCTCGTGACTTTTTAAATACACTTCAGACATATACTGCCTGTTACACACTTTACATTCGTACTTAAAATTTTTATGAAATTTACTGTGATGAACCCGGAGTCGTTCTCTATTATCGCACAAGGTCTTGCATATTTTGCACAAATAACCATTATGTACGTGCAGATGGAAATACATCATTCGTTTCGGAAGCCGTATTTCGCAATAGTCACATCTTATTATTTCGTCATCACCACCATCAGCGATAATTATAAATTCTTCACTAGTTTTTATTTCTTCGTAAAGATCTTTATCTATTTCTTCAAATTTCAAGATGCTTTCTTCAATGTTTATATCCATTTGTTCATTGTTTAACATTTCTTCGTTTTCTATCTCCAATTCTTTATTTATCCTGTTACCAATTTCATTAGATGGCATGTTTTCTTCAATATCCATGTCGTTGAAAGGTACATTTGAATAATTTTCTTCTTCTATACTACATTTTGGAGTTTTTGGTTCGTTTTTTAAAAATTCGTACATATTTGAATGATTTTCATCAGAAACAATTTTATTTTCGTCAGTATCCATATTTGCTTCATCTATATCCATTTTATTGTTTGGAGTAGCTGAGTCGTCGTTCTTCAATTCTTTATAAAATTTTGCATCATTTGCGTTGGATAACAATTCATTTTCTTCAGTGCAGAAATCGATTTTGATATTAATATTTGAATTTTCATTTTCAACTGGCTCAGAACTTATTTTAGCTGAGTCTACATTCTTTAATTCTTCACATAATTTAGCATCATTTTCTTTGGATACTAATTTGTTTTCTTCAATATAGAAATCATTTTTGTTATTAATTTCTGAATTTTCATTTTCAATAGGCCCAGAATTAGCTATATCCTCATTTTCTAATTTTTGATTTGTAGACGAATGCAGTGGGTACCCATTTTGAGGTTGACTCTCAACTTTCTGCGATAGGACATTTTCAGAAAGATTATTTGGGAAACGGGTATTTTGTGGAAGGATATTTTGGGAAATGGCATTTTGGATAGGACCGTTTTGAGTATGATCATTTTGAGATTGGTCATTTTTAGGTGTCATATTTCGAAAATGAATATCTTCATTTGTTTTTTTCAATGTATTAATATTGTCTGATAATAACAATTTTAATGTTAGGCTATCTTCAGTGCAAGATTTCAACATTTTATCTTCCTGTTTCAAAATTTCTTTCGTTTCCAACTTACGTGGAAGAACATCAAACAATTTATTAAGTTCATTTTCAATATCATTAATGTTATTTTCTTCGGGCTTTGTTAACTTTTGTTCAGGAGATGAATTTAACAATGCAGCATAAAGGATTTTGTCTTTATCATTTTTAATATCAGTATCTTCTTTGACTACATCGATAGGATCTTCATTAATAGCAGAACAAGAATCAAAACAGGAATTAAAATCTTTAACTTCGGGTTTTGGAATTTTTATTTCATCAACTTTCATTTTCGAAGAATCGATTTCAATTTTGTCTTTTTTCAATAAATTTTCTACGGCGACTAAATTTATTGTTTTATGATTTACTTTATTGTCATCTTTTGCATCAATTTTATTTTCTTGTAATTTTATATTATCTTGGAGTAATTTTAATTTTGCTAATTTGACATCCGGATCTTCATAATCTTCAGTATTATTTAAATTCTCAAACAACAATTCAGATGGTTCAAGTTTTAATTTTTTACTGATTTGTTCAGAATAATTTAAATCTTTAGTACGAGTAAAATCTAAAGAAATAAATTCATCTTTTGGTTGATTTATATCATCGTTACCATCATCATCATCATCATCAATGATAATTGGTTCACCACGATTTAATAAATTGCTAGTATATTTATCAACATTGGTTGATACTGTATTACTTATTTGATTTTTTTGCTGGGAAAGATCATTTTGAGGTTTATTGTTTTGAGGAAGTTCCTTTTGAATTTGAACATTTTCCGTGGGATTTTGAGGCATTCTCGGATCAGACAATGAATTTTCTGTAGTTTGAGGAAGAGGAATATTTTGAGACTGTGTAATTTGATTTTGTCCATTTTGTGGTGGCAAAGTTTGAGACCAATAAGAATTATTGTAGTTATTAAAAGAAGTACTTTGCGATTGTGGTGAATTTTGAGGATACCAATTTGTTCCATTTTGAGAAACTCCATTTTGTGGTGCATTTTGATAATTGGTACTTTCATATTGCATATTTTGGTGTTGCCAATTATAATATTGCCAATTTTGATCATTTGTGTCTACATTTTGATGGGTTGAATTTGGATGTGACCAATTGTAATTTGAATTATACGGAGGTTGATATCGATGAGAAACGGACACATTTTGTGAAGGCTCATTTTGGGAAGAGACGTTTTGTGATTGTATATTTTGATGGTTTGAATTTGCTTGTGGTAAATATTGATTTGAATTATACGGCAAATTTCTATGAGATACTGGCATATTTTCAGCAGGTTTATTTTGAGGATGAACTTTTTGTGCTTGCATATTTTGATTTGAATAATTTTGTGCTACATTGTTATAATAATATGGGTACCTATTATGGTAAGGATTTTGAGAAGCTTCAGGTATATTTTGATAATGTTTATATTGATTTTGACCATTTTCAGAATAAGAATTTTGAGGTACTATATTTGTTGAAGTAACATTTTGTGAAACATTTTGATTTTGTTCATTTTGAGAAGCTGTCAAACTAGGGGCTGATGAATTTTGAGAATGCACATTATTAGAATAACTGTTTTGAGGAACTATTTTTTGATTAGAAACATTTTCTAATGGTTTATTATGAACAGACTCATTTTGAGAATTTTGAGACCGCGTATTATGAGACGGGACATGTTGATAATAATTATGAGATCTTGTGCTTTCAGCGGGTCTTTTCTTATGTGGCAAATTTTGAGTTTGTCTATTTTGAGAAGCTGTCAAATTTTGAGAGGGGAAATAATTGGGAGATACATGTTGAGAAAAATTATTTTGAAATCGTTCTTTTTCTTGGGACAAATTTTGAGGAGGTATATTTTGCGGTACTACTTTTTGCGAAGGAAGATTTTGGGCTGGTCCATTTTGGGAAGGCGGTACATTTTGTAACAAAATTTGATGAAGTATATTTTGGGATCTCGTATTTTGAGCAGGAATATTTTGATGCGACCTTTCTTCGATAGTGGGCAAATTTTGAGGTGGAACGTTTTGAGATTTTGTAGTTTGTTGGGTAGGTACTTTTTGAGAAGGAATATTTTGAGCTGAACTTTCTTGGGTAGGTGGTAAATTTTGAGAGGTTACATTTTGAGATTGTGTAGGCAAGGAACAAAGTTTTTCAGAATTAATAATTTGTATTGATCTCTCTTGGGATTTTGTGTTATTTTGGGGGGGTAAATTTTGATTCGTTGTATTTTGCGGTTTTGGGGGCGAATTTTGATGAGATATATTTGTATTTTGACGCGTATCATTTAGAGAAGAAAAATGCTTATTTGCGGTCAGTTTTCCAGCAGTATCGTTCTCAGATGTTGTGGTTTGCGGTGATAAATTCTGGGAACTAGACGAATTTTGATGGGACAAATTTGTATTTTGAGAAGATCTGTTTCGTGTGTACTGTACTAAGGATATATTTCCAGATGTATCTTTCTGCACAAAAATATTTTGTGATGAAAGCTGTTGACGAGAAACATATGATTCTGACAAAGTTCGATATGTTGGATCAACTTGCGAAATTTGATTTGGTATATTGACATAATTTGGTGCCCGATTTGATGCAGTTTGAGCAAGGTTATTTTGTTTACTAGTTGGTTTTTTTCTTGCTACACTTTTAATAGAATTATCATGAACAATCGTGGTGGATGATGAAGTTAGCCCACAAATCTTTAATTTCTTTTTTACATTATTCATTAACTGTTGGTAGTACTCCGGCGTATTCCACATTTTTTGTAGTTTTCTTATTTTTTTCGATTCTTCATATGTTCGTTTTTCCTGTATTTCTTCTTGTTCTCCATCTTTCGACTGATTTTCATTGGTAGAATTTTCGCCGGAACCATTTTGGGGCGCACTTTTTTGTTTTTTCTTCAAATGGCGATATAAATCGTCGTTGCTTTTTATACACTTCGCTTTGAATACGTAGAATAGAGTAACATCAATGAGGCACTTGCAGCACAAGCGTACTTTGATGTCTTGTCCGAAATACAACTGAAACATAAAATACTTTTGAGTTTTCCTGATTATTTGTATATCTGTGGCTTAATGCAAGAACAACCAATGTCAATATTTGTAACTTTTGGGAATGGGTGGTTTAAAATTAACAAGAAACTTTCATTGTTAATAAGACAGGGAATATAGTTTTTGTCAACATACATGGTCGCTGACTACACATAATAATGTGAGTAATGGCGCCGATTTTGTAACTAGAAATCGATAACGAATACCAATTCAGTTGTAATACGAACCCCCCCCCATCGTAAAGGCAACCATTTTGCACTTAATAAGCAAATCGAGAGGTCTGGCTGGAGCACTCGAATAGCGTCTTCTATTGTAGAATATGATATTTATCAGAAATTTCATTCGATCATCGTTTTTCAATATTATTTCATTTGACGAAGTTTGTAAATAATATTTTTAGCAGTTGGCTCATTTATTTCTTTTATTTTATTGTGAGGAAATTATGAAAAGAAATAACGCTCAAAATTTGAGGATGGAGAAAAGAAGAATAAAGACGCGTTTAATCCTTTTGGACTACCATCGGAAGAATTTGAGAGCATATTGCAGTAAATTTTATATCGTAGAAATGGGCTTAATAGATCAAGGAGAATTTTAAGAAACGAAAAAAGAAATTGTGAAAAATTCATGGACCTCGCTGGGATTTGAATCCAGGGCCTTCCTATATCTAGTAGGACGCTGTAACCATCTGAGCTACAAGTTTCCATCGAAGGCAATGAATATTTCACAAGTCTTTTTATAAGTCGTAAAAATTATAAGACTAGAATAAAAACATTTTCTATGAAGAAATAACTATGGATTATTTAGAGTAAATATTTTTAAAAATGTAAGTATTCTTTTCACTTTTACAATCGTTTCGAAATAATAATAAATATATTTATTGTTCTTCTTACTATCATATTGAATTAATTATAAATTTTTCCACATATTGCCTCTTTGTATTGACAAAGTAAAGCCATATTTGACAATATAAAACTATGGCATCCAATAAATACAAGTTTTTCATTCTGGAGCACAGTGAACTTCATCAAAATTAGTTCAGATATTTAAATTTAATATACATCTTCAAATATATTTATACATTTCTAAGTGACTGTCAATTAATACACATTATTTACCTATGATAGTTTTTATCTTATACAGATTAAATATTGAAGAATCAAATCTTTCCCGAACATAGATCCTTGTTAATGTACGATGACCAAAATATACACATTACTCGCAAAACAAAAATATTTTTTCCAAATATTTCACAAACACAATGCAAATGTAGTTTTTTAAAATTTCATTAAATTCTGTTGCAAATATATCTTATACGTAAGTTTTCTTAACATTGTGACATAAAAAGCGATTATCAACCCCTTCGGATAAATACTAATTTTTCATTCTAGAGGACACTGACCTTCATCAAAATATTTCAGATATTTAAATTTAATATACATCTTCAAATATATTTTCGTTATTATAATATCGATAATCGTTAAAGTGGTATTCTGTAAACAATAATTTAGTTCTACACAACGAAAAAAATCTGATGTGGCCAGCACATAACCTCTCGCCGTATATTTTACCTGGCTCTATTCATAAAGCAAAGAATATTTTTAGAAATACAAATAATATATTCATATAAGTCTATAACGTATAAACTATGACTCAACATAAAACAATTTTCACATATACTTACAAAATCTATAAGATATTTTACCATAAATTATGTACAATAAATTACAAAGTAGAGTTTACTATATATACCTGCTGGTAACACGGATTTTCAATTCGAACAACGTTATTGTTTACTTTCTCTTCATATTCTTCTAGTAAAAACATTAATTTTGGGCGGCTAAAATGTATAATCTGAATTGTGCATTTATTCTTACATATCTTCTTTTACATTTTATTTTTTCATACATGCTGTATCTAAATAACACTAATTCCCATTAATAAAGTGATGGATAGATTGCACTCCGATTATTTTCTTATAACGATGTGTAATTTTGTCAATATTTACAACTTACTTGAGAAGAATTTGATAGCTTTTTCGCAGTTCAATGTTACTCCAGCTACAGTGCTGGTGTGCATTGTCCCATAATGTTTAAAAACAAATTTAAGTCCTTCAACTTAGACTTGTCACCTCCATAATAGTCACAGATCAAGAATTAAGAGATTCTCCAAGTACATTTTTCTTTCATTACCCATTATTTCGATGAGATACATTTTTTTCTGTATTTTACGTTGCAGAGTGGAGACCATTAATAGTATTTCTGAAGGGTATGTGTAATATACCTATAATTTTAAATATTTAACTATAAATACAATAAGAAATAATATAATGTATGTACTTCCCAAAAAAATCTTCAGTAATGTCTCCGGATTTCTGACACTGACATTTATCTCTCAGTTACAAACATTCAAATTTTCAACTATTTTTCATGGCATCCTTTCGGTTGTAAAATTAATTACAACAGATTATTTTATATATTATATTCTTTTTATCTCTAAATCTATAAAATATATATAAAAATATTTAAATGTATCAGAAAGAGAATTTATTTTTCTGTAATATTATCAAGAAAAAATTTCAAAAAATAATATTTAGAAGATTTTTTTTCAAGAATCTTCTACTTCCGGTTGTCCAATTATTACCAAAAGCTTTTCAGATCTTCCCATGAATGTCCGATTGGGAAATACGTTGTTAAACAAATTTTAAGTCTTATAGTTTTTGAGTAACCGTCCTTCCAACATCCCACACACACACACACACAGACATCATCGTAAAAATGTTAAAATCGGATTGTAGGGACCTTAAAACGTGCTTATTCAATAAAATCTGGATATGCGATTTTTTGCATGAATCCAATACCTCTCTTAGCGAGAGGTAAAAAGATAACGATATCATTATTTTTCTAACGACTGGAAAAATCATTTGTTACTTATACGTTTTGTCAACAATTCAGTATTTTTATTCGTGTAAAAATAAAATTGCTATTATGTTGAATAGTGATCTCAAAAACCCGTCATATTCTAGTTTTTTGGAAGGTAATATTAAAATAATTTAATAAGTTTTTATTCCTAGCGCCTAACGCAAGCTTCTCAATTTGTCTACAGATGGTAGTAGTATCTCTAGCATAGCCAACAACAAGAAGAAGAAAGAGTCTGACAGCTGACAGGTTGACAGCAGACTCCCACCAGAACTAATCTAACCTAGATTTTTTTTGAGTAATAATGAATTATTTTAAATATGATTGTAGGAAATATATGTATTTGCCACATATTACTATTATGAAGTCATGAAACTAATAATATCTTAAGGTTATTAACTGGCGCCACTAATGGCATTCCGCGGACGGAAAGGTAACGACTATTATTAATATTTTCAAGTTAGGAAAGAAAGAAAAGAAACCTAAAAACTCATGAAAATGCAAAAAAACGTATTACTGAATTACTGCCATAACCGGACGCATACTCCTCTGATAACCAAGTGAAATGTGAATTCCAAAATTCTGTTGCAAATTTACAAGCAAAAAAGTCATATTTTTCACAAATAAATCCTAAAAAACTCGAGGTAACTTTTGTGTGTCAGGTGAGGTTAGTGTTGTTATATTTAGTCAATTTAACCAAACACAACAACAATAACTTCACCTAACTCACATCACATATCTCCTTAAATTCGGGAATGTGTTGCTTATATCTCAAGATATTTTTATTTTAATAAATTACACTAATAAAATAATGTATTTTCACAAATAACACGCACAAGTGTCAAAGTGTGAAACAATATTAAATTAATAAATGTATTCCATAGTTATTAAATTGGCTAGCGCTAGACGCTAGTTCTAAATGTGTGTCATGTACTGGAGTAAGATATTTCGGAAAATATTAGATATACGACATATTTTACAAGGTGTCTACTACTAGCACATTTGTGTCAATTACTAAAAAATTTGATAACTGACAAATGTCAACTACTAATTCATTTCATTTTCTCATTTTGATAATTTTTGTATAAGATAATTAATTTTAATTGTTATATTTATAGGCATTTTACTTCCTAAGACGTCAATGAATGCAAATAATTGCTTGTATTATTTTTTAAACATTAAATAGTGTATTTAGACAACAATATAACACATTTTCATTTCTAAAAGTGCCAACTACCGGTGCTTTTACCTTAAATACGGTTTAAGGAGTCTAGTAGTACGTTTTTGATAATATGTCAAAAAAAAGTTATAAGACCTCTTTTCTCAAACAATATAAGTAGTCATTATGCACTAGAGAAAAAGATCTTAACTCCCAAATTAAACGCATTGTCCTGGATTACAAACGCACTATTATAATATTGATCCCTATAGTAGTATAATTACGCAGTAGTCTTGCTGTGAAATGCAGAGTGTAATTAAAGTAATGATCGATCCGTTATGAAGATAACTGTAACTATGTAATTAAGATAATGATATATCGTTAATTTTGATAACTGTAATTATAAAATGTCATCTTAATTGATTTTCTCTAATTAAAATAATGACCTGTTCAATTGTAATTTCAATATGTCATTTTTATTGATTTGATGAAAATATTGATGTGACGTTATGATATGAAAATGGGAAATACATATATGCAGTGCTGGAATGCAGACTGTAAATTGAAAGATGGCAATTCTTGGAAATTTACGTAGGATTATTTTTCGGAATTATGAGTATATTTGGATAATACTTCCTCTATCCATTTCATTGTTTGAAATTTTTTGAAAGTACCTACATTTATATTTAGAATCATGGCCATCAAAATGTACTTATTTTTCGGAAATATGTTACTTTCTACTTGAGATAAATAAATATTTGTTTTAAAAATAGGTCCGGAAATATGCCCATAATAAATAATTATTCACATTGTGTCGGATGTGAATTTGGCGTAGCTTCGCCTCAATAGCATGGAATATGCCGAAAGATAAATATTTTAAAATAATGTTTATACCATCAGCTTAATAATAACATGTTCAATTTCTATAACAGAACTACTAAGTCATGTACAGTTTAATAATAGTGAAAATATATAAATATATATTTAAATAATTACTCAATTATAAAGTATTTTTAAAAAACCGGTACGGTTGCTCTACTCTACAGAGTGCACGTTGGTTGTAACATTTATACAAATCTTCCACTTTTGTATAAACAATTTTCGAGTCACAGTAAACTAATGATGAGTTACCGAAGATTTCCATACCTCCGTAGGATGGTAATTAGAGTGATATTGCTCATAATCACAAAAATATTGCAACTTTTCTATACTGAAATTATTAGCTTGTTAGGAAGGTATCATATTGTTTAATATTCTTAGAAGTCTGTCATTTTCTCGTACTACTTGGAAATGTTGCTTTCTCCATTGGAAAAATAAAACAAGGATTATAATATGTACATTTATTATTCAATTGTGAAATGCGTATTTTGGTAATGAACTTTGGAATGTTAGTAATATGAAAGTAGTAACTGGGGTTCATTAGGGGATAAAAATCCACTAATTGCTTTTTAATGACTTTTTAATTGCATTTTAATGAAATGGGAATTTGTGACGTATGTTATGCCCTCGGGGAAAATAGGTCACCGTACAGGTCATAATAAGGTCATCTGAGGTCATTTTCAATTTTCTTTAAAAAAAAAGTAGGTCATTGTATATCTGGGATTTTTTTGTTTTGATCGTTGTGTAATTATATCATTTTATACCAATTTTAATTTGGAAGATATTTTTCCGAGGGGTTGCTCACTAGCAAAAATTTTGTACAGGGATTGACAAAATACTTCGTATTTACAGTATTGTCAAGTATTGATAAGTATTTTCAAGAAATGTGTAATATTGAAAAGTATTGACTAATATTGAAAGGTATTTAACGTATTGACTAATATTGAAAAGTAATGTATAGTACTGAAGAGTATTGACTAGTATTATATGTATTTTCAAGAATTGTAAATTAAGTAAAAAAGATAAAACATGTGAACAATAATCACATTATTTCGTGGTACCATAAGATTTTACACAGAAAAAACATTTTTTCACATATTTACCCAGCTTGTTTCTCTTATTTTTATATAAAAAATCTGATGTGCCCAGCACAATACCTCCGTCTATCCTGTATATTATGTACAAAGTCCATACATAAATTTTCTTGCAAGATTCTAAATTTCCAGTAATATTATTTCATGCAAATGGCACTTGATACTGACATCTTCTTTTTTAGCTTTTCCCATTCGTTAGTGGTCGCTATTTTTTATTTTCTTCTTCCATTCATTTCTGTTTTGCGGATCATCCTCATTCGGTTGCTTTTCTCTCAAGTCTTCCGCAATACAGTCCTTCCATCTTATCTTTGGTCTTCCTCTGTTTCTTCCATTGTCTGTTACTAAGCTATTCATTCTTCTTCCAATATATTCTTTATCTCTCCTCATGACATGTTTAAACCAATGTAATCGTCTCTCTTGTATCTTTCTAGAAACTTCTAATACTCGAGTTATTTCCCTTATTCATTCATTCCTTACCGTATCTTTCCGTGTCTTCCTCAACATCTATCTCAACATCCTCATCTCTACAACATTAATTTTCTTTACAGTTATAATTTTCTTAATATAGTAGCTGTTTCCATGATTATAGCACTGCTGGCTGATTTATAAAATTTAATTTCTTTATAACTCTTTAACTCTATCCACTGAATATGAAATATAAAATGTAATCAATTCGTATAGATAATAGAATATTCTTTAATATTTATAATAACATTACATGTGCAAATACTATTTCATTGTTTGTTCATAAAATAATTTTACTGGAAATATAGGATCTTTTGCAAGAAAATTTATGTATAGGGCATAACTGACAAATGTCATAATTTTTCATACAAAATTTCATTTTTTGGTATTTTATGATTCCTTTTTTCGGAAACTGAATTCCACACCCTTGATAATAAATAAACCAAATGAAATAAGAAAATCATGGAATTTTGAATGAAAAATTAGGACATTTATGGACGAAATTTAGCTGTCATTTTGACACGGGTCCCCATATTTGCAGAGGGGTGAATCTGCATTCAGAAACGTGATAACAAGTTTTCAATCTAGTAGCGTTTGGAAATACTTCCTGACCCTTTCATAGATGGCTTTAGTAGTACAGATTTTACAGGGATTCTCAAACTTTAATGTCAAAATACTATACAAAGATAACATATGTTTAAGAACTGCTGTAAATTTCCCACAATTCTCTATTGCATCGTTCGAAATTATTTGACTTTTAAAACTGTTATTTGTGAATTTGTATCTTTATTGCAATATAGTACTTTATCATAGGAATACTCATATCTAATTGTTTAACACCAAATCTCGCCCGAATACACTTCGAAATAAGTAAGGTCCTCTACGCTCTCCGTATACTTCTGTGCCTGTGACTCTGCCTTCTGCATAAGCGTGCATTTACAAGAAATATTATTCGGTATCGATATGTATTTTCATGTACCGTAAAAGTATTTCCATATATCGTTAAAGTATTTTTATGTACCGTTAAAGTATTTCTATGTATTGCGTGGTATTGCATAGTATTTTCATGTATTGTACTATAATACATGGTATTGTCAGATATTTATTTGGTACTGACAAGTATTTTCAGATATTTGTACACGTATTGACACCAGTGAACAACCCCTCGTATTTTTCTAAGTTATCGATTTGATACTTGCTCGTAATTAAACTGAGATGTTTATTACTAAATTTAATTATGTCGCGGGCATCCGTACTGCCGCGCAGATTGACCGGCGAAACGAGGCGCCGCTGGAACGCGAGCATGATATAGATTATTCTAGATCTAAATTTTTTAACGACATTATTACTGCTGATCAAAAAACAATAAATAAATTTCATCATGATTGGGGGAAAACGAGAAATTGGCATAGCTTAGTAAGCTACATATGTTTACAAATAAAAACACGCGCAGAAGCGAAGTTAGGACGAAGTTTATATCCATAGAATATACCCAAAGATAAATAAATATTTTTAAATAATGTTTATACCATTAGTTTTATTATTAATAATGTTCAATTTTGTAACAATTACTAAGTTACTTACAGTTTAATAATAATTAAAATATATAATAAATATATTATTAATATACTTTATCAACAAACTGATCCTGAAATAAATTAAACAAATGTGAAAAACCGCATACTCCTCTGATAACCAAGTGAAATGTGAATTCCAAAATTCTGTTGCAAATTTACAAGCAAAAAAGTCATATTTTTCACAAATAATTCCTAAAAAAACTCGAGGTAACTTTTGTGTGTCAGGTGAGGTTAGTGTTGTTATATTTAGTCAATTTAACCAAACAAAACAACAATAACTTCACCTAACTCACATCACATATCTCCTTAAATTCGGGAATGTGTTGCTTATATCTCAAGATATTTTTATTTTAATAAATTACACTAATAAAATAATGTATTTTCACAAATAACACGCACAAGTGTGAAAAAATATTAAATTAATAAATGTATTCCATAGTTATTACATTGGCTAGCGCTACACGCTAGTTCTAAATGTGTGTCATGTACTGGAGTAAGATATTTCGGACTTACAGTTTAATAATAATTAAAATATATAATAAATATATTATTAGTATACTTTATCAACAAACTGCTCCTGAAATAAATTAAACAAATGTGAAAAACAAACTCACCCAAATTTTCAATTTTAAAATGAATGCACGTATACATACTAGGTTTAATCAATTTCTACTTTAAAATAAAAGTAACTATATTTTTCTGTTCCTGGAATTTAAATTTTTGAAATCTCATTAAGAAATGTGTATGTTGTATTTGCGAGTAAGTACAAAAATAAACTGCATGTGAAAATATAATAAACATGAAAAATTTTGGTCATTAAATATATATATATATATATATATATATATATATATATATATATATATATATATATATATATATATATATATATATACAGGGTGTTTCCTTTAAAACAACCAGCGCTTTTTTGGGCGAACTAATGACTTTAGAGAAAAATGTTATGTACAAAAAATTACCAGGAAAAAGGGCTTAATTTATGAGGAATAATAAATAAAAATTTCAACCAGTGGTTCTCAAACGGTAGAATAAAATTATATTTTTTAAATGGCAACCTATATAAATTTTTTGTCCATTAGATAGAGATTTTTTTTCTGATTTCAACGATATAAATATGATATGGGGTTGTATAACAATTATTTCGAGAAAAATGATATTAAAAATCAGAAATAATTCTACAATATTGAAGTAGGCTATGCAATAAACAAATGCAAACAAATGATACAGGTGACAGATAGTTTTGTTACTTACGTTATTAAGTGTTTGTTTTCGTAATTGTTTAATTATTTATTAATAAAAAATGGCTTTGCAGTTGCAAGAATTAACAAATTTAGACTATTTTAATCTTACTGTTATGTATGGAGAGTGTGAAAGAAATTTATTCTACGATACGAAGATTTTCACGGCTTTATGTAGTTCATTTGTTATTATGAATTTCTTAGTAAAACAAGTTATTTTAGATATAAGAAAATAATATACTATCGTAACCTAGGCAATAGTCGTATTAATAGTTGTTTATTGCATAGCCTACTTCAATATTGTAGAATTATTTCTGATTTTTAATATCATTTTTCTCGAAATAATTGTTATACAACCCCATATCATATTTATATCATTGACATCAGAAAAAAATTCTCTATCTAATGGACAAAAAATTTATATAGGTTGCCATTTAAAAAAATATAATTTTATTCTACCGTTTGAGAACCACTGGTTGAATTTTTTATTTATTATTCCTCATAAATTAAGCCCTTTTTCCTGGTAATTTTTTGTACATAACATTTTTCTCTAAAGTCATTAGTTCGCCCAAAAAAGCGCTGGTTGTTTTAAAGGAAACAGCCTGTATATAGCTATACTGTTATTGATTTGATACTTGCTCGTAATTAAACTGAGATGTTTATTACTGAATAGCAACACGACTGTTTTGGCGCACTTCTCCGTACACAAAATTCATGTCGGTGTATTCTTGGTTAGTGAAAGTGACAGGCATTTCTAAATAGCAAATTACTACGCCGCTGCTTTTTGGAGCAACTTGATTTGTAGATTTTAACCTCGATTTTAACTTAATAAGAAGCTGGTTTGTAATTGGCGACTTTGCAGTCCCATAAATTTTACAACTCGACAGATAGACCAAAATAAATTTCAAAAACCTTCTAACTCATTAGTAAGAATAATATTTTTCTTGTTTAAAATAATATGCATTTCACAATCTAACTGTGACAAAGTGTCGGGTTGGATATGTTGGAAGTTTTAAAAAAAATACTCCATGTTTTAGTTTTCTAATATTTCAGAAATTTAAATTTAATATGAAATTTCGTAAAATGAGTGCGATTATGTCTAATCATTGCTTCTGTTCCTCGAATCCGGGTTTTGAGAGATCATTAACTATTCGTCGTAGGAGATACGGTTTTAATATGAATTAAATTATTTTCATTTTATTTTTGGGGATTGAAAAATACAATAACCACAAACGCAAAATTTAAAAATATTTGAGAAGTGTTATGGCTATTGCTACGAAGATACAGAAATTTTGAATTTATTTTTAAAATTGCGCAGAAACTAAAATCTTAATAATAAAAAATGGAAAACAGTTTTAATGTAACTTTTAATTCTGAGAAGTGCAGAAATATTTTATTTTAATTTTATAAAGCATAATGTGTAAAAGTTTAATATAAATATATTTACTTACCATTTCATTCTAATTACGAGTATTGTCGCTATTCTCCAGTGTGAAAATAATAAAATTCGAAGGGTACATGTTTATTGTTATAATTTTAATAAATGTCAGTAATTTAAAGAATTTTATTTTGTGAAATATATACTCGTAGATACGTAAATAAAATAAATTATATCAATTATTTGTTAGGTTAGTACACTTTTTCCTCTCCTGACAGCGAAAAGCTCTTTACCTCTCGCTAAGAGAGGTATTGGATTCATGCTAAAAATCGTATATCCAGATTTTATTGAATAAGCACGATTTAAGGTCCATAGAATCCGATTTTAACATTTTTACAATGATGTCTGTGTGTGTGTGTGTGTGTGGATGTGTGTGTGTGTGTGTGTGAGGTTGTTGGAGACACGATTTCTCAAATTCTATAAGACTAAAGACCTTTTTGACTACGGATTCCTCAATCTAACATTAATGGGAAGAGTTGAATAGGTTTTAGTACCAATTGGAAAACCGGAAGTAGTAGTATCTTAAAAAAAATAATTCTAAATATTATTTTTTTGAATTTTTTTATTATTAGTATTAAAGAACGTAAAATTCTCTATTCGACACATTTTAAAATTTTATTATATCTCCTATAGGTTTGGAGATATAGTAAATAATAATATGAAATAATCTGTTGTAATAAATTTCAGATCCTAAACAACGCTATAGTAATCATCCGATGTTTGTAAATGACAGAAAAATGTCATTGTCAAAAACCAACAGTAGTTCATAAACCTGTTTGGCAGCTCAATTCTAAAACTTGAACTTAAGTCTATTTTAACTGAACACATGACAGTGGATAAGAACCGATTCAGAATATGCCATAGTACGAATATGGTTTTATTAGCTGAAAATAAATCTTAGATATTCTTTTTTGGCAACATAACAGTAAAACGTCAAATTAACTGACATTATTGAAGATTTTTTCTGAGATATTGGTAAGTTTACTATTTCTTGTGGTATAACAATAATAAAAATTAAATATTTAAAATTATTGCTATATACATATACCCATCAGAAATCCCGTCAAGAAATTAGAAGAAATTCGAACGTTTAGAAGTATAGGAGAAAACTTCCCCATAAAATAAATTTTAAATTGTAAAAATAATCTAAACATAAAGAAAAGACATGAAAAATTTATAGGGCGCGAGAGTCATGTGACTTTGTTGGACTTGACAAGCAAATAAGGGCCCGAGTTAGAATGACAGCTAGTAATTATGTATGTACATCTATGTCAAATGTCAATTGGCCATCCAAAATTTCATGATATTCCAATTCCATGTGGTTTATTTTCCTCGACAAGTAAATTCCATATTCCTGAGGACAAAATAACCATGTGAAAAATTACGACATTTGACATTTATGTAAATAATTACTAACTGTCATTTTGACAAGGGCCTCCATATCTGCTTGTCAAGGCCAACAAAGTCACATGACTGCTCGCGCCCTATACTTATGTAACCAAAAACGGAAGTGGCGAGAGGTATTGTGCTGGCCACAACAGATTTTTTTGGTAGATTTGCTGGCTTTCGGTGATGGGTGAATTAGGATGAGTCGATCCTGTATGGCCTGCCGAGGGTTGTATGTAGGGTCTTCGCATGCATTCCCGTCTTCGTCAGAGTCCACTTGATATTGCTGCACTGAGTGTAGCTGAGGGAGGGTTCCACGCTCCGGCTCGACAGTACGGTCTTCGCATGCATTCCAGTCTTCGACAGAGTGCACTTAATATTGTTGCACTGATTGTTGCGGGTGCGAGCTTTCACGCTTTGGTTCATCATCATCCCAACATTTGATAGAATTCACGTGATAATACTGTACAGGATGTAGCGGGGGTAAGATTTCATATTTCGGTTCGTCATCCCAACATTTGGAAGAAGTCACGTGATATTACTGCACAGGCTGTAGCGGCTTCAAGGTTTCGTGCTGTTTGAACAAATCCCCTTAGTTTTATCGCAACATGTTTGTGCATTATGACAAGAAAGTAGTATGGGTAGATTATATAGTTACGTATTACTTATACTCGTACGTCCTAATGTCATTTTAATGTTTTAATACTTAAATTGTTACAAGAAATAAGGTACTGATAGAAGCCAAATATTTGAAGATATAAGATTCTGATAAATATAAACTGAAATTTTATCAATAATATAAATTTTAAATATGAATATTTATAAATTTTATTTACTTAATTATTATAAGTTTACACGTACTTTTGATTGCAGTTTATTTATAAGAGAATATAATTCCTTAGTCACGTGACATGTTTTCCGCCAATCAACATTCAGAATCTCCCTAGCTACAAGTTTATCACAGCGATGATAAAAAATAAAGAAATAAACACCGTACTTATAGTCGTTACTAAGGAATTTGTTTTCTTTATTTATTTATGACATAGACAGTTAATTTTGAGTATAAAAATAAATAATAACAATAATTCAAACTCCGAAATATTAAATAAAACTCGTAAGTAGCATGTTTTAATACAATATGAATATGTATATCAAAAGTTAGGTTAGATTGCAAAAATTCATTATATTCTCTCATTAAATATAAGCTCGTGATATGATTAATAATCGAAGATATTGCTCGTGAAACCGGAGCAGCACATTTCAACTCGTCCTTCGGACTCGTGATATCTGCAGCTCGGTTTCACTCGAGAATATCATCGACGATAATCATATCACTTGTTATATTACGTATGATTATATTATCATGTATTATTAAAATAATAGTTTCTAATTTCATGTCTACAACGTGAATTTATTTAAATATTAAAGTTTTACACATTATGCTATATTTAAAACTTACCAAGTTTTATTAAAATAATAAATTCTAGTTTCATGTCTACAATGTGTTTATAAATAAATAAAATAAATAAATAAATGAAACCTAAGTGGATGGAGGTGATATGTAACATTATGTATAAATTTAGATTTTTTTACGTGGTATGAAGCAATGGCTCAAAACTCCTTCACTCACGTAAAAATCTCAATTTTATACAAAATGTTACATATTACCTTCATCAACTTAGGTCTTCAAATATTTCATCACAGCATATTACCCATTGCTGGGTGTGCCAATCTGCTTTGTATACAGATATCGGTAATGATGGAATATTTGTACCGTGTGGGCGCTAACCAGGTGTCACCTCACGGGCACTCAAAGCTGGCGTGGAGAGTGCACCACAGGGGTCAATTTTGTGCCATTAAAATTCGATGTAATTTTTTGGCGTCGGTCGGGATCGAACTCGGGTCCCCAGATTCGCGACTCAGGCACACGGCCATAAAACAAAATAGTTTTAGTAACATTTTATTGAAATGAATTTTCCCAAACATTTTTATCTCCGTCCCGGGAATGAATTAAACCCATAGAACGCCGTTTTAATATTTATTCTACATTTAGAGACATGTTAAATTATTTAAAGAAGTCATTAAATGAAATGAAGACGTCTTTAATTTATTTTTACATGTTCTTATATAATTTTTTTATATCAAAAATTGTTTTTCAGATGTCTTAAATTAAAATATTTATAGATATCAAAAATTCATTTTTAGATATCAAGAATTAAATTAAGGATATCAAAAATTTAATTTAATATATCAAGAATTCAGTTCTGGATATCACATCTTAAATAATATGGCCAGAATTCGAATTTTTGATATCTTACATTAATTTTGGTTATCAAGAATTGAATGGGGACATTTCAAAAAAAAATTCGTTGTTTTTTTATAAAATCATGAAATCCGTCTCATTTAATAAATATAATAATATAAAATAACATGAAATATGCGACTTTTCATTCATAAATTTGCTAATAAACTTTCGCGGCTGTAAAATTCGTGACGTGATGGCTTGTTACTCACACAAAGACATTCCTCTCACACACACACACAACGGTCCACGTGGTATCCGTTTGCTGCTATCTTAGACCAGGAATATTCCTGGTCTAAGGCTGCTATAATTAAGCTAACCTAAAATTGTGACAGGTGACAGCAAACTTAAGAATAAAGGTATGTAAATAAAACATTTATTAAAATAAATACCAAAAGTTGTGTGAAATATGTTTTTCGTTAACAATATGTTGCTGTCACAAAATCAAACTGAGAATTGATAACCCAAACAATCATAGTTCCGAACACAACCGGTAGAGGGCCGCATCCGATAAGCCATGACGTCAGCGTCCAAATATTTGATATTTAAGACAACTTTTAAAAAATCATCTCTCTGATTATAAAGACTTGTAAGGTGTAAAACATACACCTACATATTTAATTTGACCTATTCTTTCAAGAAAAAAATAAATTAGAAAATGTGAAATGACCCCATTCTGAATCACATCTCCTTAAATAACGTAGACATACAAAGGCAAACAATGGTGACTTTATTCTGAAAGAAATTCCTATTCTCTCGAGAAATGGTGAAACATTACAACATTTTCTTTTCGAACATCTTATGACTGGAGTCAGTTAAATAAGTCTCATCGGAAAGAATCACATTGGTTACTGTATAGTTATCACGGAATACATTGGGATTTTGGAACTAGCGCCAATTCGAAAACAATATATGTAGTACTATTCTTTAAATGCGTATAACTGGAAATATTGTACATATTATCTTTTGTCCCATTATGAAACAAAAAATGGAATAACTGTGAATTAAGTAGTGTGAACATATTTTCTATGAGTTCATATTCTTTTTCTATTCTTTGGAAACAGGTAAAATTGTAATTTTCTTTCAAATTCAAATCAATATTATTTTATTGCATTGTCTGCATATTGGGTAATCCAGCACAGACAGGAAGTCTACAACAACTAGGTTGACATTATTGTCATATTATTCAACAAAGCTACTAACAGATCTACATGGGTTATTATTGCAATAATTACGTATATTTTTGTTTCATGACATAATTAGTTCAATGGTCACCGATTCCTATAGGTTAATTTACAGTTAAATTTTAGTTCTTCAAAAATATAGCGGTTTTTTATTTAGCCAATTACATGTACTTGAGTGCCTGGTCGCGAACCTGAGGACTCGAGTTCGACGCCAAATATTTCGAATTTTAAATTGTACAAAAATGACCCCTGTGGCACACTCTTCACGCCAGGATTCAGTGTCCATGTGGTGACGGAAGGGAAAACGCCTGCCCGACAGGAATATGTCATCATCATTTTCATTACTGATATCTGCGTATAAAGTAGATGACACCCAGCAATGGATAATACACCGTGATATATATTTTTTACGCCAATTGATTATTATTAAAATAAGCCACAGATAAGTATTATGTATATATTATTATGAAAAATATAGCACGATATAAAGCGAATAAGGTATCCTGAACAGGGCGCGGGCATACAGCTGTTTTAAGTGTCCTTGAAAACATATGTGCAGGTGCCCCACTTGTCATAGTGACAGTACAGCCGTTAGTTGTTTTGTGTTAGTGTATGGTATGTTCTGTTTATCATTTGTGTTGTATATTTCTGGGATTTTAGTGTGATCTTAGTTCTTAGTGGGTGACTTCTTAATATTTAGTATATGTGTGTGTGTGCGTCAACCATGGATGAACAACATACATGTTGTATTCCGGGTTGTAAGACGAGCTCAACAGGCAAAATTAAAACTTCCGTATTAGTATCATCTAGGAATACTTTTTTCATAAATAAAATAATTCACTATGTCCATAGTCAAAAATCATATGGATCAATATTATTTATTAATTTATTTTATCTAAGTAGCGATTTCTTACGTCACTACTTAATGCTTTAAAATAAGTCGACATTCTCACACAATTTACAAAAAAACTTTAGGCACAAAATAAATGTTTACACCTCAATGTAAGACAGCAAACTGATTCCAACTTTTGAATTAGCGCTAAGGTAAACTATGACAGAACAGATGGCGCTGTTATCAGGGCGCCGGGACAGCTAGTCGCAAGGTTACTAGAAACAGCTGTGTCCGAGCCCTATACCGAAAGTTTCAAGTGTTATTCTTGACAAAGTATTGTTGGAAATAGTTGATCATGGCAAAACACTTGAAACTTTTGCTTAATACGGGGCCTGTATGCTATATTTTTTTATACAACAGATAAGAATCAAAACATAGAACGTAAACCATTGGCTGAATATTTTAAAAGTGTGTAGTAATTTTTATAATGATACCAAAAAGTAGTTAACGTTAAAATTAGCTCCCAACAACCAGATCTCCTTATACAAACGTGGACATTACACAAAAATATATATATTTAAACTGATTTTGTTACACTTAACCAAACAATAAATATACCATATTTACATGTCATTGTTAATTATAATTGCTATGCTTCGTTTCACATAAAAAAATAGAAGATCGCCCTAGTGAGTGTTTTTTTCTAATTCTTTAACGCTAGTTTCTTAAGTGAAACGGACTCAACGACCACATATATTTGTATTTGTGATTGTTGAACGAACTATGATGGTAATTCCTGCTTATACCAAATATTAAAATGTGTACAAATCTAGAGGCCGACAAACAAAATTTAAATTTGAAATTTATTCTTCCGAAATATTTAAAAAGATGGCTGTTTTGCATAAATCCACAGATACTTTGATAATAAATATTGTAAATAATATAAATATGAACTTACCAATTCCGGCAAAATGTATTTTAATTTAGTATCAATGCCATAAAAATCTTTCGAATCCTTATCACGCACATCAATTAAATTCTTGTATTCATTGAGACACAAATAACAACTTTTATTTATGTCAAAATTCGTCATTGTTTACACTATTATAAACACAAGGTCAGCTCCCAATTTTAAGTAGGTATAACAACAACACTTTATCTACTTGAAAAGGCCAACAACTTCTACCTTATAGATACTGTGTTTCACTTCATTGTCGATGTTACCTCCATGCTATCTACCTCGTAACTGTTTGCGAGACAGCGACAGCGTTTTGAAACGGTTCGGTTGGAGAGTGGTGGAGGAAAACTCATTAAATTTCTCATTAACAAAGTTTCCCCCCCACGGGTAATTATAGATAGGGAACAGGTATGGATTTATAAAATTTAGGAAGAATATAATATTTTAATTTCCAGTGGTGCGCTCTCCGCATCAGCATGGAGTACCCAAGAGGTGAGGCCTGATAAGTTATCTTTTTCTACACTAAAACGCACATGCAGACAAGACCATTATTATATAAAACCATTTTCTATATATTTTTTGACATTGATAAATCATGTAAATAAACACGAGACACAAAAATGCTAAAATACACGCTAATGTATACGAGCTAGATTGACAATTCCAAATTATTTCATGAACAGAGTTACGCCACACTTCGCCTTATGAATATAATCTATTACCTATGTAGCAAAAAGAAACTACATTAAATACGTGCGTTGTTAAGACTCATACAAAAAAAAAACTGTCGTGGCCAGCACAATACCTCTCGCCCTTTTCATTTTATGTTACATAGGGCGCGAGCAGTTATTTAACTTTGTTAGCCTTGGCAAATAGATATGAAGGCCCGTGTCAAAATGACAGCTAGTAATAATGTACATAGGTGTCAAGTATCATAAGTTTTCATTCAAAACGTGATTTCCAAATCCATGTTGATTATTTTCCTCGACAAGCATATTCCGTACTATTGATGACAAATAAACATCAGAATATTTTAAAATTTTGAATGACAAAATTATGACATATGACAATTGTGACATCAATGTAAATAACTGCTAGCCGTCATTCTGACACGGATCCTGATCTGCTTGCAAGACCAACAAAGTCACATGACTGCTCGCGCCCTATAAGTAACGAATTAAATAATTGAAATTGTATTTCTTCTTTCGTTCTATGAGAAATTTTGTTCTACTATTCTAATGTATTCAAAATTCTTCAAATTCATTAACAGTATTAGCGATATATGTAATATTAACATACCTATAATTTAAATACAAATTTAATTAATTATACAATAATATATATTAAATGTACTCGTACCTCCCAGAAAAATCTTATTTTTGACACTGACATTTTGCATTTATCTGTCAATTACAAACATTTAAATATCTCAACTGTTTTTTGGGCAACGAGATTTTTTACAACAGATTATTCTATATTATTATATTCTATATCTCCAAACCTATACGAGATATAATAAAAAAATTAAATGTGTCAGATCCAGAATTTAATTTTCTTTAATATTACCAAGAAAAAATTACAAAAAATAATATTTAGAAGATTTTTTTTCAAGAATCTGCTACTTCAGGTTGTCCAATTATTACCAAAACCTTTTCAGCTCTTCCCATGAATGTCCGATTGTGAAATACGTTAAACAAATATTAAGTCCTATAGTTTATGAGTAATCGTCCTTCCAAAGTTCCACACACATACACACACACACACACACATACATACATTCACACACACACACCATCATCGTAAAAATGTTAAAATCGAATTGTAGGGACCTTAAAACGTGCTTATTTATTAAAATCTGAATATACGATTTTTGGCACGAATCCAATACCCCTCTTAGCGAGAGGTAAAAATCTGATGTGGAGAGTACATTACCTTCCGTCAATTCCGTGTATTATGGACAAATTCCATATATAATTTTTTTTGCAAAAGATTATATATTTCCAGTAAAATAATTTCATAAACTAACTATATAAATTGCACTTGATACTGACATCTTCTTCTTTAGCTTTTCCCACTCGTTAGTGGTCGTTATTCTAGAATTTCTTCATCCACTCATTTCTATTTTCCTTCTTGCCCTCATTCAGTTCCTTTTCTCTGAAGACTTTCGTAATCGTAATATAGCCTTCCCATCTTATCTTTGGTCTTCCTCTGTTTCTTCTACTTTCTACTACTAAGTTGTTCATTCTTCTTTCGATATGTTCTTCATTTCTCGTCATGACATTTTCAAATCAATATAATCGTCTCTCTTGTATTTTTCTAGAAACTCCTATCACTCGAGCCATTTTCCTTATCGTTTCATTCCGTATCCTATCTTTCCGTGTCTTCCCCAACATGCATCTCAACATTCTCATCTCTGTGCCACATTCATTTTCTGTTCATTGACAATGACATCTGTCGATTAGAATTTTCTTAACATAGTAGCTGTTTCCATGGTTATAACATAGCTGACATTTATAATTCATAACTCTATATCCATTAAATATGAAGTATAACATGCAATTAAATCGTGTAGATAATAGTATATTCGTTAATAGTTATAATAACATTGTGTCAAAAAATGATAATTAACAACGTTTTTTCAAGAAATATGTTTCAAATGAGAGTTCTTTTGGTTGATCAAATATAACAAAACTCTAATCACCTCTTCTTTTGGATGTAAATTTGTAGAATACGAAAAATATATATTTTTTGGAATCGTGGTATTGTGTGAAGTGTAAAATAAGAGAGATATTATTAATTAAAATAATACGTTTATTAAACGATAAGTAATTAGGATGAATATTAAACAGATAATAAAAGTAACTAACACTATGATAAACAAATATTAACACTAATTTAAACACTAAGAATATTATAAGACACTTAAACACTAAGATTATTTATTTAAACAATTAACACTACTATTTGTCACTAATTACATTTATTTATGTTCACTTCTTGTCGACTGTTTGTTTATATCACCAACAATTCATAACACGACGCTTCCAGAAACGACTAGAATATTCGCGAGATAAAAACATCGTGCACTATAGATCACGTCACCGCAATAATTAAACAAGTCTGAACATGTCTGTTACGCGCGGAGATTCGGGAGCGACACGGGGGCGCCGGCTATGGCGCGGCGGCGGCGAGGGCTACGGCGCGGCGGTGGCGGCGACGTTACAATATACACACAACACAGACCCACACACACACACACACACACACACACACACACACACACACACACACACACACATACATACACACACCCACACACACAAGTAGTGAGTAATACCCCAAGTCCCGCAGCGTAATGGCGTCTAATTAAAATCTAATTAAGATAATGACAAATGGGTAATTAAACAAATGACTTGACCTTCCATAATTGGTGAAATTTTGATCTGACGTCGTGAGATGAAAATTGATGGTATTTTGAGATTGGGCATATATATTTCACATTATTTTGTAATTTGTAATATTTGAGATTTCAGATATTTTTGAATATGTATATATTTGTAATTAATGGTAATTTCAAAACGACACATGAATATCTTTAAGTGATCTGTAATGAGTTAAAAATACTTTTTAATATACAGTGAATATTTTGGGTAATGATAATGACATGATGTTTGAAAAATTTGAGTAAAATAAAATATTATTATGTTAATGACTAATCATTTCGATTGGGGTTTAAAAATCCATTATCTAGTGAAAAGGTGCATTGAATAGATTTGACAAAGTACTGGTAATTTATGAAATTAACGGATTATTTGGGAACAATGATCTAGATCCAAACGGATAGCCAAAAAAATAATGACAAGAAAGAGAATTTGGTGTATGAGTCGATGATTGTTTCTTAATATTTGTAATTTCAAACAATGAGTTACAAATACTTCCTAATATAAGGATTATTTAGGAACAATGGTCTGGGTCTAGACGGATAGCCAAGAAAATAATGACAAGATAGGGAATTTGGTGTACGAGTCGAAAATTGTTTCTTAATATTTGTAATTTCAAACATTTAAAATATCCTTTGATAATGACCTTGTATTGTTAGTAATGTGGATATTTTGGTAATGATAATTAGTTACTTGATATAATTTTGTGATACGAATTAAAAAACAATTATTAGTAAAATGTATATATACATATATTTGGAATGTATTTACGAGTACATACACACAAAATTACGGAAATTTAAAATATTTTTTATATATTTACATATTAAATAATTTGACTAATTCTAATAAACTAACAATAACTACAAATTAATTATATCTATATCTTTTCACGCCGTAGGGTATACTGATTATATTGTCCACGAATCGGCATTTCATAAAGTTTATACTAAAGGTTTTTGTTTCAATCTTTGTATTTACACTATGGTCACTAGTACACCTTATATTTTTACTCACTATCACTGGGTTTCACCGATTTGCCTCTAATATTAAAGTTTTCATCGAATTAAATGTAATAATTTTGGAGTTTCTATAATTTAAAGTAAATCTTTTCACTTTGCACACTTCATGAGTTTCACTTGTTATGGGGTAAAACACTTTGTAAGCACTTTTATGACCTCCGCAAACAAATTCTGTTATATGTATAACTACCATTACCTTAACAGGTCAATTCATTGGTAAGATCATCGAGAAAATCACCTGTCAGTGGCTTATAATAACCTTTTGATGGCGATATATAATAGAATTTTTCTTCAAGTGTACAATAATATTCATATTATGCTACTATACACACACTATAGAAGATATTCATTTTATTACTAGTACAACAATGTTGTTCATTGTTGTACTAGTAAAAAAATGTTAGCTTCTTAGTTCAACGCTGGCGGAAGCAGTCGTCACAACAACACAGACCATATTGAAAACTTGTTATTTGACAGTTGTATCGTTTGTGTTTTGTAGTGTACACAGCCAACTATGGCTGAAACTGCAAACGCTATCATTAAAACAATTCTAGAAAAATATTTAAAAATCTCCAATTTTCTTTGAAACACTTGAAGAAAAAATAGTATATGTCATTCGGAGTAGAACGCCCTTTTTGTGTTTTACCCAGCTTGCCTGGCCTCGGCTAGCGCCTCGGCCGCAATAGCTGGGTTCAACACAAAAAGACCGCTTTCTACTCCTAATAACATAATATACTATTGTGTCATAGTATAATACCCTATGAGCTAGAGGTCTAGTTTGGGCTGTTGTGTAGCTTGCGATTACAACATTCCTGTACGAAGCTGGTCCATGGCTTGTTCCTGTTGACGACAAGTCACGTAAAGCATCTTATCACCTGCAGGAAGTATTCTCTGGACTTCTACTGCCGGGTTAGACAGTAGCTCATATACCTAGTTCTTCTGCAGTGGAAAACGTTGTTGTTCGCGAGCTATTTTCAGCCTGAGCGAATTTACCTATATATACACATGAACATGACTTAAATCACTACATCTTTCAATGTAGTAAATATGAACAAGATAGACCAACATTAATTAATAATCTACTAAAAGAACATGTTTTACTCCCCACTTGCGCCCAAAACTTATTAGCTCTTAATAATTTTAATATATATATATATATATATATATATATATATATATATATATATATATATATATATATATATATATATATATATCTAACAATTACAAAATTTATCAATAATTCAGACATCCAAGTTTGACAAATAACAAGAAAACTATAGAAATCGCTCCGGACTAATGTACAAAAGTACGAGGTCGAACCCAATTAAAAAAATCTGATGTGGCCAGCACATAACCTCTCGCCGTATATTTTACCTGGCTGTATGCATAAAGCAAAGAATATTTTTATAAATACAAATAATATATTCATATAAATCTATGACGTATAAACTTCTTTATTATTCAATAATAGCATGTCTCAACATAAAGATATTTTACCATAAATTATGTTACAATAAATTACAAAGTAGAGTTTACCATATATAAATATTAGGCTGGTAACAGCAATTTTCAATTCGAACAACTTTGTTTACTTTCTCTTCATATTCTTCTAGTAAAAACATTAATTTTGGGCGGTCTAAAATGTATATATCTGGATTGTGCATCTATTCTTATATATCTTCTTTTACATTTTATTTTTTCATACTTGTTATATCTAAATAACCTTAATTCCCTTTAATAAAGTGACGGATAGATTGCACTCCGATTTTGTCAATATTTACAACTTACTTGAGAAGAATTTGATAGCTTTTTCGCAATTCAAAGTTACTCTAGTCTACAGTACTGGTGTACATTGTCCCATAATGTTTGAAACAAATTTAAGTCCTTCAACCTAGACTTGTCATCTCCATAATAGTCACAGATCAAGAACTAAGGGATTCTCCAAGTACATTTTTAATTCATTACTCATTATTTCTGACACTGACATTTATCTGTCAGTTACAAATAATTTAAATTATCAACTATTTTTCATGGCATTCTTTCGGCTGTCAAATTTATTACAACAGATTATTTTATATATTATACTTCTTTTATCTCTAAATCTATGGAATATATAATAAAATATTTAAATGTATCAGATAGAGAATTTAATTTTCTTTAATATTACCACGAAAAATTTTCAAAAAATAATATTTAGAAGATTTTTTTTCAAGAATCTTCTACTTCCGGTTGTCCAATTATTACCAAAACCTTTTCAGATCTTCCCATGAATGTCCGATTGGGAAATACGTTGTTAAACAAATTTTAAGTCTTATAGTTTTTGAGTAACCGTCCTTCCAACATCCCACACACACACATCCACACACACACACACACACACACACACACACACACACACACACACACACACACAGACATCATCGTAAAAATGTTAAAATCGGATTGTAGGGACCTTAAAACGTGCTTATTCAATAAAATCTGGATATGCGATTTTTAGCATGAATCCAATACCTCTCTTAGCGAGAGGTAAAAATATATTTATTTATGTTCACAACTCGTAGACTGTTTATTTATATCACCCACTGTTCATTGCTCGTTTCTTCTAAATAAAAGAGAATGTGTTGACTGGTTTTGGTGACGGGTTTATATAGCGCGATGTCCTTCTGGAACTTTCCGACGCGACAATTACATCGAATACAAAGAATCAGATCACTCTGCAATTATGCATGTCTAGATGGATGTGTTTACCATGTCGGGGATTTTTTGAAGAAATTTTGAGCTGCAAGTAAAATGCCATTTCCGGTTATCTGATTGACACCAAAATCTAATGGCTTCTTTTCATATTAGGTAGAAATATATGGTTTCAAAATTTTTCGAATGATAGTATAATATTATAGAGTTAAAGTGTCCAAAAGATCCACACTCACACATATACACACCCACAGACATCATCGTGAAAATGTTAAATTCGGATTGTAGGGACCTTAAAACGTGGTTATTTACCAACTGATGACGTCATGTTGTCGGGTGAATCGTACGAAATCGTCTGATTTCCGTAGTATTCATCAAATCAAAACTAAATAATAAATTGAATAATTATGATGTAATGTCAAAACTGACAGTATTATAATAAATATACCTATATTGTATCAGTTTTGTTATTCATCAAAATTCTAAGTATAAATAGTTATTTAGCAATAATAAACGAATTAAATATATATGACATACGTATAATGGATGAAATATTGGTATTTTTTTGTTGTCCAAAACGGTCCAAAAATAATATGTTGCAATATGCACTATACAGGATGATTCAGGAATAATGTTACAAACTTTAACAGCTTATTCCTGAGGTCTGCTACATCCGGTTGTCCAATTGTTACCAAAACCTTTTCAGCTCTTCCCAGTAATGGTCGATTGGGAAATACGTAGTGAAACAAATATTAAGTCTTATAGTTTTTGAATAATCGTCCTTCCAACGTCCCACGCATACACAGACAGACATCATCGTAAAAATGATAAAATCGGATTGTAGGGTCCTTAAAACGTGCTTATTCATTAAAATCTGGATATGCGATTTTTAGCATGAATCCAATACCTCTCTTAGCGAGAGGTAACAATTTAATTTATATATTTACATTATTACATTTATAATAACGTATCATTTCAGATTTAGAATTATGAATATTAGCAAAAAACATTGATACAAAATTTATAGTTTTATATGAAGGTTACGGAAAATTATAGATTTTCGCCGCACGAGGAATGTGTGGTTTCAATGTTTCGTAAACAGGAGTGGTTATTTTGTAGGAGTGGGGGGCAATCTTACCAAACCGAGAAAGCAAAAACAGCCTGTAAATAAAAAATCCGTATCCGGGCCCTCGTATTTGCATACCGGACCAACCAAATAACTATATCAGGCCGCCACTGTGTGTAACCTTGTTATCTTTTCTGCGCATGAATTAAGCTCCGCCTCCGGGTGTGCAAGCGCGGGCAATTAGGATAAAAGTCAAAATTTAACTCGGTGTAATTTTGAAGATTCAGTCTCACGGCGCATTTTAAGGTAACATACGTTGTAGCACATCAAATCGTCAGGTACCTGTCTGATACATGGGTCCGTGAAGTTGGCACGTCATTGGAAGCACAAATATTCTTTTTTATATTAGTTATTAGTGCTTCGTTAGTGCTCTTTTGTGCTTCAAAAAATTTTGAAATTAATTGAGCGGTTCACGAAATAATTAAGATTATTTGATGACGTGCCAACTTCACACTTAGCACGTCATTAAAAAAATTTCAAATTACTTATTACATCTATTATTAGTGCTTCGTTAGTGCTCTTTTGCTGTTCAAAAATTTTTGAAATTAATTGAACAGTTCACGAAATAATTAAGATTATTTGATGACGTGCCAACTTCACACTTAGCACGTCATTAATAAAATTTCAAATTACATATTGCGTCTTTTGTTAGTGCTTCGTTAGTGCTCTTTTGTGCTTCAAACATTTTTGAAATTAATTGAACGGTTCACGACATAATTAAGATTATTTGATGACGTGCCAACTTCACACTTAGCACGTCATTAATAAAATTTCAAATTACTTATTACATCTTTGGTTAGTGCTTCGTTAGTGCTCTTTTGTGCTTCAAATTTTTTTGAAATTCATAAAGCGGTTTATGAAATAATTAACATTATTTATTGACGTGCTAACTTCACACCTAGCACGTCATTTAAAAAAATCAAATTATTTTACAGATCTTTTGTTAGTGCTTTGTTAGTGCTTTTTGTGCTTGAAAATCTCAGATTCTTGAATGAAATAATAAACATTATTTAATGACGTGCAAGCTTCACACCTAGCGCATTAATAATATTAATAAAATAGTAAATTTATTAATGTATATTTTGTTGGTGCTTCGTTATTGCTCTTTGGTGTTTGTATTTTTTTTACCTATACCGTAACCCAGATAAGGAAGGTACAGAGACCATAGTCAAAATCGCAATGATATTTGAAAAAAAAATCTGATGTGGCTAGCACATTACTTTCCGTCAATTCTTTGTATTATGTACAAATTCCATACATATATTTTCTTGCAAAAGATTCTATATTTCTAGTAAAATTATTTCATTAACTAACTATGTAAATTGCACTTGACCCTGACATCTTCTTCTTTAGCTTTTCCCATTCGTTAGGAATAGTTATTCTTGATTTTCTTCATTCACTCATTTCTGTTTTGCTTATTGTACACATTCAATTCTTTTTCTCTCAAGTCTTCTGCAATAGAGTCCTTCCATCTTCTCATTGGTCTTCCTCTGTTTCTTCTACCGTCTACTACTAAGCTGTTCATTCTTCCTCCAATATATTATTCATCTCATCTCATGACATCTTCAAACTAATATAATCGTCTCTTCTGTATCTTTCTAGAAACTTGTATCACTCGAGCCATTTTTCTTATCCTCTCATTATTTATCCTATCTCTCCGTGTCTTCCCCAGCATCAATCTCAGCATACTCATCTCTCTGCCACATACATTTTTTTTCATTGACACTAACATCTGTCAATTAGAATTTTCTTAATATAGTAGTTGTTTCCGTGGTTATAGCATGGCTGGTTGATTTATGAAATTTAATTTCTTTAACTCTATATCCATTGAATATAGTGACAATGATTACGCATCAACCTGAAAAAACCCGTATATAATGAAATATAACTTTCAAATTATAAAAATTATTGGGTGTTATTTATTTTTAAAAGAAGAAAAAAAGTTCTAGTATTAAGTAAATGTATATATGAATGATATTTACAATTATTTCTATGTCAATCGTTATTCCTTTTACGGAATATAAAATCATTTGAAATAATTGTAGTTTATGTTCATTTTCATTTTCATTGGCACTCCTGAGAATGACCATGTTTTGTCAAACAATTTTATATGCCGTAAAAGGAGTAAGGATTGATTTAGATATACATGTAAAGTCATTAATATATACGTTTCTTTAATCCTAGTATATTTTTTCTTCTTTTTAAGAAAAATTAATAACAAATAATAATTTCTACAAGCTTTATTTCATTTTATAAGGTTTTTTTTCAGGTTGATGACGTGCGTCTTCTGCCTAATCATTTTCACTATATGAAGTATAAAATGTAAAAAAATCGTAGATTATAGAATATTCTTCAATATTATAATAACATTAAATGTAAAAAAAAACGATTTTAACAGCGTTTTTCCAAAAAAATAAAACTGTTAAAATCTTCAAATGAGGGTACTTCCAGTTGACCAATTGAAACCAAAATCTAATAAGCTCTTTATATAGATATAAAAAAGGAATACGAAAGAATTATATTTTTTAGAATTGTAGTGTACTAAGTAAATAATACTTGTGGATAAATAGATTTTTACTTACAATAAGTAGTATTACAAGAATGACTAAAAATGTGCTTATGTAGTAAAGCTCAAAATATTGAACAATATTATTAATATATGCAAGAAATAGGTTGAAATAAATATGTTTTCACTACATGGAATTTTTTTTACATGATAATAAACGGTATTATATTGCCCTAACTAACCATATGAGCGTGCAGAAAATTATATAGTATTGTAGTTTTATTTATTTATACATAAATATTTATCCTATATACAGGATGGAATGCGAAATTGGAAATACTTTTTTTCTCGGAAGATAGATACCGAAAAATTGTTTAAATAATGTTTTTAGTACTTTTAATAAGATAACTAATCTGTATAAATTTGGTAAAAAAAGTTTAATTTTCGTAGATAAACCATATTTCTATTTTTTTAAATGGAATCCTACTAATTAATAGAATTTTTTTTTCCTTAAAAAAGTTTAAGGGTTCATACTTTCTAAACTTGATAGTTTTTGAGATATTAATGAAAATATTTAAATGTTTCTTCTCAAAATAAATAATTATTGCTGTTCCTACAAGAATTAAATTTTTTTTAGGTACTGCTGAACGCGGCCAATATTTGAATATGCTGTGCAACTTTTAGCAGCATAGGTTGCAAGATATTCCTTTATAATTCTTTATCTCTAAATTCATTGAACATGAAGAAAAAATATAATTAAATCGAATGGAGACTGAACTATTTTACCTTCCGTCACCTCTAGATAAGGAAGGTATTGTCGTATTGTCTTTGGTCAAAAAATTCGGTGGTGAGTTTTCATTGAATAAGCACGTTTTAGGGTCTTTACAATATAATTTTACTATTTTTACAATGATGTCTGTATGTGTGTGTGTGGGTGTGGACGTGTGTGCGCGTGTGTGTGTATGTGACCGCAATTTCGGCTACGATATCTCCAATACTAGAATTCCAAAAATTACAATTCTCGCGTATTCTTCTTCCTTACAACCATATGCAGACTTGATTAGATTTTGGTTATAATTGGTCAACCGGAAGTACCCTCATTTGAAGATTTTAACAATTTTTCTTGAAAAACTCAGTTAAATTTTATTATAAAGATAATAAATTGCATAAATCAGCCAGCTATGCTAACTTAATAATGGAAACTGCTAATATATTCAGGTAGTAATTCAAATTGACAAATGTCAGTACCAATAAAAAGACTTTTCTGACTTTGGCAAGCATATATGTGGACCCGTGTCAAAATGACAGCTATTAATTACGTCCATAACTGACAAATGTCATAATTTTTCGTTCAAAATTTCATGATTTTTTTATTTCATGTGGTTTATTTATTATCACGGGTGTGGATTCAGTTGCTGAGAAAAGAAATCATAAAATACCAAAAAAATAAATTTTGAATGAAAAATTTCGACATGAGGATGACCCGCAGAACAGAAATGAATGGAAGAAGAAAATAAAAAATAGCGACCCCTAACGAATGGGAAAAGCTAAAGAAGAATAAGATGTCAGTGTCAAGTGCCATTTGCATGAAATAATATTACTGGAAATTTAGAATCTTTTGCAAGAAAATTTATGTATTGAATTTGTACATAATACACGGGATTGACGGAAGGTATTGTGCTGGCCACAACAGATTTTTTAATATTTATAATAATAAAAAGGTCAAAAAATGATATATAACAGCATGTTTAAAAAAAAAAACTGTTAAAAATCTTCAAATTAGAGGGCTTCCGGTTAACAATCGTAACCAAAATCTAATCAACTCTTTATATGGACGTACGAAAGAGAAAAGATTTATAATTTCTGGAATTGTAGTACTGGAGTTATACGGTCCGGAACAATCGTCACACACACACATACAAACACACAGCATACATCATCGTTAAAATAGTAAATTCGGGTTCTAGGGACCCTAATTCAGTTCCTTTTCTCTCCTTTTATCTTATATTTGGTCTTCCTATGTTTCTTCCACCTTATTGCTATTCATTCTTCCAATATACTCATCTCTCCTCATGACATGTTCAAACCAATGTAATCGTCTCTCTTATATCTTTCTAGAAACACCCAACACTAGAGTTATTTCCCTTATTCTTTCATTCATTTACTTTTTATTGATACTGACATCTGTCAATTTGAATTACTACTTGAATATATTAGCAGTTTTCATGGTTAAGTTAGCATAGCTGGCTGATTTATGCAATTTATTATCTTTATAATTCTTTAACTCTATATCTGTTGAATATGAAATATAAAATGCAATCAAATCGTATAGAGAATAATATATTCTTTAAGTTATAATAAAATTTAACTGAGTTTTTCAAGAACAATTGTTAAAATCTTCAAATGAGGATACTTCCGGTTGACTAATTATAACCAAAATCTAATCAAGTCTGCATATGGTTGTAAGGAAGACGAATAAGCAAGAATTGTAATTTTTGGAATTCTAGTATTGGAGATATCGTGGCCGAAACCGCGGTCGCATACACACACACACACACACACACACGCACACACGTCCACACACACACACACACACACACACACACACACACACACACACACACACACACACACACACATGCAGACATCATCGTAAAAATAGTAAAATTATATTGTAAAGACCCTAAAACGTGCTTATTCAATGAAAACTCACCACCGAATTTTTTGACCAAAGACAATACCTTCCTTACCTAGAGGTGACGGAAGGTAAAAATAGTTCAGTCTCCATTCGATTTAATTATATTTTTTCTTTATGTTCAATGAATTTAGAGATAAAGAATTATAAAGAAATATCTTGCAACCTATACTGCTAAAAGTTGCACAGAATATTCAAATAATTTTTAATTCCTGTAGGAACAGCAATAATTATTTATTTTGAGAAGAAATATATAAATATTTTCATTAATATTTCAAAAACTATCAAGTTTAGAAAGTGAATGAACCCTTAAACTTTTTTAAAGAATTTTTTTTCTTCTATTAATTACCGTAATAATATATAGGATTCCGTTTAAAAAAATACAAATATGGCAATATCTACGAAAATTAAACTTTTTTACTTAGTTATCTTATTAAAAGTACTAAAAACTTTATTTAAACAATTTTTCGGTACGCTCATATGGTTAGTTACGGCAATATAATACCGTTTATTATCATGTAAAAAAATTCCATGTAGTGAAAACATATTTATTTCAACCTATTTCTTGCATATATTAATAATATTGTTCAATATTTTGAGCTTTACTACATAAGCACATTTTTAGTCATTCTTGTAATACTACTTATTGTAAGTAAAAATCTATTTATCCACAAGTATTATTTACTTAGTACACTACAATTCTAAAAATTACAATTCTTTCGTATTCCTTTTTTTACATCTATATAAAGAGCTTATTAGATTTTGGTTTCAATTAGTCAACCGGAAGTACCCTGATTTGAAGATTTTAACAGTTTTATTATTTTGGAAAAACGCTGTTAAAATCGTTTTTTTTTTACATTTAATGTTATTATAATATTGAAGAATATATTATAATCTACGAATTTTTTACAATTTATACTTCATATAGTGAAAATGATTAGGCAGAAGACGCACGTCATCAACCTGAAAAAAACCTTATAAAATGAAATAAAACTTGTAGAAATTATTATTTGTTATTAATTTTAAAAAAAAAAAAGAAAAAATATACTAGGATTAAAGAAACATATATTAATGACTTTACAATTATATCTAAATCAATCCTTACTCCTTTTACGGAATATAAAATTGTCATTTTCAGTAGTGCCAATGAAAATGAAAATGAACATAAACTACAATTATTTCAAATGATTTTATATTCCGTAAAAGGAATAACGATTGACATAGAAATAATTGTAAATATCATTCATATATACATTTACTTAATACTAGAACTTTTTTTCTTCTTTTAAAAATAAATAACACCCAATAATTTTTATAATTTGAAAGTTATATTTCATTATATACGGGTTTTTTCAGGTTGATGCGTAATCATTGTCACTATATTCAATGGATATAGAGTTAAAGAAATTAAATTTCATAAATCAACCAGCCATGCTATAACCATGGAAACAACTACTATATTAAGAAAATTCTAATTGATAGATGTTAGTATCAATGAAAAGAAAATGAATGTGGCAGAGAGATGAGTATCCTGAGATTGATGCTGGAGAAGACACGGAAAGATAGGATAAATAATGAGAGGATAAGAGAAATGGCTCGAGTCATGAGATGAGATGAATAATATATTGGAGGAAGAATGAACAGCTTAGTAGTAGACGGTAGAAGAAACAGAGGAAGACCAATGAGAAGATGGAAGGACTCTATTGCAGAAGACTTGAGAGAAAAAGAATTGAATGAGTTCAATAAGCAAAATAGAAATGAGTGAATGAAGAAAATCAAGAATAACGATTCCTAACGATTGGGAAAAGCTAAAGAATAAGAAGATGTCAGGGTCAAGTGCAATTTACATAGTTAGTTAATGAAATAATTTTACTAGAAATATAGAATCTTTTGCAAGAAAATATATGTATGGAATTTGTACATAATAATTGACGGAAAGTAATGTGCTAGCCACATCAGATTTTTTTTTCAAATATTGCGATTTTGACTATGGTCTCTGTACCTTGCTTATCTGGGTTACGGTATAGGTAAAAAAAATACAAACACCAAAGAGCAATAACGAAGCACCAACAAAATATACATTAATAAATTTACTATTTTATTAATATTATTAATGCGCTAGGTGTGAAGCTTGCACGTCATTAAATAATGTTTATTATTTCACTGAAGAATCTGAGATTTTCAAACACAAAAGAGCACTAACAAAGCACTAACAAAAGATCTATAAAATAATTTGATTTTTTTTAATGACGTGCTAGGTGTGAAGTTAGCACGTCAATATATAATGTTAAGTAATTCATAAACCGCTTTATGAATTTAAAAAAAAATTGAAGCACAAAAGAGCACTAACGAAGCACTAACCAAAGATGTAATAAGTAATTTGAAATTTTATTAATGACGTGCTAAGTGTGAAGTTGGCACGTCATCAAATAATCTCAATTATGTCGTGAACCGTTCAATTAATTTCAAAAATGTTTGAAGCACAAAAGAGCACTAACGAAGCACTAACAAAAGCCGTAATAAGTAATTTGAAATTTTATTAATGACGTGCTACGTGTGAAGTTGGCATGTCATCAAATAATCTTAATTATTTCGTGAACCGTTCAATTAATTTCAAAAATTTTTGAAGCACAAAAGAGCACTAACGAAGCACTAACAACATATGTAATAAGTAATTTGAAATTTTATTAATGACGTGCTAAGTGTGAAGTTGGCACGTCATCAAATAATCTTAATTATTTCGTGAACCGCTCAATTAATTTCAATTTTTTTTGAAGCACAAAAGAGCACTAACGAAGCACTAATAATAGATGTAATAAGTAATTTGAAATTTTATTAATGACGTGCTACGTGTGAAGTTGGCACGTCATCAAATAATCTTAATTATTTCGTGAACCGCTAAATTAATTTCAAAAATTTTTGAAGCACAAAGGAGCACTAACGAAGCACTAATAACTAGTATAAAAAAGAATATTTGTGCTTCCAATGACGTGCCAACTTCACGGACCCCTGATACATCTAACTGTGTGATATCTGACGTTCTAGCATTCGGGCCTATATATGTATATATGTATTATTATGGGGGGATTTAATATATTTATTTATTAAATATACAATTTATTTAAACACAAAAATATATCTTTATTTTTACATGACATTTCATTTCATCTACTTTTTCACGGCACACTTCTGTGCCATTATTACACAGTAAATATCACAAAACATATGTCCGCCTCTCGTCAAACAAAATATTTATTTGAATTTGTAATTACTAGCAGCTGTCGCAAGTGGCTGTTTTGTAGACTATAGACATTTAGTGGCCAATGGTAAAACTAAAATGCGCATACCTGGAGGCGGGGTTAACATGTTCAAGGTTAAATTTTCGTGTAACAAAAATATCAGGTGACTATTGGATAAAAGAATTTTAGGGTATACTGACTTGACTTACTAATTGCGTTATAATTGTGGTACCTGAGTGTTAAGGATGGGATTACCGAAATTTTGACGTTTATTAAAAAGTAATTTAAATTATCTCTTTCGCAAGAAAACAAAAGGTTTTTGTAAAATATTGTCGGTAAATTTTCTCCAGACTATTTTATAAAGGATAGTACCAGTTAATAGGTAATATTACTTATTAAATGATAGTACGTAAAATTTAATTCTAGTTGCTTATTAGTAAAAAAATACTAAAGAATTTGAAAAACTTTATTATTTTATTTAAGTACAACCATGGTTTTCTTACTCTCATAATCTTCCTACAATTTGTGAAATTGTAAACAAGTCACTACCGGTATATTTTGGTAAGGACCATAACTGTTGAGGTATTCTGAAATTGAAATATACGAAACATAAAACAATTTTTACAATGAAATTAAATAAAACATAATTTATTAATAGAACATTATGTACAAATATGTATATACAAGCAGTCTTATGGGTAACAATACTAAAAATTTCCCAAATATATTTATGTACATACAACTTGTCAGGTGGAAAGCTATACTTGTGTACGTAGACGGTTAATATAAAATTTCACATTTATTCGTAATTTTGCTCCACATTTTCATATAAATAATAAAAATTAAATATTTTTCAATTAGTATGAATTGCCGTCATAATAAAATTGTAATTTTATAAATTTTCGTATCTAATAACTACGGTTACAAAATATGTATAAAATGAATTTTGTGTATTGATTTAGATGCAGAAATTTATTATATTTCAACACTTGTTCGTTTGTAATCATTTATTTCTTCTTTGTCCGTTACGGCATCTTGTCCCTCATTTCCTGACAATTCTTCAATTACTTTCTTTCGTTTTTTCTCATTTCTCTTAGCCTTCTTCTTTTTGTCATGTGTTTCCACCTGTTTTTTTGAAGAAGATTTATCCGTGAATCCAGAAGGTTCATCATTATCTTCTTCTTTGTCTGTTGCACCATTTTGTGCTTCATTTTCTGACGTTTCTTCAATTGCTTTCTTTCGTTTCTGTTTCCTCTCTTTTCTTTTAGTCACCCTCGTTTTGTTATGTGTTTCTATGTGTCGTTTTAAAGAAGATTTATCTCTGAATCCTTTTTCACATATGTGACAAGAAAATTCTTTGACGTCCATATGTATAGGTAAATGTTGTTTTAAATGTGTGTTCATTAAGAATTTCTTTCCACAAGTTGGGCATTCGAATTTCTTCTCGCCTTTGTGGATAAATTTATGTTGGAAAAGATTTCCGGAACGTCGAAAAGTTTTCCCGCAAATGTTACACTCCCAGATTTTTTGTTTAACATGTGTGTGCTGATGGACATTTAGTTGGCAACTTAGTAGAAACCGTTTATCGCATACAAGGCAAGTGTATTTTTTTTCACTGTCGTCGTGTTGTTTTATATGTCGTTTTAATATATATTCAAAACCAAATCTTTTGTTGCACTTGTTGCATTTGAAAGGCTGTTCAGAAAAGTGAGTGAGCTCGTGACTTTTTAAAAACATTTCCTGTTTATACCGCCTTTTACACACTTTACATTCGTACTTAAAATTATTATGAACTTTAATATGATGAACTCTAAGTTGATCTTGATTAGTGCATAAGGTCTTGCATTTTTTGCATAAATAACGATTATGTACGTGCAGATGGAAATACATCATTCGTTTCGGAAGCCGTTTTTCGCAATAATTACATTTTATTATTTCGTCATCATCTCCATCAGCGATATTTATAAATTCTTCACTAGTTTTTATTTCTTCGTAAAGATCTTTATCTATTTCCTCAAATTTCAAGATATTTTCTTCAATGTCTATATCCATTTGTTCGTTTAACATTTCTTCGTTTTCTATCTTCGATTCTTTATTTATACTGTTATCAATTTCATTAGATGGCATGTTTTCTTCAATATCCATGTCGTTCAAAGGTACATTTGAATAATTTTCTTCTTCTTCTTCTATACTAACTTTTGGAGTTTTTGGTTCGTTTTTTAAAAATTCGTACATATTTGAATTATTTTCGTCAGTATCCATATTTGCTTCATCTACATCCATTTTATTGTTTGGGGTAGATGAGTCTTCGTTCTTCAATTCTTTATATAATTTTGCATCATTTGCGTTGGATAACAATTCATTTTCTTCAGTGCAGAAATCGTTTTTGATATTAATATTTGAATTTTCATTTTCAACTGGCTTAGAATTTATTTTAGCTGAGTCTACTTTCTTTAATTCTTCATATAATTTAGCATCATTTTCTTTGAATATTAATTCGTTTTCTTCATAATTTTTGTTATTAATTTCTGAATTTTCATTTTCAATAGGCCCAGAATTTATTTTATTAGCTATATCCTCAATTTCTAATTTTTGATTTGTAGACGAATGCAGTGGGTACCCATTTTGAGGTTGACTCTCAACTTTCTGGGATAGGACATTTTCAGAAAGATTATTTGGGAAACGAGCATTTTGTGGAAGGATATTTTGGGAAATGGCATTTTGGATAGGACCGTTTTGAGTATGATCATTTTGAGATTGGTCATTTCGAAAAAGAATATCTTCATTTGTTTTTTTCAACGTATTAATATTGTTTGATAATAATAATTTTAATGTTAGGCTATCTTCAGTACAAGATTTTAACATTTTATCTTCTTGTTTCAAAATTTCTTTCGTTTCCAACTTTCGTGGAAGAACATTAAACAATTTATTAAGTTCATTTTCAATATCATTAATGTTATTTTCTTCGGGCTTTGTTAAATTTTGATCAGGAGATGAATTTAACAATGCAGCATAAATGATTTTGTCTTTATCACTTTTTATATCAGTATCTTCTTTGACTACATCGACAGGATCTTCAATAATAGAACAAGAATCAAGGCAAGAATTAGAAACTTTTGGATTTGGAATTTTTATTTCATCAACTTTCATTTTGGAAGAATCGTTTTCAATTTTATCTTTATTCAATAATTTTTCTACGGCGACTAAATTTATTGTCTTATGATTTACTTTGTCATCTTTTGCATCAATTTTATTTTCTTGCAATTTTATATTATCTTGGAGTAATTTTAATTTTGCTAATTTGGCATCCGGATCTTCATAATTTTCAGTACTATTTAAATTCTCAAATAACAGTTCAGATGGTTCAAGTTTTATTTTTTTACTGACTTGTTCAGAATAATTTAAATCTTTAGTACGAGTAAAATCTAAAGAAATAAATTCATCTTTTGGTTGATTTATATCATCGTTACCATCATCATCAATGACAATTGGTTCACCATGATTTAATAAATTGATAGTATATTTATCAACATTGGTTGATCCTGTATTACTTATTTGATTTTTTTGCTGGACGTTTTGAAAAAGATCATTTTGAGGTTTATTGTTTTGAGGAAGTTCCTTTTGAATTTGAAAATTTTCCGTGGAATTTTGAGACATTGTCGGATCAGACATTGAATTTTCTATAGTTTGAGGAAGAGGAACATTTTGAGACTGTGTAATTTGATTTTGTCCATTTTGTGGTGGCAAGGTTTGAGACCAATAAGAATTATTGTAGGTATTAAAAGAAGTAATTTGAGATTGTGGTAAATTTTGAGGATAACAATTTGTTCCATTTTGAGAAACTCCATTTTGTCGTGCATTTTGATAATTAGTACTTTGGCGTTGCCAATTATAATATTGCCAATTTTGATAATTTGTGTCTACATTTTGATGGGTTGAATTTGGCTGTGTCCAATTGTAATTTGAATTATACGGAGGTGGATATCGATGAGAAACGGACACATTTTGTGCAGGCCTATTTTGGGTAGGGACGTTTTGTGATTGTATATTTTGATGGTTTGAATTTGCTTGTGGTAAATATTGATTTGAATTATACGACAAATTTCTATGAGATACTGGCATATTTTCAGCAGGTTTATTTTGAGGATGAACTTTTTGTGCTTGCATATTTTGATTTGAATAATTTTGTGCTACATTGTTACAATATGGGTACCTATTATTTGGATTTTGAGAAGCCTCAGGTATATTTTGATAATGTTTATATTGAGATTGACCATTTTCAGAATAAGAATTTTGAGGTACTATATTTGTCGAATTAGCATTTTGTGAAACATTTTGATTTTGTTCATTTTGAGAAGCTGTCAAATTTTGAGTGGGCAAATAATGGGGTGATAAATGTTGAGAAAAATGATTTTGAAATCGTTCTTTTTCTTGTGGCAAATTTTGAGAAGATATGTTTTGCGGTACTACTTTTTGCGAAGGAAGATTTTGGACTGGTTCATTTTGAGCAGGCGGTACATTTTGTAACAAATTTTGATGAAGTATATTTTGGGCAGGAATATTTTGTTCCCACCTTTCTTGGATAGTGGGCAAATTTTGAGATGGAACGCTTTGAGATTTTGTAGTTTGGGTAGGCACTTTTTGAGAAGGAATATTTTGAGATGAACTTTCTTGGGCAGGTGCTAAATTTTGAGAGTTTATATTTTGAGATTGTGTAGGCAAGGAACAAACTTTTTCAGAACTAATAATTTGTATTGATCTCTCTTGGGATTTTGTGTTATTATGGGGAGGTACATTTTGATCCGTTGTATTTTGCGGTTTTGGGGGGGAATTTTGATGAGATGTATTTGTATTTTGACGCGTGTCATTTAGAGAAGAAAAATGATTAATTACGGTCAATTTTCCAGCAGTATCGTTTTTAGATGTTGTGGTTTGCGGTGATAAATTCTGGGAACTAGACGGATGGGTTAAATTTGTATTTTGAGAAGATTTGTTTCGTGTATAATGATACTGTATGAAAGACATATTTCCAGATGTATCTTTCTGCATAACAATATTTTGTGATGAAAGTTGTTGACGAGAAATATATGATTCTGACAAAGTTGGATATGTTGGATAGACTTGCGAAATTTGATTTGGTATATTGACATAATTTGATGCCCGATTTGGTGCAGTTTGAGCAAGGTTATTTTGTTTACTATTTGGTTTTTTTCTTGCTACACTTTTAATAGAATTATCATGAACAATCGTGGTGGATGATGAAGTTACCCGACAAATCTCTAATTTATTTTTTACATTATTCATTAACTGTTGGTAGTACTCCGGCGTATTCCAAATTTGTTGTATTTTTCTTATTTTTTTCGATTCTTCATATGTTCGTTCTTCCTGTACTTCTTCTTCTTCTTGTCCTCCATCTTTCGACTGATTTTTATTGATAGAATTTTCGCCGGAACCATTTTGAGGCGCACTTTTTTGTTTTTTCTTCAAATGGCGATATAAATCGTCGTTGCTTTTTATACATTTCGTTTTGAATATGTAGAATAGGGTAACGTCAACGAGGCATTGGCAGCACAAGCGTACTTTGACGTCTTGTCCGAAATACAACTGAAACATAAAATACTTTTTAATTTTCTTGATTATTTGTATATTTGTGGCTTAATGCAGGAGCAACCAATGTCAACATTTGTAACTTTTGGAAATGGGTGGTATAAAATTAACAAGAAACTTTTAGTTTTAATAATACAGGTAGTATAATTTTTGTCAACATACACAATCCTTGACTTCGCATAGTAATGTGAGCAAGGGCGCCGATGTTCCCATCGACGGCAATGAATATTTCAAAAGTCTTTTTACAAATCGTAAAAATTTAGGAAGGATCCGAATAATTATTATCTACTTATGTGTGACAGCTAAAAGTTCACAACAATTTATATTTATGCGCATTGTTCGCGCTGTGTATTCATCTCTCCATTTAGTGTATCCGACTTGCAGAATTGTTGTGTATAAATCGTTTAGAAGATAAGTTTATAAATATGTTGTAATAAATAATCAATAGTACTATTTTCAAATTTTACTGTTGATAATGGATATAATAGTAAGTGACCTTTTAAGATTATATAAAATATTGGTGATTTTTGGTCATATTGCAGCCTTCAGTGGGGTGTCAAAAACTAATACGCATTTATTAGTTGACACCCACAGGGCATTTTTCGAAAATTTATTATAGTATTTCCGTTATCTGATTACCAATAAATGCAGCTACATGTATATGTTACCCAGATTTCTATATATTTTCTAGTTAGGAAAGAAAGAAAAGAAACCTAAAAACTCACGAAAATGCAAAAAAAAACGAATTACTGAATTACTGCCATAACCGCACGCATACGGCTCTGATAATTAAGTGAATGTGTGTGAGTCATGTATTGGAGTAAGATATTTCGGAAAATATTAGATACATGACATATTTTACAAGGTGTCTACTACTGATACATTTGTGTCAACTACTAAAAATTTGGATAACTGACAAAAAATATCAACTACTAATGCATTTAATTTTCTCATTTGGATACTTTTTGTATAAGATAATTAATTTTAATTGTTATTTTTATAGGCATATTACTTCCTATGACGTCAATGAATGCGAACAATTGCTTGTATTTTTGCTAAACATTAAATAGTGTTTTTAAACAACAAAATTACAACTTTTCATTTCTAAAAGTGTCAACTGCCGGTGCTTTTACCTGATATGCGGTTTAAGAAGTCTAGTAGTACGTTTTTGATAATCTGCCTGAAAAAAAAGTTATGACCTCTTTTCTCAAATAATGTAAGTAATCATTACGCATTAGTGATAAAAGAAAAAAAATATCCCAAATCAAATATATTGGCCTGTATTACAAACGCACTATTATAATATTGATCCACCTATATTGAAGTAAATGAAAATAAGCACAGCAATTTATAATTTTGGAATTTATTAATAATACTTCTTTTGTTTTTACCTTCCGTCACCTTTAGGTAAGGAGGGTATTGTTTTTGGTCAAAACAGTTTTTAATGGATAAGCACGTTTTGGGGTCTCTAGAATACGAATTTACTATTTTTATGATAATGTCTGTTCTGTATGTATGGAATTTATACATAATACACAGGACTGATGGAAGGTATTGTGCTGGCCACATCAGATTTTTAAATTTATGTTTATATCGCTACTGCCGGAACAAAAGATAATATGTACAAAATTTCGATTTCGAGTTATACGCATTTAAAGAATGGTACTACATACAAAATCATTTATTTGCTTATTGAAGTTTGTTAATGAATATATTTTTTGGCAATATATTCAGGAATAATGTTTAAAATAAAAGGAAATTATTGATCGTTATTTACAATTAGTTTTTATTAATTATATCGAAATATAAATCTTTACATATTTATTATCTTTTAAGGAAAATTTAGGTATGAGTTACAAGTTATAAATAAAAAATCTGATGTGACCAGCACAATACCTTCCGTCAATCCTGTGTATTATGTACAAATTCCATACATAATTTTTTTTGCAAAAGATCCTATATTTGCAGTAAAATTATTTCATAAACAAAATATTCAAATTGCACTTGACGCTGACATCTTTTTCTTTAGCCTTTAGCATTTGTTACGGGTCGCTATTTTTTATTTTCTTCTTCCACTCATTTCTGTTTTGCGTGTCGTTCTCATTCAGTTCCTTTTCTCTCAAGTCTTCCGCAATACAGTCCTTCCATCTTATATTTGGTCTTCCTCTGTTTCTTCAACTTTCTATTACTAAGCTATTCATTTTTCTTCCAATATATTCTTCATCTCTCCTCATGATATGTTCAAACCAATGTAATCGTCTCTCTTGTATCTTTCTTGAAACTTCTATCGTTCGAGCCATCTTTCCGTGTCTTCTCTAAAATCTATTTCAACATCCTCGTCTCTGCCACAATCATTTTCTTCTCATTGATACTGACTTGTGTCAATTTGAATTATCTGAATATATTAGCAGTTTCCATAGTTAGTATAGCTGGCAAATTTTGAAATTTAATATATTTATTTAACTCTATATCTATTGAATATGAAGTATAACATGAGATCAAATCGTATAGAGAATAATATATTATTAATGTTATAATAACTTTAAATGTTAATAAATTACATTTAACTGCGTTTTTCAATGAAAAACTGTAGAAATCTTCAAATGAGGGTACTTCCGGTTGACTATTTATAACCAAAATCTAATCACTTGTTTTTCTGGATGTAAACTTGAGGAATATAAAAAAAAAATATAATTTTCGGAATCTTGGTATTGAAGTTTTGCGATCCGAAAATTTCGTCAAACACACACACACTCACTCACTCACTCACACATACACACACACACGCACACACACACAGAACATACATACATACATGCATACAGACATCATCGTAAAAAATCTGTTGTGGCCAGCACAATACCTCTCGCCACTTCCTTTTTTGGTTACATAAGTATAGGGCGCGAACAGTCATGTTACATTGTTGGCCTTGACAAGCAAATGTAGGGGCCTATTTCAGGATGATAATTAGTAATTATGTACATGGATGTCAATTGTCAATTTTTCATTCAGAATTTCAAGATTTTCTAAATACATGTAGTTAATTTGTCACCAGGACTGTGGAATTTACTTGTCGAGGAAAATAAATCACATGGAATTGGAAAATCACTAAATTTAGAATGAGAAATTTTGATACTTGACATCTATATACATAATTACTAGCTATCATTCTGACATGGGCCCCCATATCTGCTTGTCAGGGCCGACAAAATCACATGACTGCTCGCGCCCTATTGTAAATATTTAACATTTCTTGTATACCTACACTCTATACCAAAAATTCTACTTACATATATCTATTCCTTATATTTAGATTGTTTAATTTTAAATTCATTTTATGAAGAAATTTTGTCCTCTTCTAATTTTTCGAAATGTTTCCAATTCATTATCAGGATTGACAGTATTTTTGAAGGATATATGTAATATAGCTATAATTTTAAATATTTAACTATTAATACATTAAGAAATAATATAATGTATGTATGTACTTCCCAGAAAAAGTCTTCAGTAATGTCTCCGGATTTCTGACACTAACATTTACCTGTCAGTTATAAACAATTTAAATTTTCAACTATTTTCCATGGCCCATCTTTCGGCTGTAAAATTTATTATAACAGACTATTTTATATATTATATTTCTTTTATCTCTAAATCTATAGAATATATTATAAAATATTTAAATGTATCAGATAGAGAATTTAATTTTCTTTAATATTACCAAGAAAAAAAAAATCAAAAAACATTATTTAGAAGATTTTTTTTCAAGAATCTTCTACTTCCGGTTGTCCAATTGTTACCAAAACCTTTACAGATCTTCCCATGAATGTCCGATTGGGAAATACGTAGTTAAACAAATTTAAAGTCTTATAGTTTTTGAGTAATCGTCCTTCCAACATCCTACATACATACATACATACACATACACACACACACACACACACACACACACACACACATACATCCACACACACACAGACATCATCGTAAAAATGTTAAAATCGGATTGTAGGGACCTTAAAACGTGCTTATTCAATAAAATCTGGATATGCGATTTTTAGCATGAATCCAATACCTCTCTTAGCGAGAGGTAAAAATGGTAAAATTGTATTATATGGAACCTAAAACGTAATTCACTAAAAATACATCATTGAATTTTTTGACAAGAAAATACCTTTCTTACCTAAAAGTGACGGCAGGTAGAAATCATTGGTCAAATATTTTTAAATGTAGTAATTTTTATAATGATAACAAAAAGTAGTTAACGTTAATATTAGCTCCCAACAACCAGATCTCCTTTTACAAATGTGGACATTGGTTATTATACACAAAAATATATATTTAAACTGATTTTATTAAAACTTATGCCAAACAAATAAATACACCATATTATTGCAAATTAACTTCTTGTATTTTTACCTCTCGCCAAGAGAGGTATTGGATTAAAAAATTGCATATCCAGATTTTATTGAATAAGCACGTTTTAAGGTCCCTACAATCAAACTTTAACATTTTTACGATGATGTCTGTGTGTGTGTGCGTGTGGATGTGTGTGTGTGTGTATGTGGGATGTTGGAAGGACGATTACTCAAAAACTATAAGACTTTATATTTGTTTAACTACGTATTTCCCAATCGGACATTCATGGGAAGATCTGAAAAGGTTTTGGTAACAATTGGACAACCAGAAGTAGAAGATTCTTGAAAACAAATCTTCTTAATATTATTTTTTGAATTTTTACCTCTCGCTAAGAGAGGTATTGCATTCATGCTAAAAATCGCATATCCAGATTTTATTGAATAAGCACGTTTTAAGGTCCCTACAATCCGATTTTATCATTTTTACGATGATGTCTGTGTGTGTGTGTGTGTGTGTGTGTGTGTGTGTGTGTGTGGATGTGTGTGTGTATGTGTGTGTGTGTGTGGGATGTTGGAAGGACGGTTACTCAAAAACTATAAGACTTTAAATTTTTTTAACTACGTATTTCCCAATCGGACATTCATGGGAAGATCTGAAAAGGTTTTGGTAACAATTGGACAACCGGAAATAGAAGATTCTTGAAAAAAAATCTTTTAAATAATATTTTTTGAAATTTTTTCTTGATAATATAAAGAAAAATAAATTCTCTTTCTGATACATTTAAATATTTTACAATATATTCTATAGATTTAGAGATAGAAGAAATATAGTATGTAAAATAATCTGTTATAATAAATTTTACAGCCGAAAGAATGGCCATGGAAAATAGTTGAAAATTTAATTTGTTTGTAACTGACAGATAATGTCAGTGTCAGAAATCCGAAGACATTACTGAAGACTTTTTCTGGGAAGTACATACATTATATTATTTCTTAATGTATTAATAGAATTGGAAACATTTCGAAAAATTAGAAGAGGACAAAATTTCTTCATCAAAAATGAATTTAAAATTAAACAATCTAAATATATATAGAATAGATATATGCGTAAGTAGAATTTTTGGTGTAGAGTGTAGGTATACAAGAAATGTTAAATACAATAGGGAGCGAGCAGTCATATGATTTTGTTGGCCTTGACAAGCAGATATGGGGGCCCATGTCAGAATGATAGCTAGTAATTATGTATATAGATGTCAAATATCATAATTTCTCATTCTAAATTTAGTGATTTTCCAATTCCATGTGGAGCAGAATTAAATGTTAAATATCTAAGGCATACAAGTAAACTTTAAACTCCTGGTGATAAATTAACTACGTAAATTTAGAAAATCTTGAAATTTTTAATGAAAAATTCTAACATTTGACATCTATGTACATAATTACTAATTATCATTCTGAAACGGGCCCACACATTTGCTTGTCAAGCCCAAAAATGTAACATTACCGTTCGCGCCCTATACTTATGTAACCAAAAAAAGGAAGTGGCGAGAGGTATTGTGCTGGCCACAACAGATTTTTTTCTTGGTTATATTAAAGAAAATTAAATTCCCTATTTGATACATTTAAATATTTTATTATATATTCTATAGATTTAGAGATAAAATAAATATAATATATAAAATAATCTGTTGTAATAAATTTTACAGCCGCAATAATGCCATGGAAAATAGTTGAAAATTTAAATTGTTTGTAACTGACAGATAAATGTCAGTGTCAGAAATCCGGAGACATTACTGAAGACTTTTTCTGGGAAGTACATACATTATATTATTTCTTAATGTATTAATAAATACATAACATATATCCTTCAAAAATACTGTCAATCCTGACAATGAATTGGAAACATTTCGAAAAATTAGAAGAGGACAAAATTTCTTCAAAAAATGAATTTAAAATTAATCAATCTAAATATAAGAAATATATATATGTAAGTAGAATTTTTGGTGTAGAGTGTAGTATACAAGAAATGTTAAATACAATAGGGCGCGAGCAGTCATGTGATTTTGTTGGCTCTGACTAGCAGATATGGGGGCCCATGACAGAATGATAGCTAGTAATTATGTATATAGATTTCAAGTATCATAATTTATCATTCTAAATTTAGTGATTTTCCAATTCCATGTGGTTTATTTTCCAAGACAAGTAAATTCCACACTCCTGGTGACAAATTAACTACGTGTATTTAGAAAATCTTGAAGTTTTAAATGAAAAATTGACAAGTGATATCCATGTACATAATTACTAATTATCATTCTGAAACGGGCCCCCACATCTGCTTGTTAAGGCCAACAATGTAACATGACTGTTATATACTTATGTAACCAAAAAAGTAAGTGGCGAGAGGTATTGTGCTGGCCACAACAGATTTTTTTATTATATAAAGATAGATACGACTATAGTTACAACGAATAAAATACAACACATTACCTCTCGTCACTACTGTCACAATTTTATTCTGGTTTAACTAAATAGACAGTAAAATGTAATGTGACAGAATTTGACATTATTTAGTAGGACAATAAAAGGAGCTAATAAAAATTAGTTTTAGCTCTGTATATGTACTTGTCCTTTATTTCAAAATACTGTAAAAATATGGAAATTGAAACTAATTTAAATATTCAGACATTTGTTACAATTAATAGTTAAATATATAATATTATAGGTATATTACACATACCCTTCAGAAATGCTGTTACTTCCAACAATGAATTGGAAACATCACGAAAAATTAGAACAGTAGGACAAAATATCTTCATAAAATGAATTTAAAATTAAACAATCTAAATATAAGGAATAGATATATGTAAGTAGAATTTTTGGTATAGAGTGTAGGTACTGTAGGTATACAAGAAATGTTAAATACAATAGGGCGCGAGCAGTCATGTGATTTTGTCGGCCTTGACAAGCAGATATGGGGGCCCATGTCAGAATGATAGCTAGTAATTATGTATATAGATGTCAAATATCATAAATTCTCCTTCTAAATTTAGCGATTTTCCAATTCCATGTGGTTTATTTTCCTCGACAAGTAAATTCCACACTCCTGGTGACAAATTAAGTACGTGAATTTAGAAAATCTTGAAATTTTTAATGAAAAATTCTGACATTTTACAACAATGTAACATGACTGTTCGCGCCCTACTTAAGTAACCAAAAAAAGGAAGTGGCGAGCGGTATGTAACACTCTTATTCGGATTCTTCTTTACAGAATCGTACTGCACGCTCTAACTCAATAATAATTGATGTGGGCTTGCCACAAGGAACAGTACTAGCACCAGTACTTTTCATAATCTTCATTAATGATATAACATCGGTATAAACAAGAGATTGTGTACCTGTTTTGTATGCTGATGATACCTCATTGATTATATCTGGTAAATATAGAAATGATCTAATTAACAATTGTAACAACAATGTCGAATCAGTATGTGAGTGGTTTCATGACAATAAACTCTATCTTAACGACAATTAAACAAAAATTATAACTTTTCGCCCATATCAAGATACAAATTTTGACAATATTAATATAATATTGGGTGAATGTACTAAAACAAATGAAAACTCCACTAAAGTACTCGGTTTAACTATAAATGGAAATTTTAACTGGAAACCACATTGTGAAGAAATTATTAGCAAACTAAGTACTGTTTTTTATTAAATTCGATATCTCAAACAGTACCTGCATATACATCAAGTACTGTTATTCTATCATGCACATGTGGAATCCAAGTTACGATACGGAATAAACATAATTATAATACGAGGCACAAAGACCAATTTTATATTCCCACCTCGAAATTAAATGCAATTAAAACTTGCCCTCAAAGACTAGGTTTGGAAGTATACAATAAACTACCGGATTCTATCAAAACTGCAAAGAATTTTAATATTTTCAAAAAAGATTTAAAATTGTTTCTAACTAGCAAATTTTTTTATAAACTATCTGAGTTTCTTAACATGTAACTTTTTTGTATTCTTTTATATCGACTTTTTCCATATACTATGTATTGTGTCCAAGGAAATAAACAAATTATTATTATTATTGTGCTAGCCACAACAGATTTTTTACTTCCTTGTACGTAAGTAAAGGAAGTATTGTAATCGCGAAAAATTTTGGTTTTCAGATTTCAGCGGAAATATCCATTTTGATCATCCCTAAATCCATTTTGACTAATTTCGTCGTGACGTCTGTACGTACGTACGTATCTCGCATAACTCAAAAACGGTAAGCCGTAGAAAGTTGAAATTTTGTATTTAGGACTCTTATAACATCTAGTTGTGCACATCCCTTTCTGGTTATTACACAATTTCCAGAAGTGGCACTTTACATGAAGCCTATAATAGATTTTAATGAAAAACTGTTTTAAAATACAATCCAAAACTTTTCAAATTTGGTATACAAGACTTTTATGTCAATCGAAATAACATAATAGATTTTGGTTAAAATAGGCTAGCCGGAAGTGGTACATTACTTGAAGTTGTTAACAGTTTTTCTTGAATAAAATGATTTTATTTTGATTTTAGAAATAAATGCTTCAAATAAAAGTTTTAGAGAATTAACTTCTGCGTCTAGCACATCAAGTAATATTAAATTAGCCCTTTGTATAAGCGAGATATGTAAATTTAAAAATTGTATACTTTTTTGTTTTTGTAATAAAGATTGCTATGGATTAGGACAAAAAAATAAAAAAAATGTTCATGTCAAATTACGTAAAATACGTGCAATTTTGTGATTCGTACAATAACAAATATTATATTTTTATTGTGAAATTAGTCATATTCATTGTTGTAATCAAAACTCTCTTTAAAAAGAACCGGGTTAGATTATGGTCGCTATATATCTTACTGTTTTGAAGTTAAAATTAATATTTTGTAATTTATTTATTAAAAAAATATGTATAGTTTAATAATCGTACAAGGAAGTCGTGTGGTGTCCACATCAGATTTTTTTATATGTTGTTAAATTCTCTTGGAAGTACATTTTATATTTTTTATTTTTATTTAATAATTCACTTGATGATATACCACAATAATATAATATAATAAATAAAAATAAAATTACAAATAAATAAATTAATATAAATTATTTATAATTTTTCATGTTATAACTCTGATGATGGTTCAATACACCGAAATTAATAAGTTAATTTATTTGTGTGTTTATTTATTTATTATATTATATTATTGTGGTATATCATCAAGTGAATTATTAAATAAAAATAAAAAAATATTTCAAATTACTTGATTTACATGTCACTGTTAATTATCATTGGTATGCTTCGTTTCACATAATAAAATAGTACATGGCGCTAGCAACAAGTGCTTTTCTAATTCTTTAATGCCAGTTCCTTACCTGACACGGACTCAACGACCACAAATATTTGTATTTGTGATCGTTGAACGGACTATAGTGGTATTTCCTGCTCAAATTCCGGTTTTTACCAAATATTAAAATTTGTAGAAATCCAGAACCGACAAACAAAATATAATTTGAAATTTAATCTTCAGAAATATTTAAAAAGATGGCTGTTTTGCATAAATCCACAGATACTTTGGTAATAAATATCGTAAATAATATGAGTATGAACTTACCAACTCCGGCAAAATGTATTTTAATTTAGTATCAATGCCATAAAAATCTTTCGAATCCTTATCACGCACATCAATTAAATTCTTGTATTCATTGAGACACAAATAACAACTTTTATTTATGTCAAAATTCGTCATTGTTTACACTATTATAAACACAAGGGCAGCTCCCAACTTTAAGTAGGTATAACAACAACACTTTATCTACTTGAAAAGGCCAACAACTTCTACCTTATAGATACTGTGTTTCACTTCGTTGACGATGTTACCTCCATGCTATCTACCTCGTAACGTCCGTGCTCGTAACTGTTTGCGAGACAGCGACAGCGTTTTGAAACGGTTCAATTGGAGAGTGGTGGAGGAAAACTCATTAGATTTTCGAGAGAGACAGAGAGAGTGCACCACAGCGCCTGGTAAACGCCTGCACCGAACAAATTTGTCATCATTATTACCGACCTCTACGTTCAAAGTAGATTGGCTCACCCATCAATGGGTAATATGCCGTGATGATATATGTTTTTATTATTTTACTTTTTTACATATTTACTTATGCTGGAAACTGTATTAAGTTCCTTTCCATATAATTATTGTTCCATTTACTATTTTCTTTATAAAACATTAATATTATTATTTGAAATGATTAGTTCGTTGACAGTGACATATATCTGTCAGTTACAAACATTTGAGATCTGAATTGTGTAACCATGTGCATGAGTTGTGTTTAAAACGTAGGCTCCGGGATTAAAATTATAGTTTCATAAATTTATCCATAAAATATATAGAAAAAGTATTAATGCAATCCTGTAGAAAATTTAATAATCTTTAATTTTTATATACCATAAATCTCGAAAAAATAACATTTAATGGTATTTTTCAAAAAAAAAAACTATTTTGAGCTTCCAGTAAAGTGTCATTTTCGGTTATCTGATTTACTCCAAAATCTAATGGTACATTTCCATATAAGTGTAAGGTAGAAATACAAGGTTTCAAAATTTTCTGAACGATAGTATTTGATTTACAGCGTAAAGAGGATCCACACACACAGACATCATAGTGAAAATGTTAAAATTGGTTTGTAGGGACCTTAAAACGTGGTCATTTACCAAAATCTCAATATGCGATTTTTAGTATGATCCCTATACCCCCTAATCAAAGGTAGCGGGAGGTAAAAAAAATGGTGTGGACAGCACATTACCTTCCGTCAATTCCGTGTATTATGTACAAATTCCATATATAAATTTTCTGGCAAAATATTATTAGGCCAGTCGTCAGGGAGTACAGCAGAGGTAAAAATCGTTTTAAATCGGGAAAAAAATTTAACTATTGGAATCGGTTTATTGAAGGCCTCTTTTACACTTACTCATTTACCCCCTCGCGCATCCCCCGGAACACCCCTAATTTTACCGAAATATTGCTCGAAAAACGTTTTTTTGCCAATAACTCGGTTTTGAATGGTCCTGCGACAAATAATGTTAATATTAAATTAAAGATAACTAAATTGAATAATACAACCTTTTTAGTTAAATTCTGTTTGTATTTATTTAAATTATGTTTTGTCTAAAGGGCTGGATTTCGCCATTACTCCACAACGTATTCCTGTTGAAGACATTGTGACTGCTGTCTAATCTGCTGTTCAGAAGCTACCAGAAGAAGAGGCTGAAGAAGTTCGAGTAGAGACGGCAAAGATTTTGAAAAAGTTACGACCTCCTAAGAACAACCTACCGAAAAATGAACTTAAAGCACTTAAGGATTTACGAAATAATGAAGATTTGATTATTTTACCTGCAGATAAAGGGAAAGCAACAGTGATCATGAATAAAGATGATTATATTCGTAAAGCCAACCTTATATTAGAAGATCCTGCTTACCTAAAAGTGAAGAAGAATCCCTTAGGCACGATAAAATATCAAACAACCAAATTATTAAAACAATCAAGCTTAGATAAAGATATTATCAAGAAACTTATTCCACAAGACCCTTATGTTCCAAGATTTTATGGCTTACCTAAAGTACATAAGAAAGATGTCCCCCTACGCCCGATTGTGAATTGTATTAATTCTTGCACTTACGATTTATCTAAATATTTAGATAATCTCATAAGACCATACATTGGAAATTCATCATCCTATGTGAAGAATTCCAAACATTTTATTGAAATTATAAAGAACATACATATCTCATCAGAAGATCTTCTAGTGAGCTTTGATGTTACGTCATTATTTACGAAGATCCCCATCAGAGACACCCTGAAGCTGCTTGAAAAGAATTTTTCAGAAGATATTGTGAAACTATATCGACATTGTTTAACGTCAAGCTTCTTCATTTTTAACAACGAATTCTACAAACAAGTTGATGGTGTCGCAATGGGCAATCCTCTGTCTCCTTCCATAGCTAATTATTATATGGAGTTTTTTGAAGAATTAGCTTTGGATTCTACTACGATGAAACCTTCATTATGGTTACGATACGTTGATGATGTCTTCGCTATTTGGCCCCATGGACGTCAAAACTTATCAATTTTCTTAAACCATTTGAATAACATCCATGAAAATATTAAGTTCACCGTAGAAGTTGAAGAAAATGGCATTATTCCCTTCCTAGACGTGTTACTAGAGAGAAAAGAAGATGGTTCTTTACTACATTCAGTCTACAGGAAGCCTACGCACACCAATCAATATATTAATGCCAATTCACATCATCATCCTTCTCAGAAATACGGTACAATTAAATGCCTAATGAGAAGAGCTTCAGACATTTGTCATTCAGAAAAACTGGAAGAAGAAATGAAAGAAATTAAAAATATTTTTATGAAGAATGGTTTTTCTAAATCTTCAATCGAAAAATGCCTGAAACCGAAAAGACCAATGAACAATGCTAATGAACGAGACGTATTGTTTGCTTCACTTCCTTATGTCCAAAATGTCACGGACAAGATTGGTAGAATTCTTCGTAAGAAGAACATGAAGATTTCGTTTTCTCCATATATTAAAATTCGACATATGTTGAGACAAGTTAAAGACGTCATCCCTCTTCAGTCATCAGGGATTTACCAGATTCCATGTGTCTGCGGGAAAGTTTACATTGGCCAAACTGGTAGAACCATTTCTACAAGATTGAATGAACACCAGCGTTCGATCAGGTTGAACCAGCCAGAAAAATCTTCAGTTGCAGAGCATGCCCTGGAAGAATTCCACCGTATCAAATTTGAAGATACAAAAATACTGGCGAGACCTACACACCTAAACAACAGGTTAATTAGAGAAGCCATTGAGATTTACAAAACGAAGAGTAATAATCTCAATCATTATGACGGTCTAGATCTTAGTCGTGCATGGCTTCCTATTTTAAATTTGTTGTAATTGTCACCTAGTTACCTGTTGCTATGTTTTGTTATTTATTTATTTGTATTTGTTGTTTTGTAGTTCATGTTTTTACCTGAAGAAGGCAATAGTCTATATTGTCGAAACGTTGTAATTTAAATAAATACAAACAGAATTTAACTAAAAAGGTTGTATTATTCTATTGAAATATGAGTTCTGAAAGATTTTATGATAACTAAATTCTCTATCGAAAAGGTTTATACACATTTTTATGTAAAATCAACATCCTACGAGCTACAGGCGGGGTAAGTCGCGTGTCGTATCGGATTGACGCACTATGTCTACACTTGCCTACATTACTATGGTCCCTACTTGCTACCACGCTTAATTTTTACTATTAAAGTATGGATGAATATATTTATTGTAGATTTTCAAATTACAAATATATAAACTATCGGCGTTTACAACAATTATGCGCTCGTTTTCACACCACCTTTCGGTAGCGCGTTTAGTGGTTTCCCCAATAGGCCTAATCCACCTTTTTATTTAATTTTTGAATTCATCTCCGGTACTTTTATTTTCTACTGTCACTATATTACATTTGTTTAGCTATTTTTATTGTTGAGGGTCCAAAAGGGTCCCTGTCTTCAATTAAACTGTGAGTGTCGGCATCGTTATCAACTGCATCGTCTTTGTCAGATTTAGCCGTGTCGTCGTGTAACAAAACATGTAATAACTGATCATGGGTTCCTTCGGACTGATATAAGTAGTCTACATACATCTCAACGTTTGTACACGATTGACCTTGACATCCGGAACAAATGACGGAACGTCTTAGTCCGGCTTTTCTAGAACTACATGCGTCTTTGCAGTCTTTGTGTACACTGCAGCTTCTAGTTTTTAAGAGTTCTTGTGAGCACCTTCTTTTTTGGTAGTAATAGGGAACAACCCAAATTTCTTTTTCATCCAACCCCAATCTTGAGGATTCTTGGTAAGTTCTAAAAAAGTGTTGCCGTGCAGCAGATGAGGTAATGCTGCAAGGTAGCATGTACTTTTTGGTACTAACTTGACGAAAATTATACTTGAATTCATTTAAAGAATGCTCATCGGGAAGACAATAAACCGATTCCAATAGTTAAATCTTTTTCCCGATTTAAAACGATGTTAATCTCCCTGACGACTGGCCTATATATGTTGCCAGTAAAATGATTTCATAAACAAACTATGTAAATTGCACTTGACACTGAAATATCCTTCTTTAGCATTTACCACTCGTTATTGGTCGCTATTTTTGAATTTCTTCATCCACTCATTTCTATTTTCCTTATTATCCTCATTCAGTTCTTTTTCTCCCAAGTCCTTCGTAATATAGCCTTTCCAGCTTATCTTTGGTCTTGCTCTGTTTCTTCTACCTTCTACTACTAAGCTGTTCATTCTTCATCTCTCCTCATGACATGTTCAAATCAATATAAGCGTCTCTCTTGTATCTTTCTAGAAACTTCTATCATTCGAACCATTTCCATTATCCCCACATTCCATGTCCTATCTTTCCGTGTCTACCCCAACATCCTTCTCAACATTCTCATCTCTCTGTCACATTCATTTTTTTTTCATTGACACTGACATCTGTCAATTAGAATTTTCTTTTTATTTATTTATGAAAGTCTTTATAATTCTTTTTCTTTAACTGCGTTTTTTCAAGAAAAACTGTTGAAATCTTTAAATTAGGGTAGGTACTTCCCGTTGACTATTTATAACCAAAATTTAATCACCTTTTCTTTTGTATGTAATATGTAAACTTGAGGAATTCGAAAAAAATATAATTTTTGGAATCATGGAATTGGAGTTGTGCGATCCGAAAAGATCGTCACACACACACACACACACACACACACACACACACACACACACACACACACACACACACACACAACGAACACACACATGCATACATACATACAGACATCATCGTAAAAATGGTAAAATCGTATTATAGGGACCCTGAAACGTGCTTATTCACTAATAACTCATCAATGAATTTTTTGACCAAAGACAATACCTTCCTTACCTAAAGGTAACGGAAGGTAAAAATAGCATTTATATTAAAGCAACAGTAAGATTATTTTACTATACAGAATAGACAGCGAATCCATTCAATCCATGTCTTCATTTCAACAGCAAAAATAATCGCACGTTGGCATTGAAAGTAAAAGCAAGTAGTGACAGTTATGTGCCGCCTTGCCATAATTACGATATTTGTAGCTTTACTGCTGGATAGAGTCAATTTCTCTGACTATAGTATTGTCTATTGCTTTTCCGAGGCCTGAATTTTCTGTGACCGGCCCTGCCTACAAATATATAAAGGTTTGAACTTATTAATACGATTTTTTCCATAAATATTTATTCGTAGTCAAAGAGCCACCGTGTTAATGACATAATTTTTAACATTTCATTAAAATAAATTTTCATTCCAAAGAATTAACCCTAATTTAAGTCGGTAAAAATATACACAAGAAGAGACACTTTACGTACAATATTTCTTACACAAAATATTAAAAATATACATCAAAAATAAAACTTATAAGACTCAAAATATACAATATAAAACTACTTAACTACGAGTCAATAGAGTAGGCTATGATCACAACTTTGAGAGCGGCCTTATCATTAAGTGGCACCAGGCATATGTGATAACCATGGAATTTGTTTATTTATTATTGATAGGAATTTGAGATATAAACAAATATTTGTTTGAAAGCTCTCAAATTTAAAAATCACTAATGAGTTTATAACTGTCATTATATGTTATTTAAACTTGTACAATTTTAACGACTAATAATTATTTTTGACTGGATTTTAAAAATGTCCATTATCTGATGAAATGCTTTTGTTTCGAAGAAATACTGCCCATTATCTGTTAGTTAAATTTTATAGATTTTTTAATGGCAAACAAGAACTGCTTAGTACCTTGCCTGGAAACCAATTTGTTAGATAAATAAATAAATCATTTTAAAATTTCTACCTTTTAATGATAATTGAAGTAGTCTGTGGTTACGTATTTGATCAGGCATGGTGTAATTAAAAACTTATTAACTGGCGCCAGTTCATACTGGCCAGAGGCAATTTGTTGTTGTAGAATAAATATTATTTATAACCAAGGTCAAAAGAGAAATTTGTGAAAGTATGAACATGTAAATAAAGGGACGATGTTTCATACTTCATATATCATTTTACTTAGCACACGAGACGACGTTGATTAGTAATTAGAATGAATTTTTCCAATCATTTTTACCTCGTCCTGGAAACAAATTAAACAACGGTGTACTGTTTGACCGTGATGACAAACTATCGGAAGAGCATGATATAGATTATTGTAAATCTAAAATTTTAACGACATTATTACTGTTGACTAAAAAGCAATAAATAAATTTCATCATGATTGACGGAATACGAAAAATTGCCATAGGTTAGTACGCTACATACCTATGTTTACTAATAAAAGGAAGATAGGAAGAAATTTATTTATTTATTTCACTATATTACATTGTATCCAAGTTTATAGTACGTCAAAACATAATAAAAGAAAAAACAAAAATCGAGAATAAACATATTACAAACTTGTTTCATATCAACATTCAGATATTCTTGAATATCGTAAAATGCATGTTTTACCCGAAAAAATTTATAGTATTTTTGAATGTTTTTTGATTCATTTCTTTTATTTTCTAGGGCAATTTATTATATTCGTGGAATATGCCCAAACACAAATAGATATTTTTAAATAATGTTTATACCATTAGTTTTAATAATATGTTCAATTTTGTAACAGAATTACCAAGTTACGTCGTTGATTGAGAAATACATCGGAAGATAATTTAATGAATATATAATTCTTTTATGATTAAACTGTAGCTTTTTGCACCCGTTTAAAATTAATTTTGGTTTTATATTTTGCTCTTCTACTAAATATTTTAAAACAAACTGGCAGTCGATGGATTTTTAATTATGCGCAATGCATACAACTGAAGAAAATGAGCTTCTTGGTAAAACTACTACTACGTATTCGAAAAAAATTCTATCTGGATCTTCTGTAAACATGTGTTGTCGAACCTACAAACATTTTTCATATCATAACGTTATATCAAACTGTCTAATTACCATTATCAAAATATATCCACATTATAAGGCATATTTTACAAACTGCCATTGTATATCTTAGTATTCGAAAATAATTAGCATAAAATATGTATATCTTACACCAGAGCTGGGCAAATTACTTTCAAAAAGTAATTGAGTACAATTACAACTACTTTCACCAAAATATACTCAAATTACTTTTAAAAATAATTACTAATTACTTTTGCATTGTAATTGACATTTTAATTACTTTACTAAAAACAAATCAATCACCTTACATTAATAAAAAAACAAAAAATATTACTACACTGTTGAATATGAAATACAACAAAAATAAAAACAATAAAACAAATTCATAAATAATTGCCGATACAGGTATCAAACGCGTACACCTTAAAATTTTGATGTAGTTGCAGCTACCTTTATATATACATATAGGCTGAGTCTGGGAAGAAGCCTCCCCCCATTAACTTCTTTATTATAAGTAATAGAAAAAAAATTACTCATATAAAAGTTTTATTTTTTAAATATACTATTTTATGGCAGATGTAGATATTTTTTATAAAGTCAGGTTTACAAGATACGACTATTAACTTTTATTTCTAAATAGCAACCTATAATTATTTTACTAAAATATAACCGCCATTTTTTTCTCTTTTCAACGAGGTAAAAGTTTGTATATCAAAATTATGAAAAAAAATTGAGAAAAATAAGAATTGAAAAATATCAGAAATTATTTTCATTCAAATATTCTATGTGGCTATGTGAAAATAAACAAAATATAACAATGGGAAACAACAAAATAATATAGACATTTAATTGTAACTTGTTGAACGAGTTTTTTAAATTAATAAATTAACTTTTAAATAATTAAATGTTCACATAGCCACCTAGAATATTTGAATAAAAATAATTTCTAATATTTTACAATAATTGATTGTATGTTGAAACAAACCTTATATCATTTTTCTCGATTTTTTTCATATTTTTTATGTACAAACTTTTACATTGTTGAAAAGAAAAAAAATGGCAATTTATATTTTAATAAAATAATAATGGGTTGCTATTTAAAAAATAAAAGTTAATAGCCGAATCTCGTAAACCTGACTTTATAAAAAATATCTACACCTGCCATCAAATAGTATAATTAAGTAAAAATAAAATTTTGTCTTTTTTCTATTATAATAAATATGTTGAAAGTGTGGGCATCTTCCCAGACTCACCTTGTATATATGTCGATATGGTTATTAATTTATATGAAATCATATATCAAGACATTGCAAATTCATTGAAAAGTATATTATTACTATTAGTATTCAGAAAAAATAATAAATTATACCTTAAGTAAAAGTCGTTACACCCACAACGCAGATAAACTACGCTACGCCCGTATACCGGGGATTCTCTCACTTCTTGGTTCAAAATTGTAATTAATTACAAATTACAATTTTGGAAAAAGTAATTTAATTAGTAATTAATTAACCAAAGTAATTAATTATAGCCCAGCTCTGTCTTACACACAATTACATTTCACCCGTAATAGAAATCTTAAATCATTATTCGTTAATAATAATTAATAGCCATTAACTTAAATTAAATTAACTAAATAATTTTAAACATCAAGTCATTTAAATAATTATATTTATCCAAAATATGCACATTACTGACATTACAATTTGGTTTTCAACAGGTAATGGGAAATCTTAAATACCCATTCGAAAATAATTATCATTCGCTAGTAAAAGACTAGCTTATCGCATACAAATTTTCTTAATGTCATTAGAAAATTTTCACAATACAATTTAAGTATCTGATAATGACATACTCATTACGATTGAGTATGGAGTAAGGCCTTGGTGATCCATATTTATATATTCTTTATTTATTTCAGGACGTTTCGAAACCACAGTGTTTCATCTTCAGCAAATTGTCGTAAAATTTCGGTGAAAAATCCTTGTTCTTCCATTGTAGATGGAGGGTTGTTGTCAGGACAGGGATGAACTAGCCGGTTCCCGTGTAGATTTGTTGAGTCGAGAAGGATCAGTTGGAAATTTCGATTGAGTATGGAGTAAGGCCTTGGTGATCCAGATTTATATATTCTTTATTTATTTCAGGACGTTTCGAAACCACAGTGTTTCATCTTCAGCAAATTGTCGTAAAATTTCGGTGAAAAATCCTTGTTCTTCCATTGTAGATGGAGGGTTGTTGTCAGGACAGGGATGAACTAGCCGGTTCCCGTGTAGATTTGTTGAGTCGAGAAGGATCAGTTGGAAATTTCGATTGAGTATGGAGTAAGGCCTTGGTGATCCAGATTTATATATTCTTTATTTATTTCAGGACGTTTCGAAACCACAGTGTTTCATCTTCAGCAAATTGTCGTAAAATTTCGGTGAAAAATCCTTGTTCTTCCATTGTAGATGGAGGGTTGTTGTCAGGACAGGGATGAACTAGCCGGTTCCCGTGTAGATTTGTTGAGTCGAGAAGGATCAGTTGGAAATTTCGATTGAGTATGGAGTAAGGCCTTGGTGATCCAGATTTATATATTCTTTATTTATTTCAGGACGTTTCGAAACCACAGTGTTTCATCTTCAGCAAATTGTCGTAAAATTTCGGTGAAAAATCCTTGTTCTTCCATTGTAGATGGAGGGTTGTTGTCAGGACAGGGATGAACTAGCCGGTTCCCGTGTAGATTTGTTGAGTCGAGAAGGATCAGTTGGAAATTTCGATTGAGTATGGAGTAAGGCCTTGGTGATCCAGATTTATATATTCTTTATTTATTTCAGGACGTTTCGAAACCACAGTGTTTCATCTTCAGCAAATTGTCGTAAAATTTCGGTGAAAAATCCTTGTTCTTCCATTGTAGATGGAGGGTTGTTGTCAGGACAGGGATGAACTAGCCGGTTCCCGTGTAGATTTGTTGAGTCGAGAAGGATCAGTTGGAAATTTCGATTGAGTATGGAGTAAGGCCTTGGTGATCCAGATTTATATATTCTTTATTTATTTCAGGACGTTTCGAAACCACAGTGTTTCATCTTCAGCAAATTGTCGTAAAATTTCGGTGAAAAATCCTTGTTCTTCCATTGTAGATGGAGGGTTGTTGTCAGGACAGGGATGAACTAGCCGGTTCCCGTGTAGATTTGTTGAGTCGAGAAGGATCAGTTGGAAATTTCGATTGAGTATGGAGTAAGGCCTTGGTGATCCAGATTTATATATTCTTTATTTATTTCAGGACGTTTCGAAACCACAGTGTTTCATCTTCAGCAAATTGTCGTAAAATTTCGGTGAAAAATCCTTGTTCTTCCATTGTAGATGGAGGATTGTTGTCAGGACAGGGATGAACTGTTCATCCTTCTCGACTCAACAAGACATTAGTTCATTCCATTTAAAAATAAATTATCAAATCTAACTAACCCTGAATTCTAATGCAAAACCAAAAATTTTCACATTCTTAACTATAAATAACATTTGTATTAATAAACAAAATTCCACAACAACTAATTGCCACAGGCCAGTCTGAACTGACGCCAGTTAATGAGTTTTTAATTACATCATGACTAATCAAATACGTAACCACAGACTACTAATTGATTATCAGCGTTTAGGAATTTGTGAAAAATTAATATTTGTTTTATAAATAGAAGGAATAAAAATGTGTACATGGCCTTGGGTAAGTTTGGTGTTGTATTCAAAATGAAGTTGAAATGAACTAATGAGTAGGTCATTAGAAGATACTTAAATTGTATTGTGGATATTTTGGTAGTAATGATATTTAGACAAATTTGTGTGCGACGAACTAATCTTTTACTAGCGAATGGTAATTATGTTCGAATTAGTTATTAGGTCGAGACGAGACAAGACGATAAATTCATTGTCTCGTTCCGTCTCGTCTCAAATTCATAAAAATATGTCTCGTCTCGAAATTTTTCTCGTCTCGTTTAATAGACTCTTGTCTCGGCCAAGATTCACGTCGACAGTGGTCGACGCAAATTTATTATTTAATTCTGAGCACCTTTTGTATTATACACTTGTTATATATAAATCTCGATATAAATGATACTTTACTTTCCCCTTTTATTTATCATTTATAGATTGATTATTTACACATTTCTTTATAAACAAAATATAATAGATTAAAATTAAACTAATCAATTTCAAATAAAAATTTATTAATATTCTATTTAGAAATTGCATTCTGCATCAACATATTAAATTTCTATCCTTAATTATTAATAGGAGCTGATGTCTGATACTTTTCGTTTTTTATTATAAACAAAATATAAATACTCGTAATTACTATAATTATGTACAAATAAAGGAAAATTTGTTCCATAATTTTTGAATTTTTTTGAACAAGTTATTGGGTGATATGAATAAAAATGAGTATATACTTTATTCTCCAAATATTGAAGTAAATACTCCAAGTCGTAACAATAAAATCAGGAGAATATACTCGTAGGGAGTATATACTTCGATGTATAATTTTTGAGGAGTATATGCTCCACTGTCGTATGAATAAAAATCTGATGTGGCCAGCACATAACCTCTCGCCGTATATTTTACCTGGCTGTATGCATAAAGCAAAGATTATTTTTATAAATACAAATAATATATTCATATAAATCTATGACGTATAAACTTCTTTATTATTCAATAATAGCATGTCTCAACATGAAGATATTTTACCATAAATTATGTTACAATAAATTACAAAGTAGAGTTTACCATATATAAATATTAGGCTGGTAACAGCAATTTTCAATTCGAACAACTTTGTTTACTTTCTCTTCATATTCTTCTAGTAAAAACATTAATTTTGGGCGGTCTAAAATGTATATATCTGGATTGTGCATCTATTCTTATATATCTTCTTTTACATTTTATTTTTTCATACTTGTTATATCTAAATAACCTTAATTCCCTTTAATAAAGTGACGGATAGATTGCACTCCGATTTTGTCAATATTTACAACTTACTTGAGAAGAATTTGATAGCTTTTTCGCAATTCAAAGTTACTCTAGTCTACAATACTGGTGTACCTTGCCCCATAATGTTTGAAACAAATTTAAGTCCTTCAACCTAGACTTGTCATCTCCATAATAGTCACAGATCAAGAACTAAGGGATTCTCCAAATACATTTTAAACTCATTACTCATTATTTCTGACACTGACATTTATCTGTCAGTTACAAATAATTTAAATTATCAACTATTTTTCATGGCATTCTTTCGGCTGTCAAATTTATTACAACAGATTATTTTATATATTATACTTCTTTTATCTCTAAATCTATGGAATATATAATAAAATATTTAAATGTATCAGATAGAGAATTTAATTTTCTTTAATATTACCACGAAAAATTTTCAAAAAATAATATTTAGAAGATTTTTTTTCAAGAATCTTCTACTTCCGGTTGTCCAATTGTTACCAAAACCTTTTCAGATCTTCCCATGAATGTCCGATTGGGAAATACGTTGTTAAACAAATTTTAAGTCTTATAGTTTTTGAGTAACCGTCCTTCCAACATCTCACACACATACACACATACACACACACACACACACACACACACACACACACACATCCACACACACACACACACACACACACACACAGACATCATCGTAAAAATGTTAAAATCGGATTGTAGAGACCTTAAAACGTGCTTATTCAATAAAATCTGGATATGCGATTTTTAGCATGAATGCAATACCTCTCTTAGCGAGAGGTAAAAAGAGTTTAAGCCCTGTTAAAGTGAGTTTCTACTCGATATATTCGGAGTCTGGTTCTTAGCAGACTCCAGTTGTAGATTGTAGCTTGAAAAGACAGTTATGGCTGAATTTATGTTCAATTTACGGTCAAAAAAATATTACAAACCCAGAAGAACTACTTGCAGCAGTGATTTTAAAACCATATACAGATTTTCTGAGGATAATATGCAGTGGTTATCGAATCATTTTCTCAATGAAGAATCAGGAGAAACCAGAAGTGGCGGTTTTTTTCTTGAGTCTAGTTTTCATATTATTAATTTTCTTTAATAATTTACTGCTTGTTATATGAGAGCCAAAATTTGCCTCATATTGTTTTCTAATTGCATCAAGAGCAAGTGATTTTGATTTTCTTGCAGTTGGTGTTTGTGATTTTGAAAATATTACGGGAAAATTGTGACAAATGCCTTTTGAGAAACATTTTTAGTTTCTTCTATGGTTTCTTCGTCGGTATCACTCATATTTTTGTAAGCACTTCACAATTATTTCTTTTCTACTAAACCGCAGAATAGTGTAAAAGCAACTTGTCTAGTACATATCATCTAAAAATTGGTTAGACGCGCTTGTTTGTACACACGAGTATATACTCGGTTTAAGAGAAGCATTTACTCCTTGTGCACAAACCTTTTTTATTCATATGGACTGGAGTATCAACTCCTATTTTATGCTCATACTCAAGAGTATATACTTGGAGTATATACTCTTACTTTATTCATATGACCCATTGTTTCAAACCCGACTGATTATAATTATTTCTCCGATAGTAGATTAGCATAATATGCCCATTTTTTAAATAATACTAATAATTTTCTGGCGATCAATTACCCAGCGATCAATTTTCTCTGCGATAAATTTACCGGCGATCAATTTTCCTTGCGATCAATTTTCTACGCGATCAATTTACCGGTGATATATTTTCCAGGCGATGAATTTACCGCCGATGAATTTTCCCCGCGATCAATTTATCAGCGATAAATTTTCCGAACACGTGGCAATGAACATCGGTAACTGGAAATTTCCGGTTTTAGATTTTAAATTTGTAACTTAAAAATTGTTCAAAGATGTCACCATTCACAGCAATATACAATGCAGCACGTATTAGGGTCACCAAGTTACTGTCAAAAACTTACTGATTAGATATAATATTTGATTAATTTGTGTATTACACAATACCTATTCAATCTTCTATTAGGTACTTATTAATTATCTAATGTTTCTATGAAATATTGTAATATTAAAAGTTGCTACTCGTATCAACCCAGTGGCCCAAAACTGTTCATTTGCTTGGACCCATTTTTTAATTTGCGAATTTCAACAAATTTCTTTTTGATTCATGATCGCGCGTCCAATACTATACACCCTTAAATTTTGTTACACTTGGTTGGGTTACACTATGTATATTATGTACTTGAAATTGTGAACTTATTGTTCTGTGTTACAATATCAGCATCTGAATTTATCCTCGACATACTGGTAAGCATATTTATTGCATAAATTGTAATTACTAATGTCGATTTAAATTTGTTTAAAAGAATAACAACTATTTCATAAATTATTTATAATTTTTTTAGAAATGGATTTCAAGAAGCTGAACGAAATAGGATGTATGCTGAATATAAAACCTTGCATGAAAATAACATATGGAAACAAATAAGGCGTACAAATTAGTGAACATCAAATCTCTATTCGAGTGTACACGTGGCATAATTCGTAGATAAATAAAACTATACTAAATACACCTCGTACTAATGGGCAATGGCATCCTATGGTGACGGAGATAAAAGCTGCAGATTATAGTCTCTATCTAGATATTTTTGGCTTTGGTATTTGCTTAATACGATATTATGATGTTTGGAAAAATTTGTGTAGCTATAGCAAATTAGTAAGTTGTCAGATAGATAAGGTATATCTTGGCAAGGGCTATCAAATATATGTTTTTCCCAAGTTGTATATCCAATCGTAAACCATTATTTTAATTAGACTGCCAGTCATTATCTTAATGAGTTTTGTAATTAATCTGCGCGCCAACTCTAGGGAGAGGGTCTCCAGTACTACTACGGACAGTCTGGTTTAATGCTTTGGTTAAATTATACATGCATATTCATTACCAATACTAATTTGTGGAAATATTTACAAAATATGTTCATATGTATTACAATAGTTATGTATGTAATAGTATGTATGTATGAAGACACTGAATTTCTTCTACTTATCACGAATGTAGAATTTATTTGCAGAGGCGCGTATAAAATAAACCATATAGTGATAAAAAAGAACTTCATTACCGATGTGCATATTATATTTTAAATAGAAAAATTGTAAAAATGAAAGGAATATTTACATATCTGTCAGTCTGATACTCAACTGAGCTTATACTGGTGATATTTGCTTAGTAACTAATATTGTTTAATAAACAAGTATTGGTTTCATAAACAAGAAAGCAGAAAAATGGTACTCTGGTGACCATCTCTCACGTAAGCAAAATTGTAAAAATTTCAATATTATTTACGCCACCTCAGAGTTCGCGCATATAATATTATAACGTGCGTGCACCCGACGTGAGAATGCAACCGACGCCACTGGTCGAACCTGAGCGATGACGTAATCGTCGGCGGGGTAAACAAACATGCCTCGACCTGCTTACTTACGTACGGTCAGCTGATCCCTTTGTATTCGATGTTATTATCGCGTCGAATGTTCCAGAAAAAGAACGCCGGATATACAGGGTGGAAACGAACTTTATGTCATAAATTTAAGGGTAAGTAGTATGACATGTGTAGAATACGAAACTGAAAGATTTTTTTAAAAATTCGAAAAACGAAAATTCGACTTTTCTTAAGGAAACTTTTTTTTACTGCTGTTTTAATTCATATTTCATTAGAAATATGGTTAACAAAAATACATTTAAAATTAGTTGTATAAGATATTATTCTTAATAATTAAATTAAATAGCATTTTTAACGAAAATAATTGCGTAATAGATAAAATAATGCAAATGCGTTGCCAGTGGTCCAGTGGTACCAAAAATGTTGGTTTCATGAAAACTACTCTTATATATGCGAATTTAAAAAAAAATCTTTCTGTTTCGTAATCTACACATGTCATACTACTCACCCTTAAATTTATGACATTAAGTTCGTTTCCACCCTGTATAAATAAGTATAGTAATATAAATAAATAGTGAAATATATATTGTTTAAATAAATAATCTTATTGTTTAATCATAATTTTAGTTATTTTTATTATCTTTATCTTAATTATTTATCGTTTAATAAACTTTTATTTTTAATTAATAATATTTCTTTGATTTTTACACTTCGCCCAAATATAAAAACGTTACAATAATGAATGTCATATAGCAGAGTGATAATCTGCACAAATAATCTATAAGGTAGTAAATAAATTTAAAAATATGAATAATAACGCATTTGTGTTGTTCTTACGATACGAGTAAATGCAATAAGAAATAATGAAGAGAGGTAAGTATTAAATATTATTATATTCAAATATTAAATTAAATATTTGAGACATAACTTAAATATACATAAATAGACGACAATTAATAGATTCCAGTGATCCTTTATCTCACTTTTAGGATAACATATCAACGTTTTAGACTTTTTGCTCATCTCATAACATAATTTTAGAGCTTGCTCCTCTTATGCCAGAAATGCAGTGGAAATTACTATTCCTAAAAAATCTGTTGTGCCCAGCACAGCGTCAATCCTGTGTATAATGTATAAATTTCATACATAATTTTTCTTGCAAAAGATTTTTAATTTCCAGTAAAATTATTTCATAAACAAACTATGCAAATTGCATTTGACACTAACATCTTCTTTTTCTTCTTCAGCTTTTTCCATTCGTTAGGGGTCGCTATTTTTTATTTTCTTCTTCCACTCATTTCTGTTTTCCGTGTCGTTGTCATACAGTTCCTTTTGTTTCAATTCTTCCGCAATACAGTCCTTCCATCTTATATTTGGTCTTCCTCTGTTTCTTCAACCTCCTATTACTAAGATATTAATTCATATATATTCTTCTTTTCTCCTCATGGCATGTTCAAACCAATGTAAATCGTCTCTCTTGTATCTTTCTAGAAACTTGTAACACTAGAGTTATTTTCTTGCCGTGTCTTCCCCAACATCTACTTCAACATCCTAAACTCTGCCACATTCATTTACTTTTTATTGATACTAACATCTGTCAATTTGAATTCTCTGAATATATTAGCAGTTTCCATAATTAGCATAGCTGGCTGATTTATGAAATTTAATATTTTTCTAATTCGTTAATTCTATATCTATTGAATATGAAGTATAAAATTCAATCAAATCGTATAGAGAATAATATATTCTTTAAGTTATAATAACGTTAAATGTCAATAAATAATATTTAACTGTTAAAATCTTCAAACGAGGGTACTTCCGGAAATATAACCAGAATCTAAACACTAATCTTCTGGATGTAAACTTGAGGAATACGAAAAAAATACAATTTTTGGAATTGTGGTTATTGAAGTTATGTGATCCGAAACTTTCGTCACACACACACACACAGACACACATACATACATGCAGATATCATCGTAAAAATGGTAAAATCGTATTATAGGGACCCTAAAACATGATTATTCAGTAAAAACTCATCCTTGAATTTTTTGACCAAAGACAATACCTTCCTTACCTAAAGGCAGTGAGGTTCTATACTATAGTATAGTATAGAACCTCACTGCGTAAAGGTGACGGAAGGTACAAAAATGAGAGAAAAACAATTGTATGAAAAAATATTTCTAGATTATTAACTTTATTTTTGACCCACGTGAATAACAATTTATAAATAAATAAACTGGATTATTTTTCTTCACTTTATTTTTTCTTTCGAAATACTGATGTACGAGTATATTTCAAGTACTAATACTAAGCACCCATAATCGGAGTACAATATTAAAAATTACAAATAAGTAACCTTATAGCTAACAACATATTCTATCATAAACATATTGACCAATCTCGTCTCTCTAAAACAGTGGGTGTGATTTACACTAAAGTTGAACTTGGGTGTCCTTGAGTTACGGTATTTACGTAGAATTCTGTAATCTGAGCTAATGACGGGAAAGATTACAAATTCAGGTATCTTGTCTATATAACTAATTTTAACAAACGATTATCCAGTGGTGCAGGTCAAAATTTAACAATCTATCTTTATGTTTTTCATATAAATAGCTTCCAATATATTTAATGTTTTCTTATTGTAGCCACTTTTAGTTAATTTTAAGTCAGATTGTTCAAATTTATGTCCTGTTTCATGGAACGCTAAAGTTGACTTGAAAATATTTTCACATTTTATATGGTACGTATGTTCCTTAAACCTAGTTAGAATATTTCTTTTTATTTGATCTGTGTATAATTTAGTACAATTTGAACAACTAATGGAATAAATGCCGGATTTCATATTTTCTTCAATATTATCTAAATTATTTTCTATTAATTTATTAATTTCTGATTATTCGAAAAAACTAATTGTATCTTATGTTTTTTAATAATAATAATAATAATAATAATAATAATGAAAATCAATTAACCTAGCTTGACAGATAAATCGTTAACATTTGTTAATTATTTGCTCCAATTCCATGGCTATAGCGTTTTTTGCAGTGATTCCGACATATTCATACCTAATTTGTGACGTTACAAGACATACAAAATTAATTTTGCTTAATGATTCGATGAAGAATTTTATGCCCTACAACTTTTATTTGTAGCTTTTTTACCAAAAATAATTAGGGAAGCAGGAAATTGCGAAAATCTGATTTTACTTGCTAAAGTCTTATGTTCCAGGGTCGTAGTCACCATCCTGTATATATACAGGGTGTTTCCTTTAAAACAACCAGCGCTTTTTTGGGCGAACTAATGACTTTAGAGAAAAATGTTATATACAAAAAATTACCAGGAAAAAGGGCTTAATTTATGAGGAATAATAAATAAAAAATTCAACCAGTGGTTCTCAAACGGTAGAATAAAATTATATTTTGTTAAATGGCAACCTATATAAATTTCTTGTCCATTAGATAGAGATTTTTTTTTTATTTCAACGATATAAATATGATATGGGGTTGTATAACAATTATTTCGAGAAAAATGAGATTAAAAATCAGAAATAATTCTACAATATTGAAGTAGGCTATGCAATAAACACATGCAAACAAATGATACAGGTGATAGATAGTTTTGTTACTTACGTTATTAAGTGTTTGTTTTCGTAATTGTTTAATTACTTATTAATAAAAAATGGCTTTGCAGTTGCAAAAATACCAAAAATACCTAAGGTTGCATAAATTTGTAAATAATTTCCGTCATATTGTTTTTCTTTTTATGTTAGTACTATTATTTTTTGATATTTCTTCGTTATGTAGTTCATTTGTTATTATGAATTTCTTAGTAAAACAAGTTATTTTAGATATAAGAAAATAATATACTATCGTAACCTAGGCAATAGTCGTATTAATAGTTGTTTATTGCATAGCCTATACTTCAATATTGTAAAATTATTTCTGATTTTTAATATCATTTTTCTCGAAATAATTGTTATACAACCCCATATCATATTTATATCGTTGAAATCAGAAAAAAATTCTCTATCTAATGGACAAAAAAATTGTATAGGTTGCCATTTAAAAAAATATAATTTTATTCTACCGTTTGAGAACCACTAGTTGATTTTTTTATTTATTATTCCTCATAAATTAAGCCCTTTTTCCTGGTAATTTTTTGTATATAACATTTTTCTCTAAAGTCATTAGTTCGCCCAAAATAGCGCTGGTTGTTTTAAAGGAAACACCCTGTATATGTATATATAAACATTTGAAACAATTTTCTTCATAATTAATAAATCCAGATGATAGTTTATTTCGCCAAAATTAGTTGACGAAAGGTCTAGTCACAAACTAAAAAAACTTGTTTATTATACCTACAAATAAATACTTTGTAATTTGATTTAAGTGTGGTTAACTGTTTGATATAATTATTTTACTATAAAAAATCTAATTGCAATAATTTTCCATGAGTAATGACAGATTATGATAACTAATATAAGACATTTTGGCTAGGTTACCGACTTCACAAATAAAAAATCCGCAAAACAAAATTATTCATTGTAACACAGTTTTCGACAAAAACAGTGTCACAAAATTCACTTTGTGAATGCGAAATAAGCAAATTATCTTACATGTACAATAATTCAATAAAGTATTTTAAGGAAGATAATTCGTAAAATTTGTTTAAAATTTAATTAGTATGAACTATATGTGTAAATAACTTTTTGGGGCTATTACTCAAAAATGTACAAAGATATCAACTTGGGGAGATAATCACTTAATACTATGAACCAAATTGCATAAGTTTACCAAATTTCAATATTAAAAATATAGTGTTAGCAAAAAATACGGCTGGTGTTTGCAGTAAAGTAGATTATATCATGACTTTTAGTTTAGACTGTACGTAATTAAAATGTAATTAAAAACTCATTAACTGGCGCCAGCCTTGAGAGCTAATGCCCTGAAAATTTTGCTGCGCCATGGAGCTTGGAAACTATTTAGAATTTAAGATCAATAAATTTTTGTTTAACAACAGACAATTTTACAAGCCTTATTCTACTAAAAAAATATATATCGTTACGACTCGGTACTTGACATCTATGTACACAATTATTAGCTGTCATTTTAACTCGGGCCCCCATATTTGCTTGTCAAGTCCAACAAAGTCACATGACTGCTCGCGCCCTATAAATTTCCCATGTCTTTTCTTTATGTTTAGATTATTTTTATAATTAAAAATTTTTTTTGAAGAAATTTTCTCCTACACTTCTAAATATTTGAATTTCTTCCAATTTTTTGACGGGATTTCTGATGGATATATGTATATAGTTATAATTTTAAATATTTAATTGTTATAATTGTTATACAAGACATAGTAAACTTACCAATATCACAGGAAAAAAATTCAATAATGTCAATTAAACTTCTTCATTTAACGTAAAAGCGTAATTTGACGTTTTACTATTATGTTGCCAAAAAAAAATTCTAAGATTTAGTTTCAGCTAAAATCTACACAAAACCATATTCGTACTATGATATATTTTGAATCGGTTCTTATCCACTGTCATGTGTTTAGTTAAAATAGACTTAAGGTCAAGTTTTACAATTGAGGTGCCAATACCACCCAAATAGATTTATGAACTACTGTTGGTTTTTGACAATGACATTTTTCTGTCATTTACAAACATCTGATGGTTACTAGGGAGTTGTTTAGGTTCTGAAATTTATTACAATAGATTATTTTCTATATTACTTTTTTATCTCAATATACATATAGAACGTATAATAACATTTTAAAATGTATCGAATAGAGAATTTTACGTTCTTTAATACTAATAAAAAATTCAAAAAAATAATATTTTGATTTTTTTTAAGATACTACTACTTCCGGTTTTCCAACTGGTACCAAAACCTATTCAACTCTCCTCATTAATGTTAGATGGAGGAATCTGTAGTCAAACAGGTCTTTAGTAAATATTATAGAATTTGAGAAATCGTGCCTCCAACAACATAACACACATACACACACATCCACTCACACACACACACACACACACGCATACACACACACACACACACACATACACACACACATACTCTCATACACAGACATTGTAAAAATGTTAAAATCAGATTCTATGTACCTTAAATCGTGCTCATTCAATAAAATCCGGATATGCGATTTTTAGCATGAATCCAATACCTCTCTTAGCGAGAGGTAAAGATGGCTCAAGGAAATATTTTATGCTGCAAACGTTTGTATTTATTCACTTCTTTACAATTTTATTAATTTAGAAGTAGATATTCGGAATATGGACACGGAATTTTAATGAAAGGATAAGTTTTCATTTTTTTCTTTCAAGGCATTGAAAACTTGTTTATTCATTTTCCCTGTCCAAATTCCGAATATGCTCGCGACTATCTATAGGTACATTGTTCAACGAGAGAACGTACCCAGTCACGTTACTCATTCATTGTTACTATTATTATATTCCTTATTTCTATTATATTTACAGTAGTTTTATTATATAAATCTAATAATAATAACAATACAACTCTGGTATAACTTCCCACGCCCAAATTTTATAATTTCCTGCACAAAACAGGTACGTTCTCTAGTTGAACGAAGTATAGTTCTAAATTTCAACTAGTGGACACCATTTTATGTTAATAATATTAAACATATTTCAATAAGTTAAAAATTATATTTAAAAATTTAGATTTCGATAAATAATTAAATACGAGTTGACTGTTGTTTAATGTAGGTAGGTACTGATTTATTGATGCATTTATTATTTTGTAAATATATAAGCAGTATCTATTTGAAAAATATTTTTATGTAGGGAAGTCAGATTATATGTAAAATCGTACTCTGTGTAATATTTCAATTTAGTTTACGGTACCAGAAGATAATTTTATCGTGTATATATATATATATATATATATATATATATATATATATATATATATATATATATATATATATATATATATATACATACAGGATGATCACGTGAGAATAAACCACCAATTATCTCCGTTATTAAGCGAGATAGCGATTATCTTCAAATAAACAAATTTACTATAGACAATATGGGCAATAAGATGTCGTATCAAGAAGCGTTCTATTACTTCCGGTTATGGAGTATGTGATACCAACTTTGAAATTTCAAATGGAACATACCATATTTTTTATATTTTTGAAAAGTACATAAAATTTGCTTTACAATGATAGTAATGGCCCTATTGCATGGCCCGCTAGATCGCCCGATTTGAATCCACTGGATTTTTTTGCGTGGGGTTACCGCATTGTGCATCCCGACGTACAGCAATTTAAAAATTGAAGAAACATTAAGAGGTATTGACAGAAGAAAATTAAAAAAAGTTAGGAAAAAAATAAAATGGAGAATTCAGTTATGTATTAATAAAAATGGATAATTTTGAGCAGTTTTTGTAAACACTAAATAATTTAATTGAAAATAAAATTCTTTTTTAAATATGTTCACTTTTTTCATTCATGGCACTCTATTTAATATCATGTTTAGGAAAAATTAATTCAAAACTTTATTAATTTTTTTTCGAAAATTTTGTTATGTAAGGGTATGAAAATTTTATATCGTTGGATTCAGAATAAAGAGATCTATTGAATGAGCAAATAAAAAATATATGTTTCTATTTAAAATAAAAAAGTTGGTATCCATATTTTGAGAACCACTAGTTGAATTTCTTTTTTCAATTTATCATTGAAATACCTATATGAAATAGAGATTCTTTGATAATTTAACCAACTTCGTATCTCTTCTAGTTCTCGAGATCGCAATGGTAGCCACTTAAAAATAAACACCCTGTATATACAGTGTTTCACTTTACATGACACCTAAATAAATTCTTTATTAATAACGCAATTAGACAAAATTTGTCCATCATCAGCTAATAAAAAATACATAATTTTTTTAACAATTGTATAACAATAATAAATTTCGACTTACCAAAAGAATAAATTTATTCACAATGATGTCTGTGAGTGTGTATGTGTGTGTGAGTGTGCATGTGTGTGGATATTCTAACTCAAATACTTTCCTTCATAAAATTTAAAACGGATAACCGGAAATTCCACTTTACTTGAAGCTCGAAATAGTTTTTCTTCCAAAAATACCTTCAAATGTCATTTTTCGCGATTATGTTATAAAAATGAAAGATTATTGAATTTTCTACAGGCAGGTATTACTATTTTTTCTATATATTTTATAGATAAATTAATAAAATAATCAATTTTTTAAATCCCACAGTCTATGTTTTAAAGATAAACACAATTTCTTAGTTACACGGTTATATTTCAAATGTATGTAACTGACAGATAAATGTCACTGTCAAAAAAACAATCATTCCAAATTAATATTAGTAACGTTTTAAAAAGAAAACAATAATTATATGGAAAGGAACTTATACATAATTGCCAGCATTAGTAAATATACACGTATTTAAATAAAAAAATATATATATCATCACGGCATATTATCCATTGCTGGGAGTGCTAATCTGCTTTGTCCATAGATTTCGATAATGATAATGACATATTTGTATCGTGCGGACATTTACCAAGCGTCGTCTCAGGGGATCTCATTTCTAGCTTAGAAAGTGCACCACAGAGGTCAATTTTGTGCCATTTAAAATACGAAATATTTGGCGTTGATTGAATCCAGTTCCCCAGATTCGCGACCAGACACTCAGGCACGCGGTCACGAAACCCCATAGGTATGTATTTAAATTAATAAAAATTAAGTGGCGGGAGGTATTGTGTTGCTCACATCAAATTTTTACACAGTTCTGATCTCAAATGTATCTAATGTATAATGTTACTGTCAACAAACTAATCATTTCAAATAATAATAGTAACGCTTTAAAAAGAAAATAGTAAATGGAACAATAATTATATGGAAAGGTACTTAATACCGTTTTCTTCTTCTTCTTCTTCTTTTAATAGGCTATTAGCCTGTTATATCCAGATTTCATCTTGGACTATCTTCGGAAGTTGTTACCCAGGAGTCTTTCCATCGTTTGGGGGGTCTTCCAATCGGACGTTTGGTTTCTGGTTTTCCATTTCCACTCTCGTCTTCTTTTTCTATTCCATTTTACAATGTCCTGCGTTTTGCATGTTGTTCTGATTTCTCTGTTGCGTTTCCTATCTATTAACCTATATCCTGCTATATTTCTTAATATTTTCATTTCAGTTGTTCTTAAGATTGTTTTTGTTTTTCTCGTGTCAGCTCTTGTTTCTGCAGCATATGTTAATATAGGTCTAATGCATGTTTTATATATCTGAACAAAATATCTGCTCTTAGACTAGAAAACCCAAACGACTATTTTTTAATTATCGGCGACTACAACCTTCCACAATTGGACTGGTCTCCTAAGGATAATTTTTACGAAGTAGTTACTTGTAATAGAAACTCAGTTAATTTAGAATTTGTTAATTGTATAAATATGTGCAATTTTAATCAATTTAATGGTATTACAAATGCAAACAACAAAATTCTTGATCTAGTTATAAGTTCTAATGATTGTAAAGTATGTCTGAGTGATACACCCATATCAAAAATAGATTCTCATCATCCCCCTCTTGTAATATCTTGTGAACTAAATAATTTTAAATTCCTTAAAAACAATAATGTAACAATATACAACTATAATAAATGCGACTATGAAAACTTAATTTCTAAACTCGCTGTAGTTAACTGGACAAATAAATTTAATAATAATGATATAAACGAAAATATTAATACTTTTTATTCTATATTAAGAAGCTTGATTAATGAATATGTACCTACTAAACCATTACGTAAGAATAAATACCCAATCTGGTTCTCTTTTTCATTACAGAAATTAATTAAAGAGAAAAACAAATATCACAAGAGGTGGAAGGTGTATAAAAGACAATCAGACTATAATTCCTTCACTTTCGCAAGGAATAGAGTCAAGCAAAATATAAAACAAAATTTCAGCTCATTTGTAAGTGGTACGGAACTAAACTTAAAAAATCTGATGTGGCCAGCACATAACCTCTCGCCGTATATTTTACCTGGCTGTATGCATAAAGCAAAGAATATTTTTATAAATACAAATAATATATTCATATAAATCTATGACGTATAAACTTCTTTATTATTCAATAATAGCATGTCTCAACATGAAGATATTTTACCATAAATTATGTTACAATAAATTACAAAGTAGAGTTTACCATATATAAATATTAGGCTGGTAACTGCAATTTTCAATTCGAACAACGTTGTTTACTTTCTCTTCATATTCTTCTAGTAAAAACATTAATTTTGGGCGGTCTAAAATGTATATATGGATTGTGCATCTATTCTTACATATCTTCTTTTACATTTTATTTTTTCATACATGTTATATCTAAATAACACTAATTCCTTTTAATAAAGTGACGGATAGATTGCACTCCGATTATTCTTATATCGATGTGTAATTTTGTCAATATTTACAACTTACTTGAGAAGAATTTGATAGCTTTTTCGCAATTCAAAGTTACTCTAGTCTATAGTACTGGTGTACATTGTCCCATAATGTTTGAAACAAATTTAAGTCCTTCAACCTAGACTTGTCATCTCCATAATAGTCACAGATCAAGAACTAAGGGATTCTCCAAGTACATTTTTCTTTCATTACTCATTATTTCTGACACTGACATTTATCTGTCAGTTACAAATAATTTAAATTATCAACTATTTTTCATGGCATTCTTTCGGCTGTCAAATTTATTACAACAGATTATTTTATATATTATACTTCTTTTATCTCTAAATCTATGGAATATATAATAAAATATTTAAATGTATCAGATAGAGAATTTAATTTTCTTTAATATTACCACGAAAAATTTTCAAAAAATAATATTTAGAAGATTTTTTTTCAAGAATCTTCTACTTCCGGTTTCAGATCTTCCCATGAATGTCCGATTGGGAAATACGTTGTTAAACAAATTTTAAGTCTTATAGTTTTTGAGTAACCGTCCTTCCAACATCCCACACACACACACACACACACACACACACACACACACACACACACACACACACACATCCACACACACACACACACACACACACACACACACACACACACACACACACAGACATCATCGTAAAAATGTTAAAATCGGATTGTAGGGACCTTAAAACGTGCTTATTCAATAAAATCTGGATATACGATTTTTAGCATGAATGCAATACCTCTCTTAGCGAGAGGTAAAAACAATCCCAAATCTTTTTGGACGTACACTAAAACCTTCAGAAACAATAAGAATAAAATTCCAAATTTTGTCCGCTATAATGATTGTGAAGCGCATTCCGGCCTAGAAATTAGCAATTTATTTGCAGATTACTTTGAATCAGTATTTGTAAATGATAATGCATCTACGAATTGCCCTAACATTATAAATAACCACCCAAATGTAGTTAACTTACACAAAGTGCATTTAGATCATGAATCAATTTTTCAGTACCTCTCAACATTGGATACAGGTAAAGGTCCTGGACCCGATCATATTCCAGCCAAATTTATTCGCACATGTGTGTATTATTTAACAGAACCGCTATATATTCTATTCAACGAATCACTTGTTGCCGGAATTTTTCCTGATATGTGGAAGACATCATACATAACGCCAATTCATAAATCCGGCGACATAAATGATATAACTAATTATCGGCCTATATCTATTCTGACGACATTCAGTAAAATTTTTGAGGCTCTTGTAATAAATGTAATTAAAAATGACCTTTATAATATAATTATTCCGGAACAAAATGGATTTTGTCCCGGTAAATCCATTACTACAAATTTAGTTCCCTTTACTGAATATTTAAGTTCTAACATGGATAAAAGAACGCAAGTGTATGTTATATATACGGATTTCAGTAAGGCTTTTGATCGTGTCCATCACCTTACACTTGTTCACAAATTAGAGTTGCTGGGAATTCATGGATCATTATTGCGTTGGATTCAATCTTACATCACAAACAGATCTCAATTAGTTAATTGCAATGGATTCAAGTCACGATACATTTATAATACATCTGGAGTACCCCAAGGGTCGCACCTGGGCCCCCTACTTTTCATTTTGTTCATAAATGATATAACACCTTGTTTCCAAAACTCTAGTTTCCTTCTATACGCCGACGACCTAAAATTTTTCTGCACTATAAAAAACAGAAATGATAACATTTTGCTTCAAAATGATTTAAGGAATTTACAAAGATATTGCGAATCTAATTACTTAACGCTAAATGCATCAAAATGTTATGTAATGCACTTTACAAGGAACCGTGAAACCATGATTTCTGATTATTATTTAATATTAATAATATTGTACTGGAAAGAAAAAATGTTATTAAAGATTTAGGAGTGTTTTTTGACCCGAAACTACTTTTCAATGACCACATATATATTTCTGTTAAGCAAGCATATAGGACACTTGGATTCATATTCCGCTGCTGTAAACATTTTCATAACCCCAACTCATTAATACATCTGTTCAACACTTTAGTTCGCCCTAAGCTAGAACATGCATCTGTTGTTTGGAATCCTTACTATCAAAAATACATATCACTTATAGAAAGAATTAAAAAAAAAATTATCACACTTTTAAAATACAAATTTAATTTAAACATTACTAACTACTTACTTCTATTAAAACATTTTAATATGCATTCCTTAGAAAATAGAATAATTCAAGCTGACATGATTTTTTTATACAAGTTAATCAATAACATAATAGATTCACCCTCAATAACTTTTACATTAAGATTTTCTGTACACACAAAAAGTACGCGGTCAACTAGTCTTTTTTCATTACAAGCAATTAATTCTTACAGTTACAAAAATTCGCCAATAAATAGAATCATGTCAAATTATAATTCAAGGTTTGTGCATATTGACTTGTTTCACGTATCACTGTATATCTTTAAAAAGGAGGTGATAAATGTTTTCTCCTGGTGATAACACTGATTTCTTTATTAATTCAATTATTATATTCTATGTATTGAACTTAATTTAATCACTTAGGTATAATTTATGTACTATTTTTGTATTACTTAAACTGTGGAAACCTGTTATTGGTGTAACTATACTGTTGGTTTCCCTTAATGTTATAAATAAATAAATAAATAAATAAATATGCGCACTTTGGAGTCTTGATTCATATATTTGTTTTTCCATACGATTTCATTCATACTTCCTGATATTCTGGATGCTTTGTGGGATTGTTTTCTTACTTCTGTCTTGGCTGTATGTAATATCACATCCAAGGTAAGAAAACGATGATACCTGTTCTATGATTTCGTCGTTAACTGCTAACTTGCATCGTATTGGGGTTTTGGATGCGAGAAGACTTTTTGTTTTTGGTACAGATATTTTCATATTGTATCGGGTAGCTGTTAAGTAAAAGGCGTGAAGGAGGCCTTGTAAGTCATCTTCGTTCTCTCTACAGTTTTCATCATAAGTAAATATATAGGAATATAGGTAGGATAATAAAAATATATAATATATCATCGTGGGATATTACCCATCGCTGGGTGAGCCAATCTGCTTTGTACACAGATGTCGGTAATAATGATGACATATTTGTACCGTGCGGGTGTTTACCAGGCGTCACTTCACGCGAATCTGGGGAACGGATTCGATTCCGACCGACGTCAAATATTTTAGATTTTTAAATGGCACAAAATCGACCTCTGTGGTGCACTCTCCACGCCAGTAATGAATATAGGTAAGTATATAAATAAATAAAATAAATATATTATCACAGCATATTACCCATTCCTGCGTCTGCCTATCTGCTTTGTACACAGATTTCGGTAACGATGATGACATATTTGTACCGTGCGGGCGTTTACCACGTGTCACCTCACGAGCATTTATTGATGGCATGGTAAGTGTACCACAGGGGTCATTTTTGTGCAATTTAAAATTCGAAATATTTGGCGTCGGTCGGGATCGAACCCGGTATTTAAATTAAATTTAAGTATTTACATAAATAAAAATTAAACGGGAGATATTGTGTTAGCCACATCAGATTTCTTAAATTTAGGAAGCCCGTTTTTCGAGGCTCACTTTGGGATCTCGGAAACTATAAGAGATACAAATGACTTCTAAATATACAATAATATGTAATTTTGGTTTGCCCTTCTTTAGGATACTTTTTACCTCTCGCTGCCCTTGGTAAGGGAGATATAGGGTTCGTGCTAAAAATCGCATATCGAGATTTTGGTAAATGACTACGTTTTAAGGTCCCTAGAATCCATTTTCAACATTTTCACGATGATATCTGTGTGTATGTATGTATGTATGTATGTATGTATGTATGTATGTATGTATATATGTATGTATGTATGTGTGTGTGTGTGTGTGTGTGCGTGCGTGCGTGTGTTTGTGTGTATCTTCTTTACGCTCTAACTCAAATACTATCATTCAGAATGTTTTGAAACCATGAATTTCTACCTTATTCTAATATGGAAAAGAAGCCATTAGATTTTCGTGGCAATCGGATAACTGGAAATGGCAGTTTACTTGAAGCTCAAGATAGTTTTTCTTCAAAAAATACCTATAAATGTATTTTTTTCGCAATTTGTTATTATAAAAATCTGTTGTGGCCAGCACAATACCTCTCGCCACTTCCTTTTTTTGGTTACATAAGTATAGGGCGCGAACGGTAATGTTACATTTTTGGGCTTGACAAGCAAATGTGTGGGCCCGTTTCAGAAGGATAATTAGTAATTATGTACATAGATGTCAAATGTTAGAATTTTTCATTAAAAATTTCAAGATTTTCTAAATTTACGTAGTTAATTTATCACTAGGAGTTTAAAGTTTACTTGTATGCCTTAGATATTTAACATTTAATTCTGCTCCACATGGAATTGGAAAATCACTAAATTTAGAATGAGAAATTATGATATTTGACATCTATATACATAATTACTAGCTATCATTCTGACATGGGCCCCCATATCTGCTTGTCAAGGCCAACAAAATCATATGACTGCTCGCTCCCTATTGTATTTAACATTTCTTGTATACCTACACTCTACACCAAAAATTCTACTTACGCATATATCTATTCCATATATATTTAGATTGTTTAATTTTAAATTCATTTTTGATGAAGAAATTTTGTCCTCTTCTAATTTTTCGAAATGTTTCCAATTCTATTAATACATTAAGAAATAATATAATGTATGTACTTCCCAGAAAAAGTCTTCAGTAATGTCTTCGGATTTCTGACACTGACATTATCTGTCAGTTACAAACAAATTAAATTTTCAACTATTTTCCATGGCCATTCTTTCGGCTGTAAAATTTATTATAACAGATTATTTTACATACTATATATTTCTTCTATCTCTAAATCTATAGAATATATTGTAAAATATTTAAATGTATCAGAAAGAGAATTTATTTTTCTTTAATATTATCAAGAAAAAATTTCAAAAAATATTATTTAAAAGATTTTTTTTCAAGAATCTTCTACTTCCGGTTGTCCAATTGTTACCAAAACCTTTTCAGATCTTCCCATGAATGTCCGATTGGGAAATACGTAGTTAAAAAAATTTAAAGTCTATAGTTTTTGAGTAACCGTCCTTCCAACATCCCACACACACACACACATACACACACACATCCACACACACACACACACACACAGACATCATCGTAAAAATGATAAAATCGGATTGTATGGACCTTAAAACGTGCTTAGTCAATAAAATCTGGATATGCGATTTTTAGCATGAATGCAATACCTCTCTTAGCGAGAGGTAAAAATTAAAGATTAATCTGATTAGTACACACATTTCGGTAATGATTATTACATAGTTGTATTATGCGGACGTTTACCACAAGGGTAAATTTTATGCCATATAAAATTCGAATTATTTGGCGTTGATCGGGATCGAATCGGGTTCCCCAGATTCGTAACCAGGGGGCCAATTTTGTAACTAGAAAGCGACAGCGAATACGAATGCAATATGGCGGGTCACTGAATAAGCGCCATCTTATTTTTTGTAAAATATTGACGGGTAATTTTTTTCAGACTATTTTATGAAGGATTGTATGTAAAATTTAATTATAGTTGCTTATTAGTAAAAAAATTCTAAAGAATTTGAAAAACTTTATTTTATTTAAGTACAACCATGGTAATGAAGTCACCGCCGGCATATTTTGGTAAGGACCATACCTGAAATTGAAATATACGGAACATAAAACAATTTTTACAAAGAAATTAAATAAAACATAATTTATTAATAGAACACTATGTACAAATATCTATATACAAGCAGTCTTATGTGTAACAATACTAAAAATTTACCAAATATATTTATTTACATAACAACTCGTATTATATCAGGTGTAAAGGTAAACCTATGCACGTAGGCGGTTAATATGAAATTTCACATTTATTCGTAATTATGCTCAACATTTTCATATGAATAATAACAAATTAAATATTTTTAAATTAGTCTGGATTATCATGATAATAAAATTGTAATTTTATAAATTTTCGTATCTAATAACTGCGGTTACAAAATATGTATAAAATTAATTTTGTGTATTGATTTAGATGCAGAAAATTATGCTCTACAATTTTTATTTGAAATATTTTTGTCTAAAATAACTTAAGAAGCAATGTCCAAGGAAAAATTGTTTTCCCTTAGCTTATTGCTTATGTACACATATAGATATGTTTTTCCGCCCGGTAGATATAGTCGTACTCATCAAAGTTTCATTTTATAGTACACCTGATATATAGAAATAATTTACAAATTTACAATATTTCATTAATCGAATACATGTATATTTCTGTGGATTAATGTAAGAACAACTAATGTCAATTTTTGACAAAAATGAAAAATTTATACGAAACTGTATACATTGAACAAAAAGAATGATAATGTAGATGTGTCTGTAAAATCATTACGGGCTTTAGGGCTATGAATAGTTTTGTCATAAAGTTTATATTTATAATCAACCATAATAATGCAGAATGTTAGAGTTCTCAGTAACACTCATTCAAAAAAGTAAGAAATGATAGCATTTGTTGTTCCTGCATTAAGCTACATTAATAATTATGTAAAAAATCTCATTGATATACCATTTATTCAAAGTTATCTCTTTCTATTTCTGCACATATTAAGTAAAATGGCGCCTGAAACTGTCAGCTGGGTTGTCACATGAAACGTCAAAAATATAACAGTCTTTAAAATAATTGTATCTTCGGTGAAAATTAACATCGTTTGATATTTTAACTTTGAAAAAAAAATTTGCATCTTCCACGGACAATTTTTCCCTACATTTTGCGTTGCCGCCATTTTACTTATACCTACTTAGTATTGTCTATCTCTGTTAATTGATAAGGTCTATTATACATAACTTCACCAGGGAAAGTAAAATGTTCCAGATTCATAAAAATACATTCACGTACACTTAAATACATTCGTCCAATATTGTACAAAACCAAAAATTTGCAAAAAAAAAACACAAACACATCTGTTCGCTCTCAAATTCAACAAAAGAATGTTTGAGTGTACTGAAACGTTGGTTTTGTACGTATAAATGCTGTATGACAGATTTATTAATTATTGACATCTCATCTAAACCAGAGTCGAGAAATTTATTATATTTCAACATTTGTTCGTGTGTAATCATTTATTTCTTCTTTGTCTTGTGCCTCATTTCCTGACAATTCTTCAATTACTTTCTTTCGTTTTTTCTCATTTCTCTTAGTCTTCTTCTTTTTGTCATGTGTTTCCACTTGTTTTCTCGAAGAAACTTTATCCGCGAACTCAGAAGGTTCATCATTATCTTTTTCTTTGTCCGTTGCACCATCATGTGCTTCATTTTCTGACGTTTCTACAATTGCTTTCTTTCGTTTCTCTTTCCTCTCTTTTCTTTTGGTCATCCTCGTTTCGTTATGTGTTTCTATGTGTCGTTTCAAAGAAGATTTATCCCTGAATCCTTTTTGACAGATGTGACAAGAAAATTCTTTGACGTCCATATGTATAGGTAGATGTTGTTTTAAATGTGTGTTCATTAAGAATTTCTTTCCACAAGTTGGGCATTCGAATCTCTTTTCGCCTTCGTGAATAAATTTATGTTGCAAAAGATTTCCACTACGTCGAAAAGTTTTCCCGCAAATGTTACACTCCCAGATTTTTTGTTTAACGTGTGTGTGCTGTTTCATATGGGCATTTAGGTGACAACTTTGTACAAACCGTTTATCGCATACAAGGCAAGCGTATTTTTTTTCGCTGTCGTCGTGTAGTTTCATATGTTGTTTTAATATATATTCAAAACAAAATCTTTTATTGCACTTGTCGCATTTGAAGGGCAGTTCAGAAAAGTGGGAGAGCTCGTGACTTTTTAAATACACTTCATACATATACTGCCTGTTACACACTTTACAATGGTACTTATAATTATTATGAACTTTATTATGATGAGCCCGGAGTTGATTTCTATTTTTGCATAAGGTCTTGCATATTTTGCATAAATAACGATTATGTACGTGCAGATGGAAATACATCATTCGTTTCGGAAGCCGTTTTTCACAATAGTCACATTTTATTATTTCGTCATCATCGCCATCAGCGATATTTATAAATTCTTCATTAGTTTTTATTTCTTCGTAAAGATCTTTATCTATTTCCTCAAATTTCAAGATATTTTCTTCAATGTCTATATCCATTTGTTCATCGTTTAACATTTCTTCGTTTTCTATCTTCAATTCTTTATTTATCCTGTTATCAATTTCGTTAGATGGCATGTTTTCTTCAATATCCATGTCGTTGAAAGGTACATTTGAATAATTTTCTTCTTCTTCTATACTACATTTTGGAGTTTTTGGTTCGTTTTTTAAAAATTCGTACATATTTGAATGGTTTTCATCAGAAACAATTTTAATTTCGTCAGTATCCTTATTTGCTTCATCTACATCCATTTTATTGTTTGGAGTAGCTGAGTCTTTGTTCTTCAATTCTTTATATAATTTTGCATCATTTGCGTTGGATACCAAATCATTTTCTTCAGTGCAGAAATCGTTTTTGATAATATTTGAATTTTCATTTTCATCTGGCCCAGGATTTATTTTAGCTGAGTCTACTTTCTTTAATTCTTCATATAATTTAGCATCATTATCTTTGGATACTAATTTGTTTTCTTCAGTATAGAATTCATTTTTGTTATTAATTTCTGAATTTTTATTTTCAATAGGCCCAGACTTTATTTTATTAGCTATATCCTCATTTTCTAATTTTTGATTTGTAGACGAATGCAGTGGGTACCAATTTTGAGGTTGACTCTCAACTTTCTGGGATAGGACATTTTCAGAAAGATTATTTGGGAAACGAGCATTTTGTGGAAGGATACTTTGGGAAATACCATTTTGGATAGGACCGTTTTGAGTATGATCATTTTGAGATTGGTCATTTTCAGGTGTCATATTTCGAAAATGAATATCTTCATTTGTTTTTTTCAACGTATTAATATTGTCTGATAATAATAATTTTAATATTAGGCTATCTTCCGTGCAAGATTTCAACATTTTATCTTCTTGTACATTTTGAGGAAGGCTGTTCTCTACTTTCTGGGAAATGACATTTTGGATAGGAATATTTTGAGTAGGGATGATCTGGATATGGGTATTTTGGGAAGTACCGATTTGAGACCGTTCATTTTGAGATTGATAATTTTCAGGGCTAATATTTCGAAAATGAATATTTTCATTTGTTTTTTTCAACGTATTAATATTGTCTGATAATAATAATTTTAATGTTAGGCTATCTTCAGTGCAAGATTTCAACATTTTATCTTCTTGTTTCAAAATTTCTTTCGTTTCCAGCTTTTGTGGAAGAACATCGAACAATTTATTAAGTTCATTTTCAATATCATTAATGTTGTTTTCTTCGGGCTTTGTTAAATTTTGTTCAGGATATGAATTTAACAATGCAGCATAAATGATTTTGTCTTTATCACTTTTAATATCAGTATCTTCTTTGACTACATCGACAGGATCTTCATTAATAACAGAACAAGAATCAAAAGAGGAATTAAAAACTTTATCTTCGGGTTTTGGAATTTTTATTTCATCAACTTTCATTTTCGAAGAATCGATTTCAATTTTGTCTTTTTTCAATAAATTTTCAACGGCGACTAAATTTGTTGTTTTATGATTTACTTTATTGTCATCTTTTGCATCAATTTTATTTTCTTGTAATTTTATATTATCTTGGAGTAATTTTAATTTTGCTAATTTGACATCCGGATCTTCATAATCTTCAGTACTATTTAAATTCTCAAACAACAGTTCAGATGGTTCAAGTTTTAATTTTTTACTGATTTGTTGAGAATAATTTAAATCTTTAGTACGAGTAAAATCTAAAGAAATAAATTCATCTTTTGGTTGATTTACTTCATCGTTACCATCATCATCATCATCATCATCATCATCATCGTCATTAATGACAATTGGTTCACCGGGATTTAATAAATTGCTAGTATAGTTATCAACATTGGTTGATACTGTATTACTTATTTTATTTTTTTGCTGGTCGTTTTGAGGAAGATCATTTTGAGGTTTACTGTTTTGAGGAAGTTCCTTTTGACTTTGAACATTTTCCGCGGGATTTTGAGACATTTTCGGATCAGACAATGAATTTTCTATAGTTTGAGGAAGAGGAACATTTTGAGACTGTGTAATTTGATTTTGTCCATTTTGTGGTGGTAAGGTTTGAGACCAATAAGAATTATTGTATCTATTAAAAGAAGTACTTTGAAATTGTGGTAAATTTTGAGGATAACAATTTGTTCCATTTTGAGAAACTCCATTTTGTGGTGCATTTTGATAATTGGTACTTTCATATTGCATATTTTGGTGTTGCCAATTATAATATTGCCAATTTTGATAATTTGTGTCTATATTTTGATGGGTTGAATTTGGCTGTGACCAATTGTAATTTGAATTATACGGAGGTGGATATCGATGAGAAACGGACACATTTTGTGTAGGCCCATTTTGGGTAGGGACGTTTTGTGATTGTATATTTTGATGGTTTGAATTTGCTTGTGGTAAATATTGATTTGAATTATACGACAAATTTCTATGAGATACTGGCATATTTTCAGCAGATTTATTTTGAGTATGAACTTTTTGTGCTTGCATATTTTGATTTGAATAATTTTGTGCTACATTGTTATAATAATATGGGTACCTATTATGGTAAGGATTTTGAGAAGCTTCAGGTATATTTTGATAATGTTTATATTGAGACTGACCATTTTCAGAATAAGAATTTTGAGGTACTATATTTTGTGAAACATTTTTAATTTGTTCATTTTGAGAAGCTGTGAAATTTGGAGCTGCTGAATTTTGAGAATGCACATTATTAGAATAACTGTTTTGGGGAACAATTTTATGATTAGAAACATTTTCTGATGGTTTATTTTGAACAGACCCGTTTTGAGAATTTTGAGATCGGGTATTTTGGGACGGGACATGTTGATAATAATTATGAGATCTTGTGTTTTCAGCGGGTCTTTTCTTATGAGTCAAATTTTGGGTTTGTCCATTTTGAGAAGCTGTCAAATTTGGAGAGGGCAAATAATGGGGCGATAAATGTTGAGAAAAGTTATTTTGAAATCGTTCTTTTTCTTGTGGCAAATTTTGAGAAGATATGGTTTGCGGTACTACTTTTGGCGAAGGAAGATTTTGGACTGGTCCATTTTGAGCAGGGATATTTTGATGCGACCTTTCTTGGATAGTGGGCAAATTTTGAGATGGAACGTTCTGAGATTTTGTAGTTTGGGTAGGTACTTTTTGAGAAGGAATATTTTGATATGAACTTTCTTGGGTATGTGGTAAATTTTGAGAGGTTACATTTTGGGATTGTGTAGGCACGGTACAAAGTTTTTCAGAATTAATAATTTGTTTTGATCTCTCTTGGGATTTTGTGTTATTTTGGGGGGGTAAATTTTGCTTCGTTGTATTTTGCGATTTTGGGGGCGAATTTTGATGAGATGTATTTGTATTTTGACGCGTATCATCAGAAGAAAAATGCTTAATTACGGTCAATTTTCCAGCAGTATCGTTTTTAGATGTTGTGGTTTGCGGTAATAAATTCTGGGAACTCGACGAATTTTGGTGGGACAAATTTGTATTTTGAGATTTGTTCCGTGTATACTGTACGAAGGACATATTTCCAGATGTATCTTTCTGCACAAAAATATTTTGTGATGAAAGTTGTTGACGAGAAACATATGATTCTGACAAATTTCGATATGTCGGATCAACTTGCGAAATTTGATTTTGTATATTGTCATATAGTGCACGGTTTGGTGTAGTTTTAGCAAGGTTATTTTGTTTACTATTTGGTTTTTTTCTTGCTACAGTTTTAATAGAATTATCATGAACTATCTTGGTAGATAATGAAGTTAGCCGGCAAATCTCTAATTTCTTTTTTACATTGTTCATTAACTGTTGGTAGTACTCCGGCGTATTCCACATTTTATGTAGTTTTCTTATTTTTTTCGATTCTTCATATGTTCGCTCTTCTTGTACTTCTTCTTCTTGTTCTCCATTTTTCGCCTGATTTTCATTGGTAGAATTTTCGCCAGAACCATTTTGAGGCGAACTTTTTTGTTTTTTCTTCAAATGGCGATATAAATCGTCGTTGCTTTTTATACATTTCGTTTTAAATATGTAGAAGAGGGTAACGTCAACGAGGCATTTGCAACACAAGCGTACTTTGATGTCTTGTCCGAAATACAACTGAAACATGAAATATTTTTTAATTTTCCTGATTATTTGAATATCTGTGGCTTAATGCAAGAACAACCAATGTTAACATTTGTACCTTTTGGGAATGGGTGGTTTAAAATTAACAAGAAATTATCATTGTTAATAATACAGGGAATATAGTTTTTGTCAACATATATGGTCCCTGAGTTCACATAATGATGTGTAACTAGAAATCTATAACGAATACCAATTCAGTTGTAATACGAACCCCCCCCCCATCGTAAAGGCAACCATTTTGCACTGAATAATCAATTCGAGAGGTCTGGCTGGAGCACTCGAATAGCGTATTCTATTGTAGAATAGGATTGTCAATGATATTTATCAGAAATTTCATTCAATGAAGGTGAAGCTAGCGGCTGATTCCTAGCAGAGTGAAATACTTTGGACAGCCCTGGCGCGATAAACTGTAATTTCTATAACTGTATTTCCTTATAAATTTCAAGTTTTACCATCATTATAGCTATTAATATTAACTGTAATAAAATCATATTTACAGTGTTTGTTCAGCATACATCCCGTAATGTAAAACGACAACAAAATTTAAAAATATGGGAGGCTAATGGTCACTTAGATCAAGTTATATTATTTTTAATATATAATAAATATATGAATAGGATTGTGTAAGTATAACCAACCTTGTATATTGTAATATAATAAAACAAAATCTCTAATTTTTATAAATTATGGAATTAAACGACAACACGAACAAAACTAAGTTTAGCTACAATAAAATGGCTATCATTGGTCAGTCGTGGGCAATACTAGAGCGCTTATTGCCATAAAACTCCAATGCTGAAGATAGGGATTAGCCTGTCGCCAGAGAAACTTCAAAACCATAGTATATATGGGCAATCTATCCTTTTCTAAACTCGGATGCGCACGTATATAAGCCAGCTCCGTCTTCGAATTTTTGTTAATTTCAATTCTGCTATTCTGCGGACGTATTGAGTGTTAATTATGCCAACATGGTAGTTTCATGTAGTGTACCATCGTGTAAAAAGCACAGTGATGCAGGAAATAATCTTCATTTTCATAGGTAAGTTACTTAATTCTATGTAATTCTCATTTTTTTTGTTTAAATATTTAAAATATGAAGTTTATTTTTTGTGATAAAATAATGTTAACTGATGTGACAAAATGATTGCAACAGTTATTTTCTTTATACTATATATTATTAACTACTAAAAAAAAAATTCTAAACAATGTAATACTTGTTAAAATAAACAAATAAATTATTACTATTCATAACATATAGTCAGAAGGATTTCTTTAACAGTATATCTTTTTTTTGAAAATAAATTATGAATTGAAATATAAATCAAAGATTCAATATTTGTGTGTTGTAAAAAGGAGTTCTAATTTTATTAAATTAAATAATGTAGGTACTAACAAAAAAAAATGTCAATTGACTTAAGTTTTAGCATATTATTAGAAATCGCCTTAAAATAAGCGTAATATCAAAATTAATATTGGTTGGGGATATGTATTTTGTTTAAATCATATTTATATTTCGTTTATAATAATAAATAAAGTGAAAATTAAACCTGTGACTATTTACAAATAAAATGTTTCCTATAAGCCTTGTGCTTGTTTGAGTACCACTGGAATAGTTAACCACCGTTTGAGAACCGCCGGTTAAAAAGAGCTATTAGAATGCAATAGAAAACCCGACGACACGATTTTATGGCAGTGAGCGCTCTAGCGTAGTACAGAACCTCATTGGCCATACAGCACGGATAAGGCTCTGATAACCAAATGAAATGTGAATTCCAATATTCTCTGGCCTCTAATGTATGTGAGTCACTACGGGTACATTTGTGTCAACTACTAAAAATTTGGATAACTGACAAAAGTCAACTACTAATGCATTTCATTTTCTTATTTTGATACTTTTTGTATAAGATAATTAATTTTTATTTTTATAGGCATATTACTTCCTAAGACGTCAATGAATGCGAATAATTGCTTGTATTTTTGCTTTTGTTTTTAAACAACAATATTACAAATTTTTACTTTAAATACGATTTTAAGAGTCTATTAGTAAGTTTTTGTTAATCTTGTCCCAAATTAAACATATTGGCTGGCCTCTATTACAAACGCATTAGTATAATATTGATCCCCTATATTGAAGTAAATGAAAATAAAGACGGCAATTTATAATTTTACAATTTATTAATAATATTTCTTTTGTTTTTACCTTCCGTCACCTTTAGGTAAGGAAGGTATAGTTTTTTGTAAAAAAAAATCGATAGTGAGTTCTTAATGGGTAAGCACGTTTTGCGGTCCCTAGTATAAGAATTTACTATTTTTACGATGATGTCTGTATGTATGTATGTGTGTGTGTGCGTGTGCGCGCGCGCTTGTGTGTGTATGCGATGATCGTTTCGGATAGCATAACTCCAATAACTCAATTCCAAAAAAATATATTTTTTTCGTATTCCTCGAGTTTAGAACCATATGATTTGGTTATATTTGGTCCGCCGGAAATACCCTCATTTGCAAATTTTAACAGTTTTTCTTGAAAAAATGCAGTTGAATATCATTTATTGTATTGACATCTACTGCTATTACAAATTAAAGAATGTATTATTCTCTATACGATATGATGGCATTTTATACTTCATATTCAATAGATAAAGAGTTAGAGAATTATAAAGATATTAAATTTCATAAATCAGCCAGCTATGCTAACCATGGAAATTGCTAATATATTCAGATAATTCAAATTGACACTTGTCGGTATCAATGAAAAGAAAATGAATGATACGGAAGACATTAAAGGATAAGATGGAAACAATGGCTCGAGTTATAGTAGTTTCTAGGAAGATACAAAAAAAGGATTACATTGGTTTGAAAATGTCATGAGGAGAGATGAAGAATATATTGGAAGAAGAATGAATAGCTTAATATTAGAAGGTAGAAGAAACAGAGAAAGACCAAAGATAAGATGGAAGAACTGTATTGCGGAAGACTTGAGAGAAAAGGAACTGAATAAGGACGACATGCAAAACAGAAATGAGTGGAAGAAGAAAATAAAAAATAGCGATCCCTAACGAATGGGAAAAGCTAAAGAATAAAATGTATGTATGGAATTTGTACATAATACACAGGATTGACGGAAGGTATTGTGCTGGCCACATCAAATTTTTTTATTTATAACTTGCTACTCATACCTAAATATATATTTACCTATATCTTTCTTAAAAGATAATAAATATGCAAAGATTTATTTTTCGATATAATTAATAAAAACTAATTGCAAATAACGATCAATAATTTCCTTTTATTTTATACTTTAATCCTGATTGCCAAAAAATATATTCATTGACAAACTTCAATAAGCAAATAAATGATTTTGTATGTAGTACCATTCTTTAAATGCGTATAACTTCAATTCGAAATTTTGTACATATTATCTTTTGTTACAGCAGTAGCGATATAAACAAAAATTAAAAAAGAATATTTCACATGAGACAAAAAAAATGGAATAACTTAGAAAAAAAGTAATGTGAACATCGTTTCTATTAGTTCAAAAAAAAAATTCTATTATGTATTTGGAAACAGGAAAACTCTTTCGAAATTAAATCAATATTATTTTATTCCATTGTCAGCCTATTGGGTAATCCGGCACAGACCGTAAGTCTACAACATCTAGGTCGAGATCTAGGTTGATATTGTCATATTATTCAAAAAAAAACTACATTGGTTATTATTGCAATACTTAAGTATTCTTTTGTTTCACGACATGATTAATTCAATGGTCACCGATTCCCGAGGGGTGAACCACTTCGTTATAAAGCGTACAAAGACTTTACAACAGTAAAGATTTTAAACATTTTAAACATATTTCTATAGATTTTACAGACTTTATGAGATTTTAAACAAAATTTGCTGGATTTTAAATGATTTTAAGTAATTAGGTAATGTTTCTAAGATTTTATAATGATTTTAAGGATTTTAAATAAAATAACAATGTTTTTAGTATTTTATTAAATTTTTCACAAATACTATATTTATAAGTTTATGTACGAGTATAACAAAAATTTGTACAAAATTGAGTACAAAATATTGTACAAAAAATTATTTTTTTCATTTCTTTATATTTTTTGTAATTTGAGATATTATATGTTTATTTATGTAAAATGGTCCATTCCCTATTAAATTTATAGGACCATAGAAAATAAATTCTCTTGAAACTTCGTTGTATGTCTTCAGAATTAGGCCAAATATTATGATCTAAATTTCTTTTTAAAAATTTAAGACTAATAGAGCTATTGTCTGAATTATTGCTTATTTTCAAAACTCTACCAACGTACCAAGTATCATCATAATATACAGCGTATTATTATTCTCTATTTACGGTAACTTTAATTTGGCGTTCTGACTCACTCTCAGAGCTATTATATATGTTCAATATAATTTAATTTTATTATTATTCATTAATATTCATTAATGACAAATTTAAATCAAATCCTGTATAGGCTAATAATTTTTTAATGTATTTCGGAATTTTTTCTTGAATTTTTTTTTCAATTAAATCAATAAATGATTTTTCCGTTTCTCCTTCACTCCCCGATATTTTAACTACAAACAAGTTTTGCGAATTTTAACAATAGATATGAAAAATATTAAGATTTGAATATATAACGCGTAATTCAAAAAAAAAATTCATCAAATTGTGCCATAAAAAACAAAGATAGATATTCATAATGAGCATGTTTACGTTTACCACAAAATTGTTTAAAATTACACTTTTCAATTATGCATGATAGATTAATTTAAGACGTCATTGTTTTCTTGGCAAAATTTGATGACATTTTAGTATGGTTCACTGAATAATACAATAGTGACAAAAATTGCCAATTTTTCTGATCATCATATAAATTAATTTATATTAATTTATAACTTTTACATGGAACACTGTTTACTAAAATCCGCTAAAATCATTCATTAGCAAAAATATAACCTGCGGTTTAATTAACACCGTTCATAACTCTATAAAAGTGAGTATGCAAATTTATTACTTACAGTAATATTTTTGAAAGATGTCCGATTAAGGTCGTCTACGACTACTGTTATTTTATTATTATAAAAATATATATTGCAGTAAAAGCATTCAAAATTCAAAAACAAGTCAACTGGTAAGTTTATAAGCAAATGTAAAACCAAATATGTTAATGTCAGTGACTCTGACAGAACATAACGTTATACCATTGATTAAATAATATATATAGATTGGCAACCTTATGAGCATTTGCGTACCGCGTTGTAAAGATACGTATTATGCTGCCACCTTTAATAATTTTATTATTTGGCCGTACTAACATTCGATCAGGCTGGCGGTAATTATATTCGGATGTATTCGTGTCAAGTCGCTTGGAGTCGGAGACACGAAATTTTTAATAAAAAATAATGAATTATTTAATCACATAATTGATTATGAACAACAAATAAATTAATTCGTTATTATTTTGAGGGACGCCAAAAATGAACTTCAAGAAATTTATGAATATTGAAAAAAATATTTTTGACTAAATATTAGCTCATCGAAATGTATATATTCCCAATTATTTTTACTCTTCTTTTAACACCCTGTATACTGAACTATATAAAAAAGTTAATTAAGCCATTTTGTCAAATGTGCATAGGATATTAGTATATTACATATATACAGGATGACATTGAAAAAGTGCCACTCAAAATAACATTTTTATTTATAATTATTTTTTAATTCCCTATACATATTTGTAAAGTAGGCTTAGGGGCTCACAAATCATGGTATTTGGCATGATGGTAGCGCTTTCGGTTTAACTGGAAGTGACATTAACTTTCTTCAAATAGGACATCCTATTTATTTTTACATATGTATTTGGAATCTACGTAAAATTACGAATGCAACGATATGTTTGAAGTGTATTTTTATAGAATTAATTAATTACAAAATGATCCATAATTAACCTGCTAAGCCAAGATGTGAAAACAGTTGAGATAATAAATAATATTTAAGTTAATTTTATGAATTGGAAATTATTTTTGTAAGATTTCATATTCTGATAAAGATGACAAAGAAAGAAGAAATATATATATATATATATATATATATATATATATATATATATATATATATATATATATATTAATGGTTTCATTCAAAATATTAATGGCATTTCAAAATTATTTGCGGACATGAAAGAAGAGAATTATTTGTTTTTATTAACAAATAGATTGCAACAAGATTGTATGGAAAACCACTTTTCAATAATTAGAAATAGAGGGGGGTACAATCCAACTCAAACTGTAAAACAATTTAGGCAAACATTGCAAAGAATTATTCATATAAGAATTTTAAAACCAGTTGGAAGTGGAAACTGTGAAATAGATGACGACAAAATGATTGAAATAGAAATATCGGAATCCATTACAGCGCCTAATGAAATGATTGACAATGTTGAAATTGTACGACCAAAAAATGTGAAAAATAGTAATGACAATGAATCTCAATTTCAATCGCCAAATATTTTATATGACTAATGTAGTGTGGTATACTTCTCTAGATATTTGGTTTTTCGTATTAAACAATACAATTGCGAAAATTGTAATAAAATTTTAAGGAAAAATAACCTTCTTGATGAAAATGAAATTTATTTAGTTCTTAAAGATTATGGCAAAGTGAATTAAATATAATATTTTTGCAGGCCGAAAGAACAAACAGTGAAAATTTTAATTTTTTTTTAGTGAATTTAGAAAAGAACATTTACATTCAAACAATATAACCAGCAATTTAAAAAAAAATAGTATACAGTGCATAAATTTGCATTATAGTGATTGGTTAAAATAAAAGTAATGGATGCTATGACAAAAAATTTATTATAAAAATATTTATTAAAATAAAAGTTTTTCAAACTTTGAAATGGAAATCTACAGATATCACAAGAAAAGCTTGTAGAACAAAAAATATATATTTTGCAGAACAAATAATAATTAAAACATTGAATATTGTAATAAATTTTTAGGTCAATAGTTCTATATTATTCTTGTTTAAATAAATATAAACTTTTTTCTAATTGGTACTTTTTCTTTTGTTATTAATTGGTGGTCAAAGAAGATATTAAAAAAATTCTTTTAATTTATAATTATTAAGTAAAACAACAAGAAAACTTATTTGGAGAAGATTTATTGTATTAAAATAGGTACATTGTTTTATTTGCGGAATATCTTGAAAAGTTGCGCTTCTAGCAGTATTTAAAAATTAATAATTTTATGTGCTTCAAGTTATCGGGTGTAATTTTAGCAGCTCCGATTCAATTCTAATCCAACCTAATTCAATGCCGCTTGGTAAGCACCTTATTTAAAAAGAATAACTATTTATGATGTATAAAGTGACATTTTATTTTGTGAGAAGGAAGTTTGGAGTATGACACGAAGCGGATGGTCCAAACCTTCAAATACATATCCGCTGTAAATTCATATTAAATCATTTCTCTATTAAATGATAAATGAATGCATATCCCCTGTAAATTCATATTAAATCGTTTCTCAATAAAATGTTAAATGAATTTTTATTAATTATGAAAGAATGTAAGCTTATTTTTAAAAATAAATTTATAATTAAATTAAATATCTCTGAAGAAATGACGAAATAAGTTTAACAAATTCTCATTATAAATTTTTTTGGCTCCGCCCGATCCCGATGCTCCGCCCGGCGATGTGTACTACCATGCTGCTATCTTGTATCGAATTAGGCACATGTATAGTGTGCAACTACAGCGCAGATGGCTCTTACTCGTACAGAATTAAAATGTGTTACGCGGATTGACTATAGCATTGCCAATCTATATATACTATTTAATCAATGGTTATACGTACGGCTATGAATCCAGGTAATGTTTCTGAATTAATAAATAAACTTACGTTGCAGCGAAAGTATTATCAACAACGAGCATCGTTTTAAAGTGGAATGTCTTAACTTAGTCGAAACAATATGAATTTTTGAAAGACAATCGTGTTATATCCATCCATATCACACACTCTTATAGCCTTTGCAAAAGAAAGAAATAAATGTATGCGCCTATTTGTTAATTCGTTCGTGATACAGATGACCTTGATCGGACATCTTTCAAAATTTTTACTGTACCTATATGTATCATTGATAATTCAAAATCTGAACAATAGCGCAAAGCAAAAGTCTTGCTACGATTTACATGATAAATAAATGTAAATAACGAGAATTGCGCATGTCAGTTACCAAGACTTTAAGATTTTAAGAGAGATTGTATAGATTTTATATAAGATTTTGCCGATTTTAAAAAGATTTTACAGATTTTAATATGATTTTAAGGATTTTATAAGAGAATTTAAATATTTTAAGATATTTTAACGACTTTACAAAGATTTTATAGAGATTTTAACCGATTCCTATAGGTTAATTTACTGTTACATTTTAGTTCAACAAAAATATAGCAGTTTTTTTATTTCGCCGATTACATGTACTTGAGTGCCTAGTCGCGAATCTGAGTACCCGAATTCGATGCCAAAATTTCTAATTTTAAATGGCACAAAGTGATTTCTGTGGTGCACTCTTCACGCTAGCAATGAGTGTCCATGTGGTGACACACGGTAAACGCTTGCACGGTAGGAATGTCATCATTACCGATATCTGCGTTGCATGAATGCATGTGTAGAAATTTCAATATTTGCTCATTATATTTGGATCTCTCTGATAATTTATCTGTGTTTAGCAGGAAAGTGTTCGAATTATATAAGTAGTTTGATTTATTACACTCTAATTTTGTATCTATATGTATATATACTCACTTTATCCTCTGTCTTATGTAAGTAAATTTATGTATGTAAATTTAATTTGGTATATCTACTTCTCAATATTGTTTACTCATTGTCTCTTTAAATTATATTATATTATTCTGTTACTGGGATGTATCCTGTTGAATAATGCTAATAAATAAATAAATAATGCAGATTATATATATATATATATATATATATATATATATATATATATATATATATATATATATATTACACCAATCTCATTTTGATTAGAAATTGACATTAATTACTATTAAATTAAGCCACATATGTATTTATTATTATGAAAAATATAGCACGAGATATAACGCGTATTTGGTATCATGTATACATGTATACCGAAAGTTTCAAATATTATTCTTGACAAAGTATTGTTGGAAATACTTGATCATGGAAAACACTTGAAATTTTTGCTTAATACAGTCCTGTATAGTATATTTTTTTTATACAACAGATAAGAATCAAAACATAGAACGTAAACTTAAAAAAAAAACATTGGCCGAATATATTTAAAATGTGTAGTAATTTTTATAATCATAACAAAAAGTAATTGACGTTAATATTAGTTCCCCGCAACCAGATCTCCTTTTTCAAATGTGGACATTGGTTATTACAGACAAAAAATATATATTTAAACTGATTTTATTACAACAAATGCCAAACAAATAAATATACCATATTATTATAAATTATTTTATTTACATTTAATTATCACGTATGGTGGAAGAAATAGTACATGGCGCTAGCAAGTGCTTTTCTAATTTTTTAACGCCAGTTTCTTACCTGAAACGGACTCAACGACCACAAATATTTGTATTTGTGATCGTTGAACGGACTATATTGGTATTTTTTGCCCGAATTCCTGCTTTTACCAAATAACAAAATTTAAATTTGGAATTTAATCTTAAGAAATATTTAAAAAGGTGGCTGTTTTGCATAAATCCACAGATACTTTGGTAGTAAATATCGTAAATAATATGAATATGAACTTACCAATTCCGGCAAAATGTGTTTTAATTTAGTTTCAATGCCATAAAAATCTTTCGAATCCTGATCACGCACATCAATTAAATTCTTGTACTCATTGAGACACAAATAACAACTTTTGTTTATGTCAAAAGACGTCATTGTTTACACTATTATAAACACAAGGTTAGCTCTCAATTTTAAGTAAGTATAAGAACAACACTTTCTAAACTTGAAAAGGCCAACAACTTCTATCTTATAGACACTGTTTTTCACTTCGTTACCAATGTTGCCTCCATGCTATATACCTCGTAACTGCTTGCGAGTTGCGAGACATCGACAGCAATGTTTTGAAACGGCTCAGTAGGGGAGTGGTGGAGGAGAACTCATTAAATTTTCATTAACAAAATTTCCCCCCTCCCGGGTATGGAACAGGTATGGCTTTATAAAATTTAGGTAGAATGGAATTTGTGCTTAATATAATGAAAATATAATATTTTAATTTCCAGTGAGCGCATCTGCAACCGCATCAGCATGGAGTACCCAAGAGGTGTATCTTTTCCTGCATTAAAAAACGTAAATGCAAACAAGACCATTTTCGATATTTTTTTTTTGACATTGATAAATCACGTAAATCAACACGAAACACAAAAATGCTAAAATACATGCCAATGTATACGAGCTAAATTCACAATTCCAAATTATTTCCTGAACAGAGTTACGACACACGTCGCCCTATGGATAGAATTTATAACCTGTGTGGCGAAAAGAAACTATTTAAATGCGTGTGTCGCTAAGACCCATACAAAAAAATGGCGTGGACAGCACGTTACCTTCCGTTAATTCCGTGTATTATGTGCAAATTCCATATATAAATTTTCTTGCAAAATATATAATTTCAGTAAAATTACACATTTACTGTTGCAATTTACACGCATCGTACAATAAATATTAACGTTCTGCACTTGTTATTTTGATTACTATTAAATATGAAATTTTAAAAGAATAATTGTGCACTATTTTTCGAATGTCTGTCCCAAGGTAAAAAAAATCTGATGTGGCCAGCACAATACCTTCCGTCAATCCTGTGTATTATGTATAAATTCCATACATTCTTGCAAAAGATTCTAAATTTCCAGTAAAATTATTTTATAAACAAACTATGCAAATTGCACTTGACACTGACTTCTTCTTCTTTAGCTTTTCCCATTCGTTACGGGTCGCTATTTTTGCGTGCCGTTCTCATTCAGTTCCTACGCCTTATGTAATATACAATTTTTATTAGTAAAAATATTTATTTACTATAAGTCTGTCTGATATAACAGAAAAGAAAACTCTAAAATAAAACAAAAAAATCTGATGTGGCCAGCACATTACCTTCCGTCAATCCTGTGTATTATGTACAAATTCCATACAAAAAATTTCTTGCAAAAGATCCTATATTTCCAGTAAAATTATTTCATAAACAAATTGCACTTGACACTGGCATCTTCTTCTTCTTTAGCTTTTCCCATTCGTTAGGAGTCACATCTTCTTCTGTAGCTTTCCCTCTCGTTAGTAACCGCTATTCTTGAATTTCTTCCCACTCATTTCTACTTTGCTTGTTGTCCTCATTCCGTTCCTTTTCCCTCAAGTCCTTTGCAATACAGCCTTTCTACCTTATCAGTAGTGAGTGTTCCTCCATGTTGCGCGTCTACAAGTAATTAAAAAACTCATTAACTGGCGCCAGTTCAGACTGCCCTCAGGCAATTTGTTGTGGAATTTTGTTTATTAATATAAATGTTATTTATAGTCAAAAATGTTAATTCTCAAGGTCATCCGTTAATAAGGTCATTCGAGGTTATTTTTAATTTCCTGGAAAAAATAGGTTATTTATTGTATTTGTGGGATTTTTTTTTGTTTTGATTGTTGTGTTATTAGATTATTTTATATTAATTTTAATTTGGAAGATATTTGTTTTATTTGATACAAGCTTGTAATTAAACTGAGAAGATGTTTATTACTAAATTTAATTATGTCGCGGGCATCCGTACCGACACGCAGAGGGACTGCCGAAACGACGCACCGCTGGACCGCGAGCATGACATAAATTATTCTAAATCTAAAATTTTTAACGACATTATTATTGCTGATCAAAAAGCAATAAATAAATTTCATCATAATTGGCATAGTTTAGTTTACAATTAAAAACTGGCGTAGAAGCGAAGTTAGGACGAAGTTTATATCCATGGAATATACCCAAAGATAAATAAATATTTTTAAATAATGTTTGCATTGAATGTAAAAGCAAGCAGTGACAGTTATGTGCCGCCTTGCTATAATTACGATATTTGTAGCTTTATTGCTGGACCCGACAGAATCAATTTTTCTTGCCATAGTATTGTCAATTTCTTTCCCGAGGCCCGAATTTTCCGTGACCGGCCCTGCAGACACATTCATGAGTAGTATGCGCGGGACAACATCATTTGTTTTAGAGATGGGCGCGGGTCGTGAATTTTGGCGGGTCACGATGGGTCACGACGTGACCCGCGTGATCGTGAATATATTTTAAATTTAGCTTCGTGATTGGGCGTGAGCGTGAGGGCCTAAAAATATATCGTGAGTGATCGGGCGTGATTGCAATTTATTTGGGCGTGAACAATATGATTTTTTTCTATTTTTTATCTAAAAAAATGTAGTTTTAATATAAATATTTTACGTTATAATATTATTATTATTTGTATGTCGAAACATATAATGTTTTCTTGAAAATACTTTTCTAGTACCCATAATTGTATACATCATATAATATCATTAAAGATATACATATTGTAAATATAGAAACAATTACGTGACACGAACGTGACACGAACGTGACCCGCCGGGCGTGATCGGGCATAAGTGCCAAAATAAATTCGTGAGCGTGAGTGATCGTGAATCAAACATAAAAAGTCGTGCGTGATTGGTCGTGATTAATTTTTTAGTTTCGTGAACGTGAGTGATCGTGAACAAAAAGTTACTCACGCGCCCACCTCTAATTTGTTTGTAGGAATATTTTGTTTATTACATAATTTGAAAGTTTGAAAACAATCTATAATTCTACAAATATATAAACAAATATATTGCTGGACCAGACAGAGTCAATTTTTCTTGCTCTGTCCTTCTACCTTCTACTACTAAGCTGTTCATTCTTCTTCCAATATCTCTCCTCATGACATGTTCAAATCTATATAATGGTCTCGTATTTTTTTAGAAACTTCTATCACTCGAGCCATTTCCCTTATCTTCTCATTCCATCTATCCGTGTCTTCCCAAGCATCCTTCTCAACATTTTCATCTCTCTGCCACATTCATTTTCTTTTCATTGACACTGACATCTATAAAATAGAATTTTCTTTTCCATGGAATATGAAGTATAAAATGTAATTAAACAGTGTAGATAATAGTATATTCTTTAATATTTATAATAACATTGTGTCAAAAAATGATAATTAACAGCGTTTTTTCAAGAAAAACTGTTTAAATCTTTAAATGAGGGTATTTTCGGTTGACCAATTATAACCAGAATCTTATCACCTCTTCTTTTGTAAACTTGACGAATACGAAAAAATTATAATTTTTTGAATCGTGGTATTGGGGTTTTGCGATCCGAAAAAATCGACACACACACACACACACACACACACACACACACACACACACACACACACACACACACACACACACACACACACACACACACACACACACACAGACATCTTCGTAAAAATGGTAAAATCTTATTATAGGAACCCTGAAACGTGCTTATTCACTAATAACTCATCAATGATTTTTTTTGACAAAAGACAATACCTTCCTTACCTAAAGGTGACGGAAGGTAAAAATTTATATTAAAGCAACAGATTATTTTACTATACAGAATAGGCAGGAAATCCATTCAATGCATTTCTTCATTTCAACAGAGCGGCAAAAATAATTGCACGTTGGCATTGAATGTAAAAGCAAGCAGTGACAGTAGTAGTTTATGGGTTTACTCCCGGCGACCGAGACTTCAGCGCCGCCCGTGAGTGGGGGGTATTGCTTGCGGCGACAGTCAATGGGGTAATAAATTATGTTAATTGTTTGTAGAAATGTTAGGGCGTCTGGCGCAATATATAAGTCAAAGTTATATTTTGTATTTCATTCTTATCGAACTGTGTCTATTGAAAACATCGTCAGCTCCCTAGCTAGGTAAGAAAATATTTTAAATCATATTTATTAATTCTATTCTTTTCTAAAATTTGTTTTTAGATATGGATTTTTCGAAACTAAATGAAACGGCCAAGCTAACCAATATTAAACCACGGAATAAATTAACCGATTTGGAGGTGGGTCGGGCATATAAACTCAATGATATTAAAGCTGTAAACACTGGTTTCGGAAGAAAAATAATTGCAGAATGTGAGGAGTTTATAATTTATCTTCCTTAAAGATTCGACGACCTAACGGATGACGAGATATCCCAGCTGAAAAAATCTGTTGCCAAGTGGAGTATAATATATACGGGAATAATAGATTATGGTTAACGGTAAACATAAACAAGCTAGATTATTAGAATTTGTTGAAATATAAAATGTATATGTATGTTCTTATTAATAAATATGATGTATAAATTTATGACATTTTAGTATAATTTCATACTCCTTACCGACAACATGTCTTATAAATTTCAACACCCATTTTCGGCAATAATAGCAGGCCCGGTAGCGGGAAATCTTACTTTGTTAAAAAAATTTTAACGAATATTATTGAAATGAGTGATACCCGTTTTGTGAAAATATCTTGGCATTATGGAGCATGGCAAAAATTATTTAGTACAATAAAAGTAGTAGACTTTGTTGAAGGGTTACCCGATATCAAGAACATAGACGGAAATGATCCTTATTTAGTTATAATTGATGATCTGATGTCTGAAGCAAATCAAAGGGTTGTGGACATATTTACAAAATGGTCTCACCATAACAATCTGTCTGTTTTTTTTTCTAACTCAAAATTTGTTTTATCAAGGAAAAGGGCAACGAGACATATCCCTGAATGCTAATTATATAGTTTATTTTAAAAATCCTCGAGACAACCTCGGAACCACATGGTTATACAATTTTTGATCTTAAGCAAAACACACCTGATTGGCTGCGTTTTCGTACGTCACATGACGGGTTTACATGTGTGTATTTATCTAAAAATAAGTATAAATACAACTGCAAACACATGCCTACAATTATTTCACAACAATGAGCAAAGCGGCAATAAACAACGCGGAAAATCTACACTGCATAAACTGAAATCAAAGGATAGATTAGAGTTTTAAAAAACGCTGATTGTAACTCTATTCAATGTATTTGTGAATGTATTTATAATATTTTACACGGTACAGTTCCTCTCAGTCGAAAACAGCAAGCTTCACTTGTAAGACAAAAACATTTTAAGTTAAGGAAACTTACAAAACGTGGCGGCAGTTGGAAAGCTAAAAAGCGAGTGTTAGTACAATCTGGAGGAGCATTCCTACCTTTCTTATTAGCACCTTTGTTAACCGGTGTTCTAAGTAGTTTATTTAAAAATTAAAATGGAACATGCTAGAAAAATGGTTTTAATATCACCAGAAAATTGAAATCGCTTACATAGTAATATTAGTGAAAAAGAAACTGTAACTAGTCAAATGGACAAAGACATGAAAAATATTTTATTTTATTTTATGAAAAATGGATGAAATAACAAGAAATATTACAGAGATATTTATACTTTCAAAAACAAAATAGAGAACCTATAAAATTACCCGTCGAACATGAAATTACTCCAGATTCAAAATTAGTTTTAGAGAAGAAAGACGCTGCTGCAGGCTGTATAATAGTCAGAATCAGAACTAGTTGAAGAAAAGAAAGTTGATATGAAAAATATAATAAATCTTATTCCAAAGTCTCATCAAGAAAAAGCTCATTTAATAGTTGAAAAATTAATATTAGACGGTACAGTTACATGGAATAATAGTGGTTTAGTTTCAATACACGAAAAACAAATTCCAAATTCAAATATAACAGATTTAGTTGCAGATATTGTTCGACGTCGAAAACGTAGTAATCCCTCGGGTTGGGAACAATTTTTAGATGCTTTAAAAGAAATAAACATTCCAGCAGAATTAGTTAATAATCCTCGAAGAAAAAACTTTTACACCTGTATCAGTTATTGAAACTCCTACAAAAAATAAAAGAAAACGAAAAGACGATTCGTTTGTAACAGCAAAATTTAAAAAAATTGAATGGAAACGATTTATGTTGTAAAATGGATAAAAAATTATCTAAAATTTATTTTGATGTGTCAAATCTGGCAGGTTTTTCGGGGATAAATAATCTTATAAATTATATTTAAGGTAAATATAAAGCGAAAGATATTAAAAAATCTGATGTGGCCAACACAATACCTCCCGTTTAATTTAATTTTTATTCATGTAAATACATAAAACACCCAGCAATGTATAATATGCCTTGACGATATATTTATTTTATTTATTCATATACTTACCTATATTCCTACATATTTACTTAGGCTGGTAACTGTTTTAACTTCCTTTCCAAATAATTATTGTTCTATTTACATTTTGCCTTTTAAAACGTTCCTATCATTATTTGAAATGCTTACTTTGTTGACAGTGACATATATCTGTCAGTTACATGCATTTGAGATCTAAACTGTGTAACCATGGAGTTGCGGTTAAAACGTAGGCTTCAGGATTAAAATTATAGATAGTGTAACGTTTTTATTTATATGGGTGAAGTGTAATACTCAGACAAATATTATTAGTTAAAAGAATACGTTTATTAAACGATAAATAAATATTAAAATGATAATTAAAAGATAAGAAATTTAACTAACTATGATAAACAAATATTAACACTAATTTAAAGACTAAGAATATTATAAGACACTTAAACACTAAGATTATTTATTCAAACAATTAACACTACTATTTATGTCACTAATTACACTTATGTTCATTTCTGGTCGACTGTTTGTTTATATCACCAATTATTCACAACGCTTATTTATATCAGACTTCTTTACTCGTTACTTCTATATTACCGACTATGTTCCCGCAGTTCTCCCGACGGTATTTATACAGCCCATATCCTTCTAGAACTCTCTGAAGCGACAGTGATCTGTATACAGAAGAATTGGGTCACGGCGTAGTTAACATATTTCAACGTGTATGTGATATTCCGTCGTCGGGGATTGCATCATCGCTCTGGTACCTTCTTTCAGTGGCGCGCACTTATACTCTTCTCTCAGGGCCGCACGTCACACTGCCCCCTCCTTAAGACTGTTTCGTCCCGGAACAGTTCTTGATGACGAAATCTACATGTATTACCCTTGGTACATTTGGAAGTCTTGAAGAAGTGACAGTCGATGGTCCGCTGGAGTTCTCCTTTCTGTCCGTTAGGGTTACAGCTGCAGACGAGAATTTCAATACCGGTATACCGGAAGAGGGTCTCTAACATGTTCCTAACAATCCTCCAATCCAAACCATCTAATCCACAGCTTAACTTCAGTACTGCTAGCTTCAAAATGTCAGTCTCTAGCAGATGATCCTTCAAGTCACACAGCGAGTTCCATAGATTGCAATACGACGACTTGTGGTACGAGCGTGGTTTTGTGACCAGGTAGTAGATATACCGCTGATGTTCAGTATTGTTATCCCTCAGTCGTAGCGTCTTCCCGACGGATGGACCTTGGTTGGCCAGTTCTTGTAGTCGTTCAAATTTTGTCTTAAAGACTGACGCTATGCCGCGTGACATCTTTAAGTCTTCCGATACGCAGTAATCTGAAGACACGGTGAACAGGTCTCGACGTTTTTCTGTCGTCACGCCATACCGCGCCTTGTGACCAAAGGAATATTGTTCCATGAAGTCTCCAAAAGTCGGTTCCTGGCCATGATCCGACGAACCGTTTCATTGTTGTCACCGGCGAAAGTGGCTAGCAGATTAAAGTGTACTACTCTCGGCTTCCCGGTAGGTGCTTTCCTAATCCTGTATATCACGTCGTTTATTCTCTTAACGACCTCATAATGACCTTCCCAATTTCTTTGCAGCTTTGGTGATATACCTCGAAGTCTTTGTGGATTGTAAAGCCACACTAAATCCCCTGGTTGGTATCCACCTTTTTCTGCCTTCATGTCATACTGGTCCTTCATCCGGTCGCTGGCAGTTTGAATGTTTGCGCGGACCTGTTCATGAATCTCGTCCATTCTTCTCCGTAAGTCCGTTACGTAATCTTCCCCGGCCAGATCTTCCCCAGGTTTACTGCCGAACACCAAGTCACATGGCAGGCGCAACTAACGCCCGAATAAGATGGTCGCAGGACTTTGCCCTGTGGTTTCATGCACGGATGAACGATAAGCAATCAAGAACAGATGAAGATGTCGGTCCCAATCTCTTTGGTGGTTGGAGACTACCTTCGACAAATACCGGTTGATCGTTCTGTTCATTCGTTCAACCATGCCATCGGACTGCGGATGTAATGCAGTTGTCCTTGTTTTATTAATTCCTAATATGTTACAGATATTTTGGAAAATGGCAGACTCGAAATTTCTTCCCTGGTCGGAGTGAATTTCACGTGGTACACCAAACCGGCATATACACTCTTTGACTAAGGTTTCGGCGACCGTGGTGGTTTCTTGTTTGGGTAATGGATAGGCTTCAACCCATTTGGTGAAGTAGTCCATGTCAACCAGATGTATTTATTTCCGTCTTCGCTTTCTGGAAATGGTCCGGCCACGTTAATCGCAATGCGCTCAAATGGACTGCCAACGTTGTATTGACGCATTGGAGCTTTTCGTCGTCTACGAGGGCCGTTTCTTCCAGCGCAAACCACACTTTTCTTGCACCAGTCTTTAACGTCTTCCTTTCAGTTAACCCAGCAAAATCGCTGGCGCAATCTTTCTAATGTTTTGTTGACTCCAAAATAGTCACCTCCAGATCCGTCATGGATATCTTTCAACACGTCTAGTATTCTATTCTTAAAAATAACCATCTGAGTTCTCTTCTCAGTTCCATCGGTATTTTCCACCAAACGCTTTAACAGGCCATCCTCAATCATCATTGAGTCCCATTGCGTCCAGTACGATTTTACACTCTGTGAGTGTGGTGCAACTTCTTTACATCTTGGTTTTCTCTCTTCTGCTTTCCATTACAGTAATATTTTCAAAGTCGGTTCATTTTCTTGGTCTTCGCGTAGTCCATCGGGCTGTCAACTATCGTCGACTACTGTTATTCTGGCAATGGTGGACTGTTTTTCTTCCAGTCGACTATCATATTTGCCTGCATCTTGGTATGGCCTTTTGGACAATGCGTCGATATTACTTCCCTTTTTTTCTAGTTCCTTTCTCTGTCCCCCTGTGTGTTTTCCAGGCGTCTTAAATCTTATTCGAGGCATCGGCACTGCTTCCCTTTCTTTCAATATCCTTTGTCTTTCGTCCTGTAAGGCAACCACTTTCTTTTGCGGTTTTCTGTGAAGTTTCTGTGGATGATCCAATTCACCATTTTTCCAACCGCGGAGTTTCTTTCTTTCAGCAAACACTTTACTTACAATTCGTCGTAATCTCTCATCTAGATCTTCCATGTTTTCCTTTCTCTCAACCTCATTATCTCGCACTCGCGATTGGTTACGTGAAACTTGTTTGGTAGCTTCATGCTCCAATACATATGAGAGTGTGTCAATTAAAGTTTTTGGACGGGCCAATCGCAGTGCTTGTTGAGTTTCGCTGTCTCGAACTCCGTAGATAAATGATTGAGTGGCCAAGCACTACAAAACGCTGTCAGGAGCTGTAGGATGTGCGAGACGAACCAAACGGGCTACGTCGGCGTCAAATTCTTGCAAAATTTATTTTGAACTCTGATATCGGTTTCTCAGCTGCGTCTGGTAAACCTGCTCCAGATGCGCATTGGCATATCGCATATCCAACCGCTTGACTAGTTGGTCGTAGTCTTCTTATTCCTCTTCCTTCAGCGTTTGTAGGATGTCGATAGCTTTCCACGTAACGAGACAGTCAACGCTGTAGCATTCTCCGTGGTCGTCCAGTTATTTGCTTTAGCAGCCGCTTCAAATTGTTTTAAATAATTCGGTCACGAAGACTTCCCATCAATTCCGGTGTTTTTATGTGCATTTTTGAAGTAGTATCAGGTTTTACTACTTTTCTTCCTTCTATTAGACTTGGCTCAGCCACACCAGAATTCGGAATTGAAGACGATGTAATTTTAGTGAATTTTTTTCGTAATTCTTCTATCTTCCTGTCATACTCATCCTTAAATTCTTCAGACCTTCTTTTTTAATAATATTTAATTTTTATATAACATAAATCTCGAAAAAATAACATTTAAAGCTATTTTTCGAAGAAAAACTATTTTGAGCTTCCTGTAAAGTGCCATTTCCGGTTATCTGATTTACGTCAAATAAGGTTTCAAAATTTTCTGAACGATAGTATTGGAGTTAGATCATACGCATACGCACACGCACACACATACACATCATCGTGGAAATGTTAAAATTGGATTCTAGGAACCTTAAAACGTGCTCATTTACCAAAATCTCGATTTGCGATTTTTAGCACGATCCCTATACCTCTCTTACCAAGGGTAGCGGGAAGTAAGAAAACGCTGATTGTAACTCAATCATATGTATTTGTGAATGTGTTTATAATATTCTGCACGGTACAGCTCCTCTCAGTCAAAAACAGCAAGCTTCACTTGTAAGACATAAAAAGGTATTAAGAAAACTTACAAAGCCTGGCGAGAGCTGGAAAACTAAAAAATATGTATTATATAGTACAATCAGGCGGAGTATTCCTTCCTTTTTATTAGCCCCTTTGCTAAGTGATCTTAATATCACCAGAAAATTTAAATCGTTTACAAAGTAATGTTAATAATAATAATAATAATAATAATAATAATAAAAAGAATAATTAGTCAATTGGACAAAGACATGAAAAATGTTTTAAGTCTAAAATTATCGGAATATGAAAAGTTATTAAAATACCAAGTAATATTACAAAGATATTTATACTTTCAAAAACAAAGAAGAGAACCTATAAAATTATCTATTGAACATGAATCTCCTTCAGATTCAAAAATAACTTTAGAGAAGAAAGAGGGTATAGTTAGCACAATAGAGTGAACAAGAATCAAAAGAATCAAAATTATCTTTAGGAAAGGAAGACAATATCCAAAATATAATAAATGTTATTCCTAAATCTCATAAAGAAAAAGCTCGGGAAATAATACAAAAATTAAAATTAAGCGAGACAATTACGTGGGACGAAAAACGACTAGTTTCAATGCATGGAAAACAAATTCCAAATTCAAATATATCAGAGCTACTTGCGGATATTGTAGGACGAAACGCGGTAACCCTGTCGGTTGGGAACAATTTTTGAATATACTGAAGAAAATAAATATTCCAGTCGAATTAATTAATAATCCTCGAAGAAAAAAACTTTTCACATCTGTATCAGTTGCTCAAACACCCACGAAAAATAAAAGAAAACGAGAATATAAAAATCTGGTGTGGCCAACACAATACCTCCGTTTAATTTAATTTTTATTCATGTTAATACTTAAAATTAAATTAAATTTAAATACCGGGTTCGATCCCGACCGACGCCAAATATTTTGAATTTTAAATGGCACAAAAATGATCCCTGTTGTGCACTCTCCACGCCAGCAATAAGTGCTCTTGAGGTGACACCTGGTAAACGCCCGCACGGTACAAATATGTCATCATCGTTATCGAAATCTGTGTACAAACACACACACACACACACACACATACACACACACACACGCACACACACACGCACACGCATACGCACACGCATACGCACACGCACACGCACACGCACGCACACACACGCACACGCACACACACACAAACACACACGCACACACATAATAATGAAAATCTTAAAATTGGATTGTAGGGACCTTAAAACTTGGTCATTTATCAAAATCTCGATATGCAATTTTTAGCACGATCCCTATACCTCCCTTATCAAGGGTAGCGGGAGGTAAAAAGGCGATTCCTATGAAACAGCAAAAGTTAAAAAAATCGAATGGAAAATATTCACATTGTAAGATGAATAAAAATTTATCTAAAATTTATTTTGATGTTGCAAATATAAAGCAAAAGGTATTCGAAAATGGATTAGCTCGCAGAGGATGTATATACACTACAAAAACCAGCACGAAAACATTTTCAAAGAAATAAATATAGTGTTTCAAGTATAAACGACCTTTTTCAAGCTGATCTTAATGATATGTGTAAATTAAGCCGATACAACGATAATTACAAATACATATTAATAGTCCTTGATATCTTTAGCAAGTATGCTTGGGCTATTCCGTTAAAAGATAAGAAACTCTTCAATTATTGAAGCTTTCGAAAATATATTTAAAGAGCGAAAGCCAATATATTTGCAGACAGATAAGGGATCAGAATTCATTGCAAAATTCATCTTTCATATTATTACGAATATGAATTCGATTTTGAGAACACAAAAGTCTTAACTACAGAACGGAATCTCCACAAACGTCTTACATTAGAAATGCTACAAATAAAATCTGACAATAAAAATATAAACCACCAAACCGACATAGAAAACCTGAGCACAATATATCACAATTTAATTAACTACAAAATTAAAAAGAAAAATTAATATGTTCAAACTACGTTACGCAGATGTAACAATTGTTGCATACTTTCCAGGCTCCCAATAAATAGGAAAAAATTCATGTTTATAGTTCGACGACCCCATTGGTTAGTTCATTAGCCCTTGGTACTGTACTTAAGTCATGTTAATCCTTGCGCATTCTTACTTAAGTCAGTCAACCACGTGCAATACTTTTTATTAAAAAAAAAAAAATTATTTTATATCTTTAACTACAAAAAGTTTTTACATACATTCATAATTATTATTTTACAATCATTGACTGTTACGTTTTAAATGTTATTTATTTATTTATGTTTTTATCATTTGACGATCAACTTTGTGAATATTTTATTACTACTGATCCTCATGGGTGGTTGCCATACACACCATTGTTTTTAAACCATTTCTGTAATTATTATCTAAATTTATCCTTTTCTCTCTGTACCTTATTTGTACATTTTTTGTAAATTCTTCATAGTGCCCTGAAGAAGACTACTGTAGTAGTCGAAACGTTGGCTTCGAAATAAAAAATTTTACATCAGTGACTGCTAGTCCGATCATTTTTTCCCTTGGGACCCTTATCCATTCCTTCAGTCGACTATCAATCAAGTTCTTTATTGGCTATGTCTATAATGCCAGTTCTTTTGCGGCAATATTTCGAAATGATAATCCATGTCCGCGTGTGCCACATCCTGCAATTACCGTAACTGTAGTCATTTCTATAAAGAATTGACCAGCTGAAAATATTTCTCTGTTACTCTGTAAGATCTTATCCAGGGCTTCCTACACAACATCAATATGTAGTTTATCTGCCCTTCGAAAACTAAGCCATGCAGGCCCGTTTTCAAGGAGCGGTGTTTGACATAAACCCTTCGTAATCCGAGGGCTCTACAGTGGCCATAACGTACTCAGTGACACTTTTAATACTATTATAAAACCAGTTTACTGAGTCTTGACCCTCGGGTGGATCATTCATGCGGAACGTGATTTTTCTTCCTGAAACATTAAACCGTTTTGCATGCGACTCAATGTCCGAAACAATGGTGAAGCGAGGCAAATCAATGTCACCCAGGCCCCTTTGGTTCAAACTGTCACATATCAAATTTGCACAAATTTGATATAAGGCGTTATTAATATATTACATCCGAGGTGTGATATATTTCATTACAGCCGAGGGCTTGTGTATATTACCGAGAGGCGAAGCCTTGAAGTGAAATACAGCGCGAAGCTGTAATGAAAGTCCCACTGAGGTATGTATACTATTTTATTCACAATCATCCTCTTTTTAAATCAATAATTTTCAGAATAAATCATTGAGATATAACCTTTAATTTTGTTAATGTTTTTTGACAGGACCATTAAAATTTGTTTAGCCTACTTTATTATATAGGGATCTATGACAATGTTGATATGCAACCCCTACATAAACATTTCCAACCCGTGGGGTGGAAGTGAAATCTGTTATTTCCAACCGAAGAGATTGTTATTGCAGTTAGGAATGACGTATTTCCCAACCTCTAAAAGGTTAGGAATCGGCATATTACTATAATGATTGTGAATAAAATTATCTTCTTCTTCGCTCAAAGAAGAGTCAATGATCAATGATGATGTATATATTATGTAAGATAGGTATTAATACTGTCATATGTAGAATTTCCTGTCTTATAATGTAATATAAAACATTCCTGTATATATATATATATATATATATATATATATATATATATAATATATATATATATATATATATATATATATATATATATATATATACGTTAATATATGTATACAGGATTCCGGATTTCGAAGGCCACCATTGGGATCTCGGAAACTATAAGAGAAACGAGTTCGATTATTAATTACTAGTACCACAATAGTACTAGATAACGGCGGAAAACTGAATTTGATTTATTTTTTCCTTCTGAAACTACTTCTAGACTCTCAGTAATCATGAAAAATATTTCAAATAAAAAAGTTACATATATTTCTTGTCTCTCCAGTAGCGTACCTACGAAAATATTTTTTCCATCGGTAAATTTTCGAGATATAACACAAACTTACATTTTTTTTAAATGAAACCCGTATTTAATTTTTACTTTAAAAAAATCTGTTGTGGCCAGCACAATACCTTCCGTCAATCCTGTGTATTATGTATAAATTCCATACATAAATTTTCTTGCAAAAGATTCTAAATTTCCAGCAAAATTATTTCATAACCAAACTGCAAATTGCACTTGACACTAATATCTCCTTCTTCTTTAGCTTTCCCCATTCGTTAGGGGTCGCTATTTTTTATTTTCTTCTTCCACTCATTTCTGTTTTACGTGTCATTCTCATTCAGTTCCTTTTCTGTCAAGTCTTCCGCAATACAGTCTTTCCATCTTATCTTTGGTCTTCCTCTGTTTTTCCAACCTTCTATTACTAAGCTATTCATTTTTCATCCAATATATATTCTTTATTTCTCCTCATGACATTTTCAAACCAATGTAATCATCTCGCTTGTAACTTTCTAGAAACTTGTAGCACTAGAGTTATTTCCTTACCTATCTTTCCGTGTCTTCCCCAACATCTACTTCAACGTCCTCATCTCTGTCACATTAATTTATTTTTTATTTATATTGACATCTGTCAATTTGAATTATATGAAAATATTAGTAGTTTCCATGTTTAGCATAGCTGGCTGTTTTATAAAATTTAATTTCTTTAAAATTCTTTAACTCTATATGTATATATGAAGTATAAAATGTAATCAAATCGTATAGAGAAAAATATATTCTTTAAGTTATAATAACGTTAAATGTAAATAAATCAAATTTAACTGTTAAATCTTCAAATGAAGCTACTTCCGATTCACCAATTATAACGAAAATCTAATCAGTTCTTCTACTGGATGTAAACTTGAGGATTATGGAAAAAATATAATTTTTGGAATCGTGGTATTGAAGTTATGCGATCCGAAACTTTTGTCACACACACACAGAGACACATACACACATACATACATACATACATACATACATACATACAGACATCATCGTAAAAATGGTAAAATCGTATTATAGGGGCCCTAAAACATGCTTATTCACTAAAAACAATACCTTCCTTACTTAAAGGTGAGGGAAGGTAAAAATACTTGTTTTTTACCTTCCGTCACCTCTTGGTAAGGAAGGTAATGTCTGGTCAAAAAATTCGGTGGTGAGTTTTCATTGAATAAGCACGTTTTAGGGTCTTTACAATACGATTTTACTATTTTTACGATGATGTCTGTATGTGTGTGTGTGTTCGTGTGTGCGTGTGTGTGTGTTCGTGTGTGCGTGTGTGTGTGTGTGTATGTATGTGTGTGTGTGGACGCCGTTTCGTGCACGATATCTCCAATACTAGAATTCCAAAAATTACAATTCTTGCGTATTCCTCTTCCTTACAACCATATGCAGACCTGTTTAGATTTTGGTTATAATTGGTCAACCGGAAGTACCCTCATTTGAAGATTTTAACAGTTTTTCTTGAAAAAATCAGTTAAATGTTATTATAACTTAAAGAATATATTATTGTCTATACGATTTGATTGCATTTTATATTTGATATTCAACAGATATAGAGTTAAAGAAGAATAACGATAATAAATTTCATAATTCAGCCAGCTATGCTAACTTAACCATGGAAACTGCTAATATATTAAGGTAATTCAAATTGACAGATGTCAGTATCAATAAAATGAAATCAATGACAGAATAAGGGAAGTAACTCTAGTGTTAGAAGTTTCTAGATATAAGAGAGACGATTACATATTGGTTTGAACATGTCATGAGGAGAGATGAATATATTAATAGAAGGTGGAAGAAACATAGGAAGACCAAATATAAGATGAAAAGACTGTATTGTAGAAGACTTGAGAGAAAAGGAACTGAATGAGGACGACACGCAAAACAAAAATGAGTGGAAGAAGAAAATAAAAAATAGCGACCCTCTAACGAATGGGAAAAACTAAAGAAGAAGAAGAAGATGTCAGTGTCAAGTGCAATTTGCATAGTTTGTTAATGAAATAACTTTACTGGAAATGTAGGATCTTTTGCAAGAAAATTTATGTATGGGGCGCGTGCAGTAACATGACTTTGACCCGTGTCAAAATGACAGCAATTAATTATGTCCATAACTGACAAGTGTTATAATTTTTCAATCAAAATTTCATAATTTTCTTATTTCATGTGGTTTATTTGTTATCAGGAGTATGGAATTCAGTTGCCGAGAAAGGGAATCACATAATACCAAAAATTTATAATCTTTTGCAAGAAAATTTATGTATGGAATTTGTACATAATACACAGGATTGACGGAAGGTATTGTGCTGGCCACATCAGAGTTTTTCTCTTTCGATTGGTATAAAGGTTATTGTATTTTAAATTTGTTTCACCCTTAGATAGTCGATATTGTACATTGTCTGTATATCAAATATTAATATTTAAAATAAGCGCGATATTTTTTATTTTGACCTTGAACCTTTGTATGTTCAAAATAGATGTCGGTCATTATCGCCGATAAAATTGGCGGGAGCATTTCTCATAATTATTTTCTGCGTTATTTCCTTATGAAAACGCTATTTACGTCACAAAGAACATACGAGAATAATGAGTCATTCATTTATCGTTCAATACTTACATCCATTACATTGTTGTAATTCACAGAGAGCACATGTGTATGCAGAAATAAATTCGAGTGAAGAATAAAAAGAGTTAAGTGCTTAGAATTTGTTAGTATAATTTTTAAAAATTACATATTTTCAGTTTCAGCAATTTAATGGCTTCTTATATAAAATTTGTGGTAAATACCATAGCTGGAGTGAGCAACATTGATGAAGACAATTTTGAAAATGATTCAGAAGACGAAGAATTCGATAATATTATCGAAAAGTTTCAAAATGACCCGCCATATATTGAAAATAAATTTCCATATAAAATAAAAGAGGTCATTGTTAAGGAAAATACATTTAAAGTTTATGCAAATAAATTAAAATCCAAAAAATTTAACTCAACAGTTGTTGGCCCATTGCTTGGTAAATTATCAAAACAAGCTTTTTATAACGAAAACAAAGTGAAAGGTAATATATATGCTTGTTTTTATCTCAATAAAATGTTATCTGTGAGCCAAAGAAGAAATTGTTCACTATTTCTTGAAGCAAGTAGTGATATTAAAAGTAATATAATTCATAAAAAAATTGCATATTTTTGGTGCTGTTCCTGGCGCAATAGGGAAAAGAAGTTGTCATATGAAGAAGTACAAAAATATTATAAACAATTAAAGAGACGTAACAAAAACGAAGCTAAATTATTTTTGATGAGAACAGAAAACAGAGTAAAATATGTACCATATCAGCAATTACGAGAAGATTTAAAAAATCATAATTACACAAAGGATTTAGTTGCCAAATTTAGAAATAACAATGAAAATAATAAAATTTATTTGTGTCTAATAGATGCAGATACGATAAACTTCAATCATATATTTGAAGATTACGTGAACAAGATAACAGAATATGAAAAACAAGGAAAGAAGATACCAAGAATTATTTCAACAGGATATGTTTTTCCTAAAGAACAAGATTATCCGCGTTATTTAGCTAGTGAATTTGATAGACAAATAAGAATAATTATAGCTACAGAATTTTCATTAGGTATATATTTTCCTGAACCAAATATGTGTATTTTAATACCAGAAGGTTACAATAATGTACCGGAAAGCTTTATAGATAACAAAAAAGACAAATTGGAATCAGCAATATTAATAAAAAATATAATACACGGAAATGAACATTTTGATGATAATACATTTGTATTCTTCAATGGTAATCCATTAATAACAAAAATTCCACATCGAACAGATTTTATACTATTTTCTGATGAATTTAAATTTCGAGGACCTCCGTCTACAGAAGATTTTAAAAAATTCCAAAAAATAACACAATCGAGTTATAAAGTATATAATTGGCAACATAATTTATTCATCAACAATGGAATAAAACTAATAAATAATTTAGATTACCATGTAAAAGGTACACTTAACAGAAATTATTGTAAAATATTATTAAATCAATACAACAAAATAAAATCAAGCGAAGGAAAATTACAAATTAAAGAACAAATGAGAAATTATATTAATGAAGAAATTGTAGATGCAGTTACTAAAAAATGGGCACGACAATACTGTAAAACTATAATAACTAAACATCGAAATAGTTCTGATATTCATGAACGACAAAAATTGAGAAAAGAACTTGAATTGTACATTACACCCGAAATTACAGGAAGAATAATCAAATTCATGGCGACTATGGACGAATATATTCAGAATAGTAAAATTGAATTAATCAGAACTGAAGATGATGAAAAACTTTTTGAATTTCTATCAAAACGCAATATTATTCTTTCAGATTTTATTGAAACTGTAGAAAATCAAGGCTGCAAATTTAAAGATGCAGCAGTAGTCATGAAAATTATCGAAGAAAGTAACAATGTCGATACTAATGATTTTAATCTATACAGTCTTTTACTGTTTCTACAACCTGATATTATTGAATTAATTCAAAATGAAATATTAGACCCTGGCGAATTTATAACTCTCGATGATGAAACTTTAGAAATCATTCTTGATGACAGTGATATAATAAATGCATTAGCAAAATCTACTTGTAATCAAAATGAATTACTACAAATACTACATGACGATGAAGAAATTAAAGAATGTTTTATACGTATACTTCAAGATGGCTATTCTGTAGAAGATATTATTGAGAAATACAACGAAAATGACCTTCATCTTAAACTCTTAGGTAGCGAAGATATAACAGACTATGTTTACGAAAACTCCATGGACCCAGATATAGTGACCTTCGCATATGAAAATTATAGAGAAGAAATTGATTGGGATTCGATTATATATCACTTACATCCATCAGAAGCAGAAGATTTTAAAGTTTTAATTGGATTTTATGATGATGAAGAATATTCATCACATTCGTTTCCAAATTCGGAAGAATCACAAGACAGTTTTTTCACCTTCCGTCACTTTTAGGTAAGAAAGGTATTGTCTTTGGTTAAAAAATTCAATGATGAATTTTTAGTGAATAAGTACGTTTTAGGGTCCATATAATACGATTTTACCATTTTTACGATGATATCTGTATGTATATATGTGTGTGTATGTGTGACTAAAGTTTCGGATCGCATAACTTCAATACCACGATTCCAAAACTTATAATTTTTTCATATTTCTCAAGTTTACATCCAGAAGAACAAATGATTAGATTTTGGTTATAAATGGTCAACCGGAAGTATCCTCATTTGAAGATTTTAATAGTTTTTCTTGAAAAAACTCAGTTAAATATCATTTATTGACATTTAACGTTATTATAACTTAAAGAATATATTATTCTCTATACGATTTGATCGCATTTTATACTTCATATTCAATAGATATAGAGTTAAAGAATTATAAAGATATTAAATTTCATAAATTAGCCAGATATGCTAACCATGGAAACTGCTAATATATTCAGATAATACAAATTGACAGATGTCAGTATCAATAGGTGCGTTCAATGAAGTAAGCAGTTCAAGCAAATACTAGGTAAGCAAACGAGACTTGTTGCTTAGTACACTGAAAGATTTACTAGCTATATGACGTACTGATATTCACAAATGTCATCGTGAAAATTATACAGTTGTCAAAATAACATGTGTATCTCTCTTGTCCCTTTTAGGTCCCTTATTGGTCTGGAAAGTTATACAAAATGAATTTATAGATAGGTACAGTTATTTGCAGATAGTGGAATTAATTTTGAACATTTTTTTAGGTCTAAGAAACAATGTTATGAATATTCATCACAAAACCTTGAAAGCTTTTTTGACATGTAATTGATATAAACACACCATAAAATGAGATAGAAGCAGTACAATTTAAATTCATGTATGTATAATTTGCATTTCCCGCTATTTTCATAAGTTAGCTTGTCTTAAGTGAGAAATTTGGCGTTTGAAATGCTTGCCGAGCAAATCATGCAAATTCTAGATTAGCAAAGTCGTTCACCTAATTTTACTTCCAATTGCTTGTTTTCCTGGAGCTTATTGAACGCACCTAATGAAAAGTACACTGAGAGAAAAAAACCTCTAATAATTAACAAATGCGAGGTTTGGTTATAGTTTCTTTGTATTTAAAACGATAAACTAAATAATATTCTCATATCTGAATTAAAACGTTATTATTTTAAATACTAAAATGTCAGTATATTACTATATAATGTATCATTTGTTTACAGGTTATTTTGTTCTACGTATTACACAAATTTAACAAGGAAATAATGACAAATTTATATTTTATTTAATATATCAAGCATCTTATACTACTCATCTGTTTCTTAGGGAAACTTAATCTGTTATAATAGGTAAAGTAGTAATTTAACAGTTAACGAATTATTTTTACATAATAAAATATGATATATTTTATTATTATGTGTATTTTAATTAAAATTTATGTAATTTTCCTTTGATTGTTTAATTTAAAAAATAGGAAACACAAAAATATAGAAGCGACTAGTAACACTAGTCAGTAAGACATGCATATTTGTTTGCAGCGGCAGCGTCAACATGGACCATTGATTCACTGTGTTTTATTAAATTCTGTTGAATATAAATAGAAAAATGAGTGATATCCCTCATTTATTAAACAAAGAGAGATTTTCTTCCTATGTGTGCTTCCTCGAAGGTAAGTACAATACGTAATCCAACGTTCATCAATATATAATTTTTTTTTTATATTTCAGCAAACAGCTCCTCGGAACAGTGGAAATTTTCACATAGATTTAAGGACAACTTTGAATTTAGTTCCAATCAAATACACCTACACAAATAAATAGAAATGAGTATGGATATTCCTAATTTGATACTATAAGTAATATTATGTAGACTGATGAAAGAATGATTTACTTAAACAAGTTTATAGGCATCGATAAACATTTTAAATTATACAATGTTAGTAGTTATGATGTAAGATGTGTGTAGTATCTAAAGTCAATACTGTATTACTGCTGCATGTGCTTCTTTCAGTTGTTTTTTATAGTTTTGTAATTATAAATATATTGTATACATAATTTGTATTATAATAAATGTATTTACCAAATGTTTATAAATTTCAATAACCTAGAACCAAATCCTATATCCAGACAATATATTTATAAATTAATATAAATCACCTACAGATAATATATAATATTCATGTATAAGGAATTAATATAATATTAACTATTAAATTCTGTATTTATTTGAAAATATATTATTTTATTTAAAACAGTAATTTTTTTAACTGTAAAATAGTCAATAGCTTACCAATATCGTTTGAAAATTAACAATTAACGTCATACTTTATCAATTAAAATGTAAACATTAATAGTTAGATAATAATATTTTACTGAATACCTTTATTCAATGTTAGAAAAATTATATACTTTAACTATTAAAGTACTTATTATTTGATTTAAAGTATTATAAATTTCCTTAAATTGTTCTATACTCGTATATTTTAAACTTATAATACGTTACTTGTAAATATTAATTCGTTCCGCCATATTCAAAGTGATCATACATTAATTGCTAATGGTACTGTTTACTTCCAAATATTCCTTTTTCTCAGTGTAAATGAATGTGGCAGAGATGAGGATGTTGAGATAGATGTTGGGGAAAACACGGAAAGATACGGTAAGGAATGAAAGAATAAGGGAAATGACTCTAGTGTTAGAAGTTTCTAGAAAAATACAACAGAGACGATTACATTGGTTTGAACATGTCATGAGGAGAGATGAAAAATATATTGGAAGAAGAATGAATTGCTTAGTAATAGAAGGTTGAAGAAATAGAGGAAAACAAAAGATAAGATGGAAGGACTGTATTGCGGAGACTTGAGAGAAAAGGAACTGAATAAGAACGACACGCAAAACAGAAATGAGTGGAAGAAGAAAATAAAAAACAGCGGCCCGTAACGAATGGGAAAAGCTAAAGAAGAAGGAGATGTCAGTGTCAAGTACAATTTGCATAGTTTGTTTATAAAATAATTTTACTGGAAATTTAGAATCTTTTGCAAGAATGTATGGAATTTATACATAATACACAGGATTGACGGAAGGTATTGTGCTGGCCACATCAGATTTTTTTACCTTGGGACAGACATTCGAAAAATAGTGCACAATTCTTCTTTTAAAATTTCATATTTAATAGTAATCAAAATAACAAGTGCAGAACGTTAATATTTATTGTACGATGCTTGTAAATTGCAACAGTAAATGTGTACATATTTGAAAGCGTTAAACGAGAGCCTCGTTAGACTTATTGAGAATAAAACTTAAGACATATGGTTCATAATTTTTAGAATTTTATTTTAAAGAGGTGTTCCCTTCAACAACGATTCTTTAAAAAATAGTTTACCTAAGTTCTAACTAACATCTAACTTAACTTCCGCAACTTAATAACTATGTAAAATGATATTGTAAATTTTATTTTCCACGGCTTACCTGATATTCTTATTCTCAATAATTGCAGCGTGACCCTCATATGCAATGTATTGTATAATCAAATTTTATCATATTAATGTATATGTATTTATAAATAAGTATTTTGCACAATGCATGTAACCTTAAAGTACGTATATACAGAGAATTTATTTAAATATTATTTATGCTAGTAGATGATAATTATTAGTAATTTATGTTTTTAAGAATATTTGCATTTGTTTTATATAGAACTGTCATATATAAAATGATTCCTGTATAGTGAATAAAATGCCACAGTTGAAATTTTATACCACCATACTATACATACGAGTACATACTCCTTATTTCTTGTTATTTATGTATTTATAAATATTTATGTCACACATAAATTTATATATTTGTAATATTTATTTAAATATACGAGTATATTTTCCATAAAACATTTGTATCTTCCCATCTTTATTCCTTCATTTGTTATTTGAAGTAAGTTCAAGGTTCAAGCGACTGGATTTGTGTTCAAGCTACTATATTTAATACAAATATAATAATAATAATTTGTATATATTTTCCACCCTCCTCAAAAGTGGAAGAATATATCGCCTTTGTTGAAAAATAGACTCTAACTTCATTAATTGAAAATGAAAATATTGAAGACTTTAACATTAGTAGTGTAAACAGAGTATTTTACAATTTTGCAAATGGATGATCTAAAAAACCAAAAATTGTTTATGAGTTTATGACAAAACTATCTCTATTTTCATTAAATAATTGTTTAAATCAAAATTCAGTAACATTAGATTTATTTTTATGTTATTTAGTAAATGCTAATGTCTACGAGAGTGATAATCATCTAGTAACTATGGATAAACATCATCCACCTTTAAATATAGGTATTACTGTCACCAGTATTAAATCTACTATTAATAATATAGAAAATAAAATATAAATGAAATAAGGCAGGTTACAATTGTATGTATACATTACATGCCGAATGTGACTGGATTAATTTAGAAAATGATATTAATGTAGATACGAAATTAGTAATTTTCTGTAACAAATTTTATGAAATATTTGATGCAATCGTAATATAGTACTAATGTTAAAAATGAGAAAAATTAAATGGAGAATGCGGTTATTCAGTAGAAGATATTATTAAGAAATACGAGAATGACCTTCATCTTAAACTCTTAGCGAAGATACGACAGAACATGTATACGACAACTACATGAACTCTGATATAGAGATCTTCGCATTTAAAATTATAGAGGCAAATTGATTGGGTTCCAAACCAAACCAAAATATACATAATTTAGGATCAGATGCAGAACATTTTAAAGTTTCAATTGGATTTTATAATGAGAATAACAACCACATTCTTTTCCAAATTTGAAAAACTTAAAATAAATAAATATTTCATCACGGCATATTACCCATTGCTGGGTGTGCCAATCTGCTTCGTACACAGATATCGGTAATGATGGAATATTAGTACCGTGTGGGCGCTTACCAGGCGTCACCTCACGTCCACTCATTGCTGGCGTGGAGAGTGCGCCACAGGAGTCAATTTTGTGCCATTAAAATGCGATGTAATTTTTGGCGTCGGTCGAGATCGAACCCGGGTCCCCAGATTCGCGACCAGACACTCAGGCACACGGCCACGAGACCCCATATATAATATTTTTTATATTGGGACAGAAATTCGGTAAATAATGGAAAATATTTTTTTTTTAATTTACTACTAAATGGTGATTGATGGAACAAGTGCAAAAAGTTAATATTTATTGCACGCATCGTGTAAATTACAGCATGAGAAGTAGTCGAACAATAAATGTGATTTTTGAAAATGACAAAGAAAATTAACCTCTTTCGATCAATAGAATGATTTGTTTAAATTTGTTCCAAATTCTCTCGATATCGTGAATATTCATTTTATTTAAAAAAGTATTAATAATTATACTCCGTTCGCTGAAACGAGATAATTTGAAACTAATTCTTGAAGAGAGACGTATTTCTGTTGCTCAAAAGAAGATAAGTCTGTAAGCAAACCAATAGAATGACTTGTTTTTGTTCAAGAATTAGTTCCACATTCTCTCGTTTCAGCGGACGGAGTATAGTAATTCAATTGTTTGCATAATATCGATTTTGTTTTTCATATTAATTTATATATTTTTACCTACCTAAAGAAGGTATTGTCTTTGGTCAAAAAATTCGATGGTAAGTTTTTAATGAATAAGCACGTTTTAGAGTCCCTATAAAACGAATTTACTGTTTCTACGATAATGTCTAATATATATATAAAGTGAGAGAGAGAGTGGCAAAAATTACTCCTTCAATAATTCCAATACTACACTTCGTTAACTGGAAGTATCCTAATTTGAATATTTTAACTGTTTTTCTTAAAAATTCACTGGCAATGTTGAAAATTCTAAGTTATGAAAAAGCGGCAACACCGCAGGCCAAGGGATAGGCTGCGTGGCTGCGGAGAAGGAAAAAATTGAGCATCAGCCCATACTTATTTAACGGTGAATACAATAATTTATGAATTATTCAAAATAATAGACCATCTTTTTAAAAATAGTTGTATTTTTTTTATATAGAACTGTCACATATACAATGGTTTCTGTTATAGATAACGTGCCACAGTTGAAATTTTATACCACCAAAGTACTCCATATTTTTGTTATTTTTATAATTATACATATAGTATATATTTATAAACATTTATGTCACACATAAATTTATATATGTATCTGTAATATTTATTTAAATATACGAATATCTTTACCATAAAAACATTTATATCTTCCCATATTTATCCCTTTAGTTGTTATAAAAATATCAAATTGAGAATCCGCCAATCAACATCAGAATCTCCCTAGTTACATGTCTATCACAGCGATGATAAAAAACAAAAAAAAATATCACCTTATTTATAGTCGTTATTAAGGAATTTGTTTTTTTATTTACAACATTGATAGTTAATTTTGAGTATAAAAATAAGTAATAACAATAATTCAAACTCCGAAATATTAAATAAAACTTGTAAGTACTATGTTTTAATACAATATGAATATGTATATCAAAAATTAAGTTAGCAGCACACACAATGTGTTACAAAAATTCATTATATTCTCTCATTAAATGTAAGCTCGTGATATGATTAAAAATCGAAGATATTGCTCGTAAAACCGAAGCAGCAACTCGGTTTCACTCGAGAATATCATCGATGATAATCATATCACTTGTTATATTACATATGAATATTATTAAAAGGCATACCTTTTCAGCCTTACTTCTTCATAGAATTCACGTATGGTTATTTCTCATTTCCGCTTGTAGTACGGCATTACTTAAAGTTAATTTAATATTACATTGCTCGACCATTGGTAAACGCTTTGCCATTCTAGACATACTTAAGAAAAATAAATCTGTATCGTCCATGGTCTCCAAAATATTTTGTGTTGATTGTTTCTTCATTATATTTAATATTTGTTGTACAGGAAATACTGTCTTGTTCTTGTTCATATTGTTGTTAGGTATATATTTTTTTCTCTTACTTCCCTGATTTTGGATTGGAATTTTCTTCTTTTTTCTTTCATTTTCTTGGTTCTGTTCCTCTTCTTTTAATAGTCTATCAAAATATTTTTCTGCCTCATCTTCTGGGAAATCTACTTCATAAAAACTTGGATCAGTACTAAAGTTGGGGTCATTTATAATTGCTTGAGCCCTAAAATAATTATTTATTCAACAAGAGTAAAAAGAATAGTTTTATTTCACGATTAGGAAAGTTTAAAAGCTCGAGCCGCAAGCCAGTCTCAATTCCTACAAGTGAAATAAAATAATTCTTTTTACTCGAATTGCAGTCAACATTTTTTTATTGTCGTAAATAGTATATGACTTTAATTACATAACCAAAGAAAATGATATGTAAGGGATCTATTTTTACTTTTTTTACATTTTTAAGCTCAAATAAAAGCGGCTACTCTGTACAATAAAATTAATTTAATAATAATTATTTATATAACGAGTAGTCTAACTTTTTTTTTAAACGAGAAGGATACTTGTAAATTCATTAAGAAAGAAAAAAATGTTTTTAAAAAAAAATTACATCTACATCCATTTACGTTAAAAAAGTGCACTTTTTACGTTTTTATTTTATAAAAAAATAAATTCTTTAAGAACGTATTTTAATAAATAAAAAGTGCACGTCTTTTAACAGACATATAAAACTTGCATTTTACAGTAGACGTACAAAAATAATGTACTTAAATTGAATCTGTAGTATGTAGGTATTTGGATTTTAAACATGACTTACTTTCTGCTATCCAGATATGGAAAAATAAATGACATTTGTTGCTCATACTTCCAGGGTTGTTTTATAAACCCACTTTCTCGTCGTCTGTTCATTGCATTGCAGTAACATCTTCTTAATTTGTCCCACATTTCTTTGGCTTTTTCAGCTGAAATCAAAATTATTTAAAAAAAATTAAATTACATTACATAGTCGTACATCTACAGATTTAAAAAATTCTTTACAGAAATTCTCTGGATGCTCCCAAACTTTAAAAATATAATACAATTTGTAATATTTTATTGCAGTACAAATTGTATAACGCAAAAATTTTAAACGTACAAAATTAATTACCTTTAATTTTAAAGTGATCGATATTTTATTATTTTGTTACGTTTATTAATTAATATTAAATTTCTTCATACACTCTCCTGTTTCCTTTATGTATTTTTCTACTCGTGTTTTTAAACTTTTAATATTATTTTTTAACATAATACATGTTCGAAATGTTATTACATTCCGATTTTAATTTTTTCTTCATTTGCAAGAAACAATGTAGAAATTTAAGCTAGCGCCTCAGCCACAATAACACAAAAAAACCGCTTTCTACTCCTTATAACATAATATACTATTATGATACAGGAGTAAAAATATAGTCTTATTTCACGAATAGGAAAGTTTGACGTTAAATCCTATTTATTCTCGTTGCATACAAGATTATTTTTACCTCTACGATAGTCATGAAAAATTGGTATAGCGTTTCATTTTTTCACCCGTTTGCACATACTTTATGAACCTATTTTAATGAAAAAAGTCTATGTTTTTGTAAGGAACGTAAAGCTAATATTAAATTCTATAAACAAGAAATAAAAAATTGTCGATCATCTTATAATTTTGTATCTAAATCAAGAATACTGTTCTACACAATTTTTCTACATAAAATTCTTTTTTACTCTCAAAATGAAAGGTGCTTTATAGAAATTAACATAAAGTTAATAGTCTATATATTAGAAATAAATTGTGAAAGTGTGATGACTAACATGATCTTTTCTTACTTTCACGTGCTTTACAGGTTCTTAATTTTACTATTCTAGTCACCTGTGAGATAAACAATTGAAAATCGTATTATTTTTTCTAGTTTAGTAGTTTAGTTTGGTTCACGAAAAAGACTATTCAAGGTCATTTATAAGCCGTTTGATGTAATATTACTTGTAGATAACTTCACTGCCTTTTGTATGCATAGGCGTGGAACATGAAATATTTATGGATACAATTTATCTGAAAAAAATAAGTGTAATTTATTTAAAAATCATGATTATTTTTAAATAATGTTTTTCTCATAGAATTATATTCTTCACCTGTTTCTGCACAACACAAAACATGAACTTGACATAAACCATAGAATAATTTCGATTTAAACGTCAACGTCACTGGGTAACATTAACAAAAAGGGCAGTGTAGTATATAATTAGATAGCTGTAACTCTACGACATACGTCATTATTATTTGTAGTGTGTTAGAAAGTAATATCATTAACGTATAGGTATGTCACACAACACAACATAAATTACATAGACATACATTAAATATTTTTTCTCTTTTTAACATGAAATATTACTAAGCTTCTGCTGTATAAACTAATGTGTATTCTTTCTTCGAACAAGTGACCTTGAATAGTCATCTTTCGTGAACTAAACTTTATCCACAAAATTTCTGAGAAGAAAAACTTGATCATTTGTTAAAAAATTTCTGTATCACTTTGTACATTTATATGTAATTTATTTTATACTTTTCAATTAGATAATTAAATTAATCAATCAGTGGTTAATTTTTAACAGCTAGTTAAAAAATTTATCCAAGAGATATTGATGACGACTAATAACCCAATTTTTTGTTATATATCAATATACTTGATTGGTTAATTTTTTTAACCACTGAGTTACAGAATAGACTCGTAAATATGTTACCAAGCATTTTACAGTGTCGAGAGTGGTATTTTGTTCGTAAATTTGAGTAACTGCTGATATGTTAGGAAAAACAAGCTAAAGTGTAAAGTTTGCTATAGGCCTAACTTATTTATTTAAGCAATGATTCCATAAAAGGAGATTGCATAAAATTTATATAATATAAGAATTCATAAAAGTCAAAACAATTTATATCGAGTAAGTACTCTTCTGCGCACGCGCTCACCCTCTTTTCACATCATATGTATCTGTTTAGAAATTTCTCTCGGTTTGCCACATTCTGTTTACTAGTCAAGGAACAGGAACATGTACGATCGTTATTAAATATTCGCTCTTTTAATGCAGCGTTAAATTATTGTTTGTAACATTGTATCAGAATGTATAATTTCCGATTGAAATAAAAAAAATACATCTTACATTAATACAAATTAAAAACAAGTTGTTGTTTAACCACACAAAAACAAGTGTTACCTTTAATATTCAATTCTCGACCTATTTTTTCCCAAGTTTCTTGCCGAATCTTTAAATCTCTATAGTCTAATAATGTATTATTATATAGAACTTCATGTTCTCTAACTTTCTCAATTATAAGCTCATTCATTTCAAAAATGTTTACAAAGATGTAAAATAGTTATACATATATAACTTCAGAAAATCAGAGCATTAATGTAAAATATAATTGTGACATGCGCCGCATCACGTAATATCACATGACGTGACGTAATAGCTCAATACAATCGCTACGGCGCGTATAGGTAGCTCACAATAAAATTACGTGAGTTCACGTGACGAGAAAGTTATGCTATTTCACATATTACAATCGAGGTGAAAATAAATAATAATATCAATACATATGAATTTTATAACAAATTACAAGCAAGACTTGAGTAATGTTACTTCAAAGATTTAATAAATGCGTGGGTGTAAATATGTTACTGATAAGGCAAATATTTTTGATTTGAAAATATATCCAAAATATATTGGCTTAGGGCCGGTTTTATATGGATCACTTAAAATTTACTTTCCAAAGTAAATTTAATGAAATGGACAAACGTAATTCGATTTTTAACGGCAATCACTGGTAGTATTTACTCTCTTAATCCGGGGTGATTAAGTTATGATTAAAATAACAAATTCAGTTGTTTTTCAGTTATACCAATGTATTTTTAAATGGTAGTCCTGGTAATTAGAAAATGAACACTGATTCGAATTTGTTCAATTAATTAACTTTCCTTTAGAAGTAAATTTAAGTGCACCTTTATAAAATTAGCCTTTAAAGTTTTATTAATAACAAAAAAATATGTTTAAAATCATGTTACTATTAAATATTGGAGAGTTAACACAGATATATTTATTCTGAAATTCAAAGGACGCGCGGAGAGCATTAAAAATAATATCTGCACATTCAGACACCACCAAAACAACACACTTTACATAATACCTATGAAATAAATAGAAGAATATCAATGTAAATTGTTTGTTTTTTGTTTTGATTATAAAATTTTATTATACAGAATATTTCATAATCTTAGGATAAAAATGAAATGGCAGATATTGAGATACATTGATCAGGAATTGGAAAATTATTTCTTATTACTTATTTAATTCTTGAAGAGTATATTCTTAATGCGACTGCCACTGGCCGTCACGAAATTTTTATTATAAATTTCGTATCGACCAGTGGCACTAAAAATGTTCACTTCAAGAATGTAGTAAGAAATAATTTTCCGAATTTAAAAAAGAAATCCTTTTTGATTCGTGATCACTATATCATGTAGTATATCTGATCTGCCATTTAATTTTTATCCTGAAGTTGTGAAACACTTGTACACTATTAATAAAACCTTAACCCACGTTAACTATTAAAATTGTAGAATCTCATTGAATAGTGCCTATGTCAATATTACTATACCTTGTTCCACCTTACCAATTCAGTATTCTAGAGAATAGGGCTGAAATTGGAGCGAAGTTTACACAACGTAATTTCAGACTAGTGTCAGTGTACATGACATGTGACATCTGGTATCATTTTTATGTGCAATGTCAAGTATAACCTTTATCCTATTTGGAAAGCAGGTAGATAATACTATATTTCATACTTACTTACTTACTAGAATATACAAAGTTTCAATGATATTCTGTTACCTTTTTAATATTTTAATAAAATGTCAGATGATAGCAGTTAGATACTGCTAATTTTTAATTTTGTCGGTTTAAAACTGGCACCGATGTGAGCGCCATCTACTGAATTGGTTAAGTGGAATCGAGTAATATATATGCCATTCACGATATCGACTAACGAGAGTCATGTCATTATGGGAGCAGGCGGGCAAAGCTCAACGTAGACATAGATGGAAGCATCAGAGCCATGTACTATTCCCGATAATAATTTTAAATGACTTCACTGGTAGTGACATTTTTTTGTTTCTGTCCTAGAAGTACAATTATAAAGTCAAATCCACATGAAACAATATTATTATAATTTTTACCAAATGTATAACTAAAAAATCATTTTTCTTAAACTGATCATGGCAAACAAATACTTGTTTTGTATTTGGACATGAATTTTATTACTTTTTTCTTCTTTCATTTTTAGATAAACTATAAAGATTACTTACACTTTTGCAAATACCACAAGAACGCATTTTTTTTCTAAAAAAATAGAATCCAAATAATACCGTATTCTCCAATTATGAGTACTTCAAGCTACCACGCGCCTTCTAAAGTGCACAAATTTTATTACATAGTTCTATACTTCATTTCACGTAAATAAATGTTAGATGGCTCTAACCATTTTTACATGCATTAAATAATTTAAATTCGTGAAACCAAAATTTGTCACTAATAAATGTACAAGATCTGAATATTAAAAATTACAATAAAATATGGTTATATATCACATAATACTGTAGATTTTATTTGGTAACTGATAACTGATGTTGTTTTTCTTTTTTATGAACTAGATTTCCACCACCTGCTCCCATTGGTTCGCATTCTAATCACTAGAATGGATTTGTCTCTGTTCGTTAGTTCAACATTCTCTCGCTATCGTGAATGGACTGTTTATTTTTAATAAATTTTGTAATATTAATTTGTAATTTCGCAACTAGAAGGATTTGGATCTATATTTATATAATTTTTTTATTCCAAATGATTTCCTCTGTACACTGTATTTTTTGCACTAGTTATTAACCAACTTAATTTAATAATATAATTTCGGTTTTTCTTACCTTGTGAAATTGTAAAGTAAAATATGAAAATTTAACTAAAAGATATTTTAGTATATGCGAGTCTCTAATAATTAATTTATATAGATTAAATTACAACCAATTAATAATTATCAACTATAAAATTAAATTTATATCGAATGAAATAATAGGAAGATTTTTTTATAACCGAACTTTCATAGAACTAATTATTACAAAATAACGTTTATTATATTTGAATTATTCACACAATATTACTATTCTTACATATATTAATAGTTTATTAAGTAAGTTCACAAACAAGTTCAACACTTTCACTTTAATCACTGACAGATTTTTCACATTTAAAACACGTTCCGTCCCCTCATATTCGCATTGGGTCCATTAGCGCCCCTAGGTGGCATCCACGGGCCACCTCTAATTCCTGGGCCAGGCCCAGGAAATCCTCTAGGCCTGGGTCCTCCTCTCATTGGCATCCGAGGACCTGGAAATCCTCCTCGTCCTCTAAATGCGTCGGGTCGCGGCATTCCATTCCATTCGGGTCGGAAGTTGTTTCCAAATGGTGGAGGACCACGGAAATCTGACCGAAAGTTTCCATGTGGGAAAGGAGGTCCAAATGGTCCGTTCTGATTCACCATGAAATTCGGACCTCGCGCCGCGAAATTTTCAGTCCCTTGTTGTGGAAAAGGTTGTGGAGAACCATTTGTTGACCAGTTTTGTTGTTGTTGTTGTTGCGGCTGCTGCTGCTGTTGTTGTTGCTGCTGTTGTTGTTGAGGAGGAGGAGCTCTATTATTAAAGCTTTGGTCTGGTTCGTCATAACGCCGGAAACCGCCGGAATTATCACCATATGAATATCTATAATCCATATCTTGATCGTTCATATCGTCACTCATATCGTTGAGATTTCGCAAATCTATGTCTTGAGAAGACTGTTTTAAATTATTAATACTCCTTAAATCAATATCAGTATTTCTTTGCTGATTTCCTAAACTATTGGCGGAATATGGCTGATATACATTTCGCATATCTTGATCCATTTGATGATTTTCATCGTCAGCATCAGAAAACCTTGATCGTCTCTGCTTTTCATTATTTTTCGATTCGAGATTGAGGGTAAGACCTTGATTTTGTAAATTCTGGAGTTGGTTAGCAATGTTGATCTGGCTCTTTTGTGCCACTTGTTGAGCCAATTTGGAACTGGGAAGTGGTGGGGGAAGTTTTACATCAGATGCGGCAGATGGCGCAGGTGGAGAATCGTCATCAATGTAAGCATCGTTTAAATAATCGTTGTCTTCGTCATGTGGCATCACATCGTGGAGTTCTTCAATAGCCCCTGACGCGATATATTTTTTTAATGCTTCTGGACCTTCCGCAATTACTTGTTCTAACTTCGAACCCGCTAAAAGTACATATTTATTAAAATAATTATATAAAATGTAAAGTGTTCACTTACGTTCGACAGGTAAAAGTTTCCCGTAGACAATAATAGCAGACGGTTCAATTTTTTGCAAAGGTACAACTCCTGGAGTATTTTCCACAATATGAGAAATAACTTCATTAATTGCATCTGCTCCTGACTCCTCTTCGCCTGTATAATAAATATGTTAAAAAATATTTACGAATAATTTAAGTAAATATATTTGGGAATCTCCTTGGGATTTTACGTAAAAATAATGGTAAGTTTTGTTCCAGGTTTTTTTAATACATAATAGTAATACAGACGAACGTTTCGAGCATAAATTAGCTCATCATCAGCATTTCTAAATTTTATATTATAAATTAAAATATACGCGGAGGTACTCAAAAATAACGAGAATTATTTTCTGGCGGGTGGTAGGGCGCTAGTTCCGACTTCTCCTGTTAGGTGTCTTTACTAGACACCTTTTTGAATATGTTGTCCAAGCGTCATCCTTGGAGAAACTTCTGAATGGTCAGTGTGATTTTTTTTCGTCGCATTTGAAGTGTTTGGCGATTTTTCAATGGCAGACATTAAAGTTTTATTTCTTGTAAGGGAAATCTGCTGCGGAAACTGTCGCAATGCTTTAGAGGTCTTACGGAGAGGAAGCTTTGAGCCAAGCAAGGGTTTACGAGTGGTGTTAAAAGTGGTCGAACGTCAATAGAAGATGAACCTCGACTGTCCTGATCAAGGTTAATCTTCAATTGCTTCCAGAACGGCCGAAAGCATTGAAAAATCCGTGTTGCGATCATGTCTGATCGTCGTACAACAATCAAAGAATTGGAAGAATTCACAGAAATATCTTGGGAGTTTATAAAAACGAATTTTGACTGAAAATTTGAAGATGAAGTGTCGCAACGGAATTCGTTCCACGTTTGCTTTCCACCGATTAGATGCAGACATTTGAAAGAACAGTCAGAAATCGATCCGGATTTTTTTAAGCTTTCCCAAGCACTGATGTTAATTTCCACAAGTTGCTTTTTAATGTCCGCCATTACAAAATCGCCGACCATGTCAAATCACACTGAGGGCTCAGATATTTCCCCAAGGATAACACTTGGGCAACAGATTCAAGAGTGTAAAAACACCTAGCGTGAGAAATCGGAAATAGCGCCCTGCCACCCACCAGAAAACAATGGACCTATTACATCTTTGACCCTGTGACGTCATTTGAGATATGCCATCTAGTGGATTTTTTCTAAATCATTGGGTGGGTGATACCATGTTGCCAAATAACGAGAATGAAATAAAATAAATTTATACTTGTTAAAAGTTATGAAGAAAACGACAAAAAAAATTAAATATTTTTTTCTATGTTACGAACAGAAATATATCTTATAAACAATACATATATGCTATGTAAAATTTATGTTCCATCGGAGATTGTAATATCGGTTCTTAAGCAAATTATTTGACAACTATTCTATTTACTGTAACTTTTCGATTGTTTTGGTACTCGGAATATAACAATTTTGGAGTCATAATAAACATAATGGCTGGTACCACAAGCCTGGTTTTAACTAAAACGATGTTTTAAGAAATGTCAAATTCAAATTTCAATATTTAAATTTCACCCTTACGTTTGAAGACCGATTTTTTTAAAAATATTTGTTTGATTATGAACTATGTTCTGCTTTAAAATCATATTTTGATGAATTTAATATTATTTATTATTAATATTAATTAATGAAATTTGACATTTCTTAAAACATCGTTTTAGTTAAAATCAGGCTTGTGGTACCAGCTAATAAGTACGCAAGTTTGAAGTGCAAATATGCAGGAATATAAAAAAAAAAAATTAAGAAAACAATTTCACGCACACAATTGTAACGCTTTCTTCAAATATTTTTATATTGTGGACATAACCTTTTTTAAAACTTATATTCTCTTTCTGAATTGCAACTGTTCTACCACTCTTTTTAAAGTATTCATCGCATTTACTATACATAAATTTATTCAGTTTTTTTTTTAATTTGTTGTATATGTATTTGATGCCATATTTGAAATTTAAATGTTCTACACCAATTCACTCTCCTGCGCTAAAAGTCAACTGCGCACTATGCACATCTCACTTTTATTAATATTTCTTTCTTTTAATGTAATAGGTCCATTCTCGTTATTTTTGGGTACCCCCTCGTATTGTACCATTTCGGTTAATAATTTAAAATTTAGAACTGCTGATGATGGGCTAATTTATGCTCGAAATGGCCGTCTGTATTACAATTATGTAATAAATAAAATTAAGACCTACTATTATTTCTACCTAAAATTTACGAATAATATATAAGAAACACACAAACCTGATGTCTCATTCCACTGAGCTTGAAAGTTTCTTGGAATGGGTTTACTATATGGCACTTTCTTCAATTTCGACGACTTGTCGTCCCCTCCGGAAGAAATGATATCTAAGTCTAAACCTGGAATGGAAGCATTACTGTCGAAAGCACTGGCTAAATCAACTTTATCTTCTGGACCCATTCCCGGAATTACTGATGGCTCATCTAAATATAAATATAATTGTTAATTACAAAAGACAATATGTATATATAAATTAATACCTATATCAGCATCCTCTAAACCGGCAATACCAGCGGGTAAAGTATTCAAATTATATTTGTCTCTCATCAAATCACCAGGACGATTTCTCGTCCAAAATTTACTAGTATGATCGTTAGATCCAGAACATAAAATATGTCCAAGGGGATGCCAAGCCAAAGTCCACACAATACTGTCGTGAGCTTGTTCGATTGCCCCTACTTCTTTATCGGCCCTAAATATTAGCAAAATAATTTAAAAAGTTACAAATATAAAATTTGTTATCTTACCCCACATGCCAGAACATAATAGATCCATCAGATCCGCCACTAGAAAACAGTCCTTCGTGCACAGGATGCCATGCAACTGAGGAAGCCTCCTTTTTATGTCCTCGGAAGGTTTGAACTTCCTGACTTAAGTTCCTGAGATCAAACAATTTCAAAAGATGATCTCTTGAAGCTGTAATTAACCAATTTCCGTTTTCATTCCATTTCAGATCCATTACAGTGGACTTATGGGCGTGTCTAAAATAATTTTCAAGTTAGTGGGGGAGACTGTTACTGAGAGTAAAATAACTCACAAAGTAGCTAAGGATTGGCCCGTTTTAGGATCCCAAAGTTTGATGGGTTGCTGGTTGTCTTTACTACCAGAGATTATAAGTCCTTTTTGTGGATGCCAGTGAACACATTTTACGTCCGCGCCGTGACCTTATAAGAGTAAAAAGCTGTTAATTATTAAAACCAAAACCAATACATAATATAAAAAGTACGTTTTCAAACAGTAATAAATGAAATTATACCTCGTAGAATGCGTTCCTCGTGGCATCGCAAGAAATCCCAAATTCGTAATGTTCCATCATCTGAGCAGGTGACGAACTTGCTGTCCGAGGGGCTGAAGCTGAGCATACAACACGAAGTGACAACCCGAGTAAACCAACAATTATCCTAACTACACTAACAGATACAATCCCATTTAGACCAAAATTCTTTATTTAATACAACTAACAAATAATTACTCAAAAATTTAAAGGGCAACAAATAAAATTTTCAAGTACGAACAAATACGGTTTTATTAACATGCAAATAAATATATTTAAAATCTCGGTAAAGTGTGATGGTGTTACTTTTATTTATGAGTATATTCAGGTAAGGTGGGAAAAGAAAGATACTACTAATTCAAGGACTAAAAGGATTAAAATTTCGGACGAATATTTTATTAAAGTTCCCAATAAACACAGGGTTCAATAAAAAAAATTTTCCAAGAGTCCTTGTAGAATCTAGCCGACTGGAGTCGATGAATTCTAGTAGCACTGTTGGAAAATATTCATGATTTACTCTCTCAATCTAAATTTTATTGAAGCAAAACTGTTCATACATTACAAGAACTTCTTAAATATTTTAAAATAATATTTAGCATAAATTTAAATAAAATTTTAAACATCATAGGATAGGAATCTTTATTGCAACCTAAAGGGTTCTTTATTTTGCTACAGATCGTGACATTACATGAAAAATAAATAACCGAATTATTTTAAACCGCTCTTTATTTAACATATCAGGGAAAAGAGGAGTAAAGGAGAAAAATTTATGAATACTGTTTAGCAACTTAACATTAAGTAGATATTATTACAATAAAATAGCAATAATGAAAGGTGTAGCAGCAGAGAAAATATGTTGCCTCGATTTTGCAAAACAAAAATAGTGAGAGTTTTTTCTTTTATTTTACACCTAATCTTAATATCACAGATAAGATATCAACCAATATGAATTAACCCGCAGTCGATATATTTATTTTCCATCACAGAGCAATGCAGGTACAAACAGAAATGTTATTAATACTATCAGTCATGTATATAATGAAGTATATACATATACTCGAGAAGTGTGCATCAAGTTGTAGAATTAGGTACCTTATTCCTCGTAGTGCCTCTTTATGCGCTTGGAACATCTTGACGTTGTTCATGTTGGACTGCCAATACTTCACGTAGCCCGCATGATCCCCCGTCACCATCCAGCTATCGTTGTGCGACCACACCATTGTCCGCACCGGGCTGTCGTGCGCCTGTGCAACACAACACACCCACACATTCAGCCTCTCATTCGCAAATCTCTTTCCCAATTCAAATCACTTATATGTTCAGTCGTGGGGTAAAAAAATAAGGGTTTATTCTAGAAAATGTCGGGTATTTTTGATTTTTGGATATTATACAGGTGTTTCCTTTAAAACAACCAGCGCTTTTTTGGGTAAACTAAATGCTTTAGAGAAAATATTATATACAAAAAATGAAGAAGAATAAGGAACTAATCTATCAGTAATACCAACCGAAAATTCAACCAGTGGTTCTCAAACGGTAGAACAAAAATATGTCATTTTAAATGTTACCCTATATATTTTTTTTGTCCAACGATATAAATATTGTAAAGGATCGTATAACAATTATTTTGAGAAAAATGGTATAATATTGCAATAGGCTATGCAATACTCAAGGTATTGATACGTCTGTTGCCTAGGTAACACTAGTAGTACAGCCATTTTTTTTATTACTTTATTTCTAATTTTGAATACCATTTTTCACAAAATAATTTTTATACAATATACATATTGTTGAAATCAGAAAAAAAGATTCTATTTAATGGGTTAAAAAATTATATAGGGTGCTATTTAAAAAAATATAATTTTGTTCTACCTTTTGAGAACCACTAGTTGAATTTTTTGTTTGTTATTACTGATAAATTAGTCCCTTATTATCGATTATTTTTTGTATATAACGTTTTTTTTTTTAAGTCATTAGTTCGCCCAATAAAGCGCTGGTTGTTTTTAAGGAAACACGTGTATATTTAGGGGACCCATGGGGCAAAAATAGTTATCAATTGAATTTGTTGTGAATAATATTTCCTGTAATTTTTTTCTACAACCAATAAATAACGAACTAAAGCGCTTCAAACAGAGCAAAATTTTGAAAAATTTCCTTATCATTAGGATATTATATTAATATTTTTTTACAAATTATATCTTACCATTAATTATTATTTAGTTATTATACAATATATATAAATTATGGTTTAACATTTTTCCCACTATAAAGAGTCCAGAAAATTTACGATTTAACCTTAAATAAATCGCAACAAAAGCATTTTTTACGGAATCTTGTCCAGAAAAATGTACTGAACATATCAAAAGTTCCCGGAAATCAGAGCATGGGAATCTCCCGCCAATTGGAATAAATGGCGGCATATTTAGGTTTTTGGTCATTTTCTCATATCAATTTATGAAAGAAATTTAAATTATTCAATAAACAATATTACGTATTTAATAATTAGTTTAACATGTTTTATTATTTATAACAGTTTACATTCGTCTTGGCATCGAAAGAAGTAAATTATCGATTATTTTTAAATAATTTTTGCTAATGATAACGCGGTTTGAAAATCTGAATTCAGCATGAAATTCTCTTTCATATCATATATTACACCTACACGATTTTTGCCGATTAGCAAGTTACAACTAAAAATCGGTTTAGTTCTAATTTTTTTCATCCAAAATTTCGACACGATTAAAGATAAACATTATTTAGTATTTAATACGTGTCAAAGTAGTTGTGTAAAAAATATATAATAAAATATAATCCAAATGATTCATTAAAGAAATTTTCAAAAAAATTCTGTTTCAAGCTCTGTTGCTCGCTATCTTTTGATTAAAGAAAAAAATGATTTAGATTAATGTTGTAGGGAATTTTATTCACAACAAATTCAGCAATAACTATTTTTGCCCTAATGCTTATTCGTGAAGAGATATTTTGAAAAAATCGATTTTTGCGTCAATTTTCCAAGATGGTGCCGCTTCCCGAAGTGCACCCAGGTCAAAAACTTATATTTTTTATTAGGACCCCTAAATATAAAGGGCGTAAAAAAGGTCTTTGAAGGTATATAGTACTGTCGAAAATGAGTAAAAAAAGCTTAAAAAAACAGGTCTGATCTGAAACGAAAAATTGAAAAAAAAACTGACAAAGACAGTGATCGAACAAAATTTTGTCTGTCAGTAAATCGACTAAAAAAAAACAATAAAATTTTATTTCAAACATTTTTCTCAATTTCTAATAGTTACGAAGTTATTTGAAAATTAAATATTGGCCAAGGTCACCACAACATTTAACTTAGTACAATTATTTGATTTTTTTTGAAAAAAAACAAAAGCCCATCTAAGATGACCTCTAAAAGGTAAACAAAAAGTCTCATTTAATCGCAATCGTAAATCTTAGTTTTGGAAATAGCAGGGGTAAACCGCGTAAAAACTTATTTTTCACTGCCTTATATCTCGAAAACTATTGAAGATCGGACCTATGTTGATTAAGCTTTTTTTACTCATTTTGGTCAGTACTATATGACCTTAAAAAATACTATTTTTTAACAGCCTGTTATAACATCCAAACATCAAAAATAACCGACCTTTTGCAGGGTAAATCTACCCCAGTACTGGACTATTACCTGAAGAATGGTTTCGAAGTTAAAAGTTAGCCCGTTCCAAAGCGTAAACTCTCCGGAACTTGCTCCTGTAACTAATCTTCTGCCTTCAGGTGTCCACGCCATACAGAAAATTGGACATCGCATCTTATTTGTGGCGGTTTTTACAAATCGAGTAGTCACACAGTTCATAGCGTTGTCTGGGTAACTTGGAGGGGGCATTAAATCAGGATAATACATAACATCTGGTTGCAAAGCACGCCGATCTCTGAAATCTCGTTGCCAAATTCGGTTCTGCATATAAAATCAAGTATATTACTTACAATCTCAAAACTAAATGATCATTTTTTATGTTTACCTCTAATGCTTTAATAATTGCCGAATTGTAGTCGACTGTCTTTCTCATAACAGATTTTCGTAATCTTTTACCATCAAAGTCTTCGAGAGTCATGGGTCCCAACGGTCCCCGTGGACCAAAAGACTGGAATGGTCGAAAGAAGCTACGTGGATTGAACTGATTGCGATTATCGTATTTGTTGACGTTGGGACCCATCGGAGCACCTTGTCCAGCAATGTTCGGAGGCGGCATATTCATGTTAATGTTAGGCATTACTGGTGGAGGAGTGTTCATGTTTGGGGGTGGAACATGTAAGGAAGGAGGTAAAGAGGAAATGTTAGGAGGAGGTTGAGCAAATTGCGAATCCATTTTTAAAAAAATATTTACCGTGCTGTCACAAGAAAAGTGAAATTAGAAATCACGAAAGTTCCAAACATATTAAACGAAAAATAAACTGAAATAGGTTGGATTATGTACAAATCTTTTATTAATACTTTGTGATTCCAATCTACTATTTAAGGTATATTGGAAAATATCCATTTTAAGCCTGTAAAGAATAGAAACAAAATATCAATGATGCATGATCGACATGTTTCAAACATTGAAAGCAATAAACAAAATATTATTTTGAATTTTATATTAATAAATTTAATACATACACTATATCACACTATAAAATGCTGATGAAAAAGTATAACATAATTACAATAATTTATATACAAAAATCACTTTAGCACGTTCTTTTTAACAGCCATTTTATGACAAATCCGCTTTCCTGTCGGTTACTTTCAACAATGTTACCAACTGGAAAATACATTACCTAACAACCCGGTGTAACGACAATATATAATATTATTCTTAATTTTTGCCTTTTTGTATTATTAGTTATAAGTAAAATATTTACAATAATAATTAGATTGAATTGTTTCTTTGATTAACACCGTATAAAACATCTTATAAAAAACTATATTTCATTTCTCGTAAGAAAATAGGGTTAGTTTAGCTTTTAGATAGGGATATCTCAGCCCCAGTAGGGATATAAATTCTGCCCTTTGATTCGTCAGAATGCAAACCTAGTTCTCAAAAACGAAAAAAATATCATCTGTCAGTTGTCAATTATCAAATAAAATCTACAGAATTGATGATGTTTAACCATGTTTTGTTCTAATTTTTAATATTCAGGTCGTATATTTTTACAGATAAAAATATTTATTATTGGGCGCAATCAGCAGATTTCTGTATTCACCTGATCAACGGTCACAGAACAAGGTCTCTGCTGAATGCACTTTTCACATTCAATGTGATATGAGCGCATTCACTAGACGTGTGGTCACTGAATATGTTCATTTATTTTTCTGCTGAGTATTGTTCACTAGGCACCGTTCACGTTTACTGAACCACCACTGAACGGTCACCTACCAACTAACCGTAAAAAAAGTAAGGTCCTGTACGCTTATTTAAGCGCGCAATATTTAAATTCACTAGATTTGCTTCTGCTAGTAGAAATAATCTATTGTCATCCATTATCTCTGCAGTAAAACAAACTAATTTATTCACATATAAAGCACCGAAAATATATTATTTATGTTGTTTGTTTGCACTAATAAAAAAATTGCAATGCAAGAAATTTTTAAGAATTTATTATAATTTGTAGTTATTTAACTTTTCAATCAATTTATTTACCTATTAATTAATATCCGGAATATAATGATAACAAAAGTTATTATAACTTGTGAATAAAATTAAAGTGACTATTTGAACAGCGTGAATCAGATTGAATGTGAATTCAGCAGATACCTCTTTGATCGGTGACGGCTTGGGGCGTTTGGTCGGGTGTTAAGCGAACACAGAAATCTGCTGAATGCGCCTGATTCACGTGGTGGTTCAAACGTCAAATAGACAACTATTCTGCGTATATAAATTACTAATTAAGTAAATTGATTGAAAAGTTAAATAACTACAAACTTATAATGAATTTTTAAAATTTTCTTGTATTGCAATTTTTTCATTTGTGTTAACAAATAACATAAATTCGGTGCTATACATATGAATAAATTGTTACTTTGTTTTAAAGCACAGATAATTGATGACAATATTAAATTATTTATACTATGCCTTGTTTTTAAACCAGGAGTAATTTAAATTTTAACCGCTAAAACTGACGCTTCTGATTGGCTAGTGCTTCGTCAGGTTTACACTGTACAAAGACTTTACATTTGATGTATTAACTGTCATACTTTTGAGGTTATCATTTTCTGTTTTGATTTTTCGCATTTCTGGGACTTTAAAATAAATCAGTTCTTTTAAGAACTAATAATATTGATTGTATCGATATTATTTGTGTTTTTTTCATTTAGTTTCTTATATTCATTTTGTTTTTACTCGTGTTTTGTATTTTGTTTTTTTGGTATTGTATTCTATTGTATAAATTTGTAAATAAATAAATTATATATAGGTTATATGTATATTATCACTATGTTCAATTCAAAAATATAGTTATAAATCAAGTAAGAGTGTTTATTTAGATTACAGATTATTTTTTTATTCACATAATCAAATATATGGTGTGAAAAATAAGAGCTTATAATGTCCGTTTTATTTTAAAATATGTTCCATGCGAAGTATACAGTGCAGATGTGTACGGTTTTTGTATTTCGCGCGAAAAAATTTAGTAACTTTTTCTGGTAACTTTCTATAGTTTAAATCTGACTTTCGCATTTACTCCTCCTGGTTTAAAAAAAGAAAGGTCTGTTTGTTTGTCTTACTCTAAACATGTAGGAGTACTCTGATATTTTTGTCTTATTCGCTTAGATCAGATTTGAGCAATTACTCGGAGCGTATACAAACAAACGTAAATTTGTGTAATGCAAGGAACTTGCCAAAACTTTAGTTATTATAAAGAAACAAATATTTGAAAAACATGGGTCTTTTGACAGAAAACGAAATAATAAAAGATGTCGGACAGTAGCAATAAAGACGAAAATGTTCACAAAAAATAAAATTATTCATATAACCTGAATTGAAAAAAATTATAAATAAAAATATTTTATTCATTAATAAAATTTTCGTGCTATAAATATTTTTCACTTTATGATTATGTATGTTAACACTTGATTGAGATTAATTTAAACACAACCCAACTGGAAAAATATCCACAATACTTGTTTGCTCTTTCTTACTCCTCCTAGTAAGAAAATCATGATCTAAGCAGAGATGAGCAACTGCTCGATTGAAACCGAACAAAATTCAAGCAATGACCTGTGCCAAACGAACGCGGATTTCCGCATGGAGTACAAAGAGTAAGACAAACGAACAGAAAATGTATAACAGAAGAAAATCCAGTAAATTTAAATATTACGCGCGTAAACAAGTGAACAGAACATCTCACTGTACTTTTTTACGGTTTGTAGGTGATCGTTCAATGGACGTGGACAGTCTCTAGTGAAGAGTACATTCAGTAGAAAAATGATGAACGTATTCAGTGTAGAGATGGTCTTAACGATACCAAATATCGATACTTTATCGATATGAAGAAAACTGCTGTATCGATACTAATTTGAAGTATCAATATTTGTATCGGGATCTGTTAGTTTTACATTTTAAGTGAAACAGAAAACCTGCCAAATGAGAATTCGACAAATATGAATAATAACACCGACGATTCACAAGAGACAGAGAGTAAAGCTGAAGATTCTCTGTGGAACTCGTTTGAAAAAAAAAATTGCAAGGCAACCTATTTGCAATAACAATAATAATTTGGATTCTAATTTAGAAATTGAGAGATACTTGGCAATACCATTGTTACGTAAGAAAAGTGATCCCTTAAATTGGTGGATTGAAATAAATCTAATTTTCCATGATTGAAAAAACTTTCGGAATGTTACCTTGCCATACCAGCGACATCAATTCCATGCAAACGATTTTTTTCTAAAGCTGGTATTATTATATTTGATAAAAGATCTAATTTATCTACGACGACTGTTGACAAAATGATATTTTTACATTCCAATTTAGAAAAAATCCAATTGTAATTGCATTACTGGCTCTTAAAATGCTAGTCCATATTTTTACTTTTGGGATCGGCGATGCAACCGGCTGTAGAAATAACTTTTCTAGTTCCCAAAACTTTCAGTGATTTTTTAAAATATTATTTAAGTAATCATTTATGCATTTCCTCGTACATATAATTTATGTTATTATTTTATATAGAAGATGTGTTTATTTTGTAAAACAACTATGTATTAAACTTTAATAAAAAAAAAAAATATTGACATTTTATTTAAATTTCGCGCCATAAATTTTTGTATCGATATTATCAATTTTGTATCGATACGCTCCCAGTATCGCTAAGACCATTTTTAGTTCAGTGACCACATGTCTTCTGAATGTGCCCTTAAATTTAGTTTCACTATGAAATATATTTAATGCATGTAAAAACGGTCGAACGGTTAGCTCTCAAGCGTCATCTAATCTTTTTTAAGTGAAATTGTATAACAAAACTTCCCTAAACCTTGATGCAATTATTAATTTGCATAATATTTTATCTAATATTTATGTACGTTGTTTGTATTTCTGTAGAAAATACTTATTTAATATAATATTAAATATTTAATATCATGAAAATGTTAGAAAGAGATGGCATCACTTGTCTCCCTCCCTTCAAAATCATTTGTCGAAAAATTCATACCGAATGTAGGTTTTACATTTTGATAGCATACAGTTTGTGAATAAATAGAATATTTTATGAAGAAAACCAGTTAAAAAATCCATAAAAACGTAAATCAATATTTTATTAAATTTAATATTAGTGAATAATAAGTTATAAAAATGCTGATCAAAGTTAAGGTTAGTTTGTGAAAAACGTTTAAATATAATATATAATGATTATAAATTTATAAATTATAGACACTTACTGGAAAAGAAATTGAAATAGATATAGAACCGACAGATAAAGTAGAAAGGATAAAAGAAAGAGTTGAAGAGAAAGAAGGAATTCCACCCCAACAACAACGACTAATTTTCTCTGGCAAGCAAATGTACTGCAGTATTTTCAATATTTGTTTTTGTACGGAATTTGTGTTCACATATATTTTTTTAAGGAATGATGAAAAAACAGCCCAAGATTACAAAGTGCAAGGAGGATCCGTTTTGCATTTAGTTCTAGCATTACGAGGTGGAAAATAATATCTTTCTGTATTTATTCCAAGTTATAAATATCAAATTTATCATTTATGTTAACAACACATTAATTTATTATGTTTTAAAAGCGAGTATGAAGCTGTTGCGGTATAAATATAATTTTCTTTTTTATAACAAAAATAAATGTAAGAAATCAAAATTTTTTTTTCTTAATTTAGCTTGTTATACGAGGAAAAACTGTTTGATATGTGTTTAAAATATAAATAAATTTTTGAAATATTTGTTTTGTTTGCTTTCTTTACACTTGTATAACTAATTTTTGTTATGTAATAATCATTTTAGAATAAAATCATTAACTTTTTTTCTATTTTTCTGGTTCATTGCTTCGTTATCTAGATGTTTGTGGAAATAACTACATAACCTTCTTAAGAAAATATAACCTCAAATATTTTGAACGTCAAAGAACTGTCAAAATTGCTTAATAATATATAAAATACGTGATTATAAAATTAACAATGAATAAATTTCATAAAGCATTGCACCAATTAGTGCAAAAGAATGGTAAAATTGTGGTTAATATGTTTTAAAATATTCATTCATTTGTTTTTCATTTTTAGAAGTTGAGCCCACCAACTTCGATCAACTATTGGAGAAAAATATTCAAGCAGCATGTGATATATTAAACATAAATTCCTCTTTAGAGAATATTCCACAGATACAAGTTTTTAACAATAGTAGTATAAGATGGAAATATATTTCGTTATCATTTTATATTTTAAACTCTGTAACAGATGATGAGTCACTTCTAAGAATTAACTACATAAATGATGTTAAAAAAGTATTTCAATTTATTGTATCTCTTGGCATTTTACCGTATTTGATACCGGGTGTCGGTATTAGTCTTACGAAACGTGTAAAAAATATTGATAGGATTCCTCCAGAATCTATTTCTGTGGAGGAGCAATATGATAGGTTATCTAGCACAGTAGAAGGTTTATTATCTTGTATCAAATTACCTCATTTGCGAAATTTTGTTATATCAAATCATTTAAATGATATCCTTGCAACATTATTTCAATTATGTTATGCACCAATTAAAAAACCAACAAATGCAGTTGAAAATAAAAACGAATTTTCTATGACGAAAGAATTTTATGATAGAGTTATAAATGAAAAACAAAATTTCCAATTAGAATTAAATAAAATTTTATCTCAAACTTATACTCCGCAAATTATACAAGAATTAATGTTCTTTTATGGAAATTCATTATCACCAAAATGGTTAAAATTAAATAGTTATAAAGTATTAATTAATAAATTACAATTAAGTGATGGAGTTGAATCTTTAATTAAAACTATCTTAGATTTTCGGGCTGTAGACACTGGAGAAAAATGGAAACAATATGACATTATTGTTAAATTATTAATGACAAAACCAATTAATTCTGACGATAAGTATTTTGATAATATATGTTCTCAAGTTTTGAACTTAATTGATAAAACAAAAAGAAATGGAGATATTAACATTAATTTAATACGAATTGTATCGTCTTGCATTAAATATTTTTATGTTCAAGACAAGGATGGCTGTAAAAGATATTTTTTAAATAAAATATTTAATAAATTATTAAAATATTCAACTCAAAACACAAATGAAATAGAATTTGGAGATAAAACATATGAAATTAATGAGATTATTGTTTTATGGTATAGTTGTTTCGTTGAAATGACTCCTACTTTACAGCCTTTGCCAAGTAATTTATTATGTTCAACTGTTGCTATTTTGTTTCACATTTATGTAGCTGCTCGTGATGGTTTAAATTCTAAAACATCAACGAATTTAAAAGATCTGTTAATTAAATGCATTATAGATAGCGAAGGAAATATTAAAAATGTTATATTTGAGTCTTTCTTATTTCAAAAAGAAATAAATGACATAGTTCAATTAAATGAAAAAATTTTGATTACTGTATCCGATAAAGTTATCAATATGGAAAATTCGCAAGCAAATATTCGTATCAGTCCTTTGCAGAGAAGCGAAGCATTTTTAGATTTATTAAAAGATGCAGACATTAAAACTATTATTGTACCATTATGTGTTTATTTGTTAAATATAGCTGTATCTACAAATTCTAGAACAAAAATTCTAACTACTGATTTTCTCCATTTAGAAGATCATGATCTATTACATATAGATGAACAAACAGAACGTAAATTAGTATGTTATAAACTTTTATCTGATCTAATTGGAAATCCAGAAATACATAAATATTTACAAGAAAATTCAGGAAGTATAGTAAATTTTATTGAATGCACTTTAAAAAGTTTTATTGAAAAAAAATTACACAAATCTTTAGATTATGATTCTGAACAGTGTCAAATTATGTTCACATTAATAATGATTTTAAATATAATTTATGAAAAATGTTGTATAACAGACAGGATAAAAGAAATTTTAATGTTAATTATGAAAGAGACATCCAACAATGAAATGAAAATATTAATTGAAAACATATGTTGTTCTACTACACAATCAACTAAATCAAATGTAGAAACTAAAAGTGAATATAAAAAAGCTTTAGAAGATATCTCCGATCCTCTCTTACCAGTGCGAGGACATGCGTTGATGACTTTAGCAAAATTAATTGATGAAAATGATCCAGAAACTATTAAAAACAAACAATATATTTTAAATATATCCCAGGTAAATAAGTAACTTATTAATTACTAGTATATTTAGAATACATACATACATTTATTTATATTTTTTACAATGGAGTGTTACCATTTTTTTAATCCATCTAATGGGTCCATAAACCATTTTTAAATGAAACTCTACAAAGATATGATGATTAATGAAAACCCAACATGAATATTCCTTATAATAAGCAAGATATTATTTTTTAAAGTTTTGCGATGAGTTTGTGACGTCATCAGTGTCAGACCAGTGGCACTGAAATGTTTTTTCATGAGAACATATATTAAATTGTATTTTACATACTTAAATCTTAATTTATATTAATTAAATTCAATACAAACAAAATTAAATTTTATTTTTTCTATTTTATGGTATGGTATTTCATATTCGAAGAATGTTATACAAAAGTTTGAGAGAACAGTGGCGCTAGTTATATCTTTACTCGACAATGGGAATGGAGCGCCCCGCTGTGGAATTATACGCCGAATTCTCATCTTTCATATTTCTGGCCAATATAATCAAATCGACACCCGAACGGTCATAAAATGTTTAATTTGTTATGACTTTTTACTGCATAATATATTTTTAAATTATTTAGCTTTAATGCTTATTAATTAGTTAGTATTTTACGATTTTTATATAAATTTGCAATATATCGAATATGGTTTATGGGCCCATTATAGAGTTAAAATTAATATACTTACGAATAAGACAATCAATGAGAGCGATAGAGATGGATATAGTCCTATCTCTTTCGATTTCGTTGCTTGTATTACTTCGTACAGATGACGTCACTGTGACTTCATAGAAGTTTTAATATAGTTTTCCTCGAATTTTATTAATATTTCACAATACAACATACCTTATCGTGTTCTCAAACTCAATTTGAGGGCGGGAAATATTTAAAACATAAAATCAACTAGTAGATGCTACGTCAAAAATTTAGAATATATTTCTTATTCTTATTATTTTGAACGATTCTAACGAAAATATGGTTTGCAACAAACGCGGGAAACGTAATTCGAAAACTTCATGCAAATTTCTAAACTTCGTTCGTTTCAGAATCAGAATCACTAATTTCCCGCACTTGTTACAAAAATAATAATTTTAGAAATGTGAATTTGCACGATCCTACAATTTCATTTAACAATTATCCTTCTCCACATGTTTCTATCTAGACACACTTCATAACCCCATTCTTATAATATTTCTCACACTTGAAAACGATCTCCATCCTAGCACAAAACTTACAACATCCTTCCACTTACACTTCGGACGTCCACAGACATTCTTCAAATGCTACATTAGTCCTTATAATAATTCTCTTGACATACACTACAAATATCGCAATTATACAACATTTACTCTCAATGCTTCGTCATCCATAGCGCGTCATTCAGAACTTTATAGTAAAACAGACAGAAGCAACATATCAAGTACTTAACAAGTTGTAATTCTATTACAGCAGTTCCTTAAAGACGAAGATTCCTACATTTATCTAAATGCCATTAAGGTTTTGGCAGCTTTGGGAAACTCATTTCCAGAGACTATTCTGAATATTTTAACTCAAGAATATTCTACTAGTTCAAGAGAACTGTTTGAAAAAGATTGCGAAACTAGAATGAAGCTGGGAGAAATTTTACTACGAGTAGTTAAAATTTTAGGTAATTTATGCTTTATTATAGTTAGAAGTATTACAAAATCTTGTAAAAATAAGGCTTATACTGAAAATCGTGTATATAAATCATTTACAAAATAAATTAACGATGTATGAAGTACATAATCGGTACTTGATCTCCAACTGATTTTAAAATTTAGAAAGTATCAATTTTTGTTGATTTATAATGCATTCACGATGTTTCTTCAACAACAAATGAAAAAACTCTGTAGTTCGAATCTGTGTTTCTTTTTATAATTTACGAACAGCACAAGCATAAACAGAAAACTATTTTGTTCGACTTATTTTGCATATTTAAAAATCACAAATTTTGTGGAAACCATTTTTTTTTCATTTCAAATATCTTCAAATGAATCATTTTTGTTCAGATTTGAAGATATTTTAAATAAATTAGTTGGGTTTGTAATGTGACCATATTTGGATTTATACATGCAGTGTGTCGTAAGCAATCCTTGACATAGGCATTTAACAATGGGAAAAGAGTTTTTCGAAATATTGTCTACCCCGTAAAATTTTATTCACAGAATTTTAGATCATAAAATTCTGAATATTGTTGATGCCAAAATTTCTGAACTTACTTCTCTGGTAGTGGTAACTAAGTAAACTTAATTTAAAGGCACGGCAAAAATAAATCTCGTATGCTATTATATAAAAAAAATAAAAAATCGAGTTTACTGTTAAACACCACTTCTGACTACTACTTGGTTTGAAATTCCTACTAGATCTATATTTACTGTACCTTTAAATTAAGTTTACTCAGTTACCAAAGAAGTAAATTTATTTTTTCTTCAAGTGTACAATAATATTCATATTATGCTACTATACACACACTATAGAAGATATTCATTTTATTACTAGTGCAACAATGTTGTTCATTATTGTACTAGTAAAAAAATGTTAGCTTCTTAGTTCACCGCTGGCGGCAGCAGTCGTCACAGCAACGCAAACCATATTGAAAAATTGTTATTTGACAGTTGTATCGTTTGTGTTTTGTAGTGTACACAGCCAACTATGGCTGAAATTGCAAACTCTATAATTAAAACAACTCCAGAAAAATATAAAAAATCCCCAGTTTTCTTTGAAACACTTGAAGAAAAAATAGTATATGTTATTCGGAGCAGAACGCCCTTTTTGTGTTTTACCCAGCTTGCCTGGCCTCGGCTAACGCCTCGGCCGCAATAGCTGGATTCAACACAAAAAGACCGCTTTCTACTCCTAATAACATAATATACTATTTTTTAGCATCAAATAATTCAAAAAATTTGGTCTAATATTCAATGTATGAAGCACCAATATACCTATTAAACTATACACCGCAAAAGGAAAGGAACATTTTGCACTCTTCAAGCGTAGACATGGCCCCTTGCGCGCATGCATCAATTGCATTTGATTCATTATTCGCCTACAGGCTGTGCGCACATGCGCTTATAAACACGTGTCCGAGGACGAATAATTTTACAGATTGTTGGGATACTTGCAAAACAGCCCATTTTTAAATTGATTAATTATTTGTAGTTTATGAGAAAAAAATATTGATTAAATTTTGGAGAACAGGTATATCGACGTCATTTCATTATGGCCCGAGCGTGGGTAGACAAAAGCCGTGTTCCTTTGGGCTATGATTGTGATTTTGTGAATTCGGATTAATATAATCGTGATCCTTTTGAATCATAATTTAAAAATTATATCAAGAAAACCACTTAAATAATATACACGCCAACTTGCGTCAAATGTCATATGTAGAGTATTGCAAACTAACTTATTTTATTTTATAAATAATCTACTGTCAAGTGTTAAAGTCAGTATTAAAAAAGGATCATATTGAAGTAAAAAAAAATGTTCTTGGTACGAAATTATGAAGCATTATTTAAAACAATTTTTTCATGTAACGTCGGTTTTTTCTTTCCTTTCAAAAGTATGATGGATTCTTATATGCTTTTGTAGGATATTCATATTTTCTTTGTCGCAACAACCCCACATTTATAAATTTCTACGCTCGAAAACCTATTGTCAGCCATTTTTAAATATGCTCTGAAATGAGTTTGTGTGATCACTCAAAAAGGATGATTCAGAAGGGAAAGGGGATGGAAACATGACGTAACTTGTATTGACAACTGACAAGTTGCGACATGACATCTGATGGGGAAAATATGAACTTTCCGATTTGATACTATATTGTGACTGTATGCTTGAGTTATATGTGGTTTGATGTCACTCAAGATCTGGTCGAGACACAGGCATTGGGTTTTATAATTTTCCGAAACATGGCCAAAATAAAGTTAAAATTGCGACAAGAGCAGGTGTTGAAATGGATAGACGAAAAGCATGGGAATATCCAATTCGTAGTGCAAAACAAATAACAAAACATATGAAAGTTTATTCTCGTCATTTTAAATCGGATAATTACATATTTCGTGGTGTTTGTCCAGCTTTACACGTGCATTCTACACTAATAATTTTTAAATTTTCTCTAAATGTATTTTGATTTCATGTGGCTTTGCAGAAATTGCACTGGTTTGCAAAGTGCAAATATTACTCACATTATACCGTCATTTTTTAATACTCCACATAATATTATGTGGTTAGCGTTTATAATTCGCTCACCTGCGATCATCAATTTCGATTGATTAAATATATATAAATATATGAAATTATAAATACATTTTAACATATCTTCTATAATACATCTAGAAGTAGCTGTTGCTTCCAGAAATCTAAAATGTTCTGTGATACCAAGCCCCATTTTAAGTGAAAAAATTGCTTTTGTTGTTTGTTTTCATATGTCACAACACTGCGAGTACCAATTCAGAAGCAGCTGATCGGTCCGATGGTGCTGCCGCCATCGGACATGTCAGTTCTCATGTTCTCAATAGTGATCACAAAATGAGAAAGTGGTGATAACAATAGGAAACGAAAAAAAATACTTCTTAATCATGATCACTTTGATCATTTTGATTGTGAATCACAGTCCGAAGGAACACGACAAATGATAGACAATATAGTAAAAGGCGCGAGCAGACACGTGACTCAAGCGACCTTGATGAGCTTGGAATCAGTTGATTTGTGTGCGCTTGCCATTTTGACAGATTTGACAAGAACGATATTTTGACTTATTTTGATTTTGAGCAGCTAAAAAGTTCTTATTTTTTATTTGATGTGTTTGACTGCCTAAAAATGTAAAATATTAACTTTTTAACAATTTAAAATCAAAATAATTTAAAATATTGTTCATGTCAAAGCTGTCAAAGTGACCAAGCGCACACAAATCAGCTGGTTCCAAGCACTTCAAGGGCTTCAAGGTGTGCATTTGTCACGTTAACAACAATAACGTCACTTTGACAAGAAAAATATTTTGACTTATTTTAATTTTGAAGTGCTAAAAAATTATTTTACACTTTTCAGACATGAAATTTGACTTTTTAACAGTTCAAAATTAAAGTAAGTCAAAATATTGTGAAAGAGACAAGCGCTGATTCCAAGCACTTTAAGGTCGTTAGTCGAGTAACGTGTCTGCACGCGCCTTATAACTGTAGAAATTAGGGCATCGAACTCGCCAAAAACTGGGTTCGGTTCAGGTTAATTTATCTGTTGAAAAGTGGGTTCGTTTGCAGTTTTGTTCCGGGTTCTGATTCGATTCGACCCAATGAAAATTGAATTAATGTTTTTTGAATAACAATCTTTATAATAAAAATATTACAAAGTTATGTCATGTTTCATCAGTTTACAACTTGTGAGTGAACTTCAATGAAGCCATCGTCAGAAGCACAACGACTCGTTGCCTAGTGCGAAACGCATCTGTGGTTACTTGTTGTGCTGGCCGGCTTCTGACGATAGCTTCATTAAAGTTGACTCAGAAGTTGTAAACTGGTGAAACATGACGTATCTTTGTAATATTTTTAATATTTTTATTATAATATTTGGTTCACAGAGAAATTCGCAATTTGCTTTTGTAGTTTGCATTTTCATCATAATAAGCTTAACGGGCCTTTTGTGTAACAAAGTGGTTAATATTTATTAGCTGGTTAAAAATTTTGGTAACCAAAAATCCAATTTTTTGTTATATGTATATCAACATACTTGACTGGTTAAAATGTTTACCAGTTGTAGTTGTAATCACTAACTTACACAATAGGCCCGATAGTTAATTTTATATGTTATAACATGACACATAATATTGAAATTCCATTTTAGTCATATACCCCATTGTTGTTCAGAAAACTTATGTTTTAATAATTCAATAAAGATATTTTATTGTTGAATAGTTTGTTACATTTTTATTTTTTTATGATTATATCACTGAAATAAATGTTTTTTATTAGGCTGTCAATATATATTAAAAGTATAATTTACTCATAATTACATATTATTTTTAACTTCACAATTTTTCCCAAAATAACACCTATTACATTTTAGGTGATAATGCTCCAAAATATAAATCCATCCTTTTGAATACATTCCTTTCCGGAGTTCGTGATGAAGACCACCTTATGCGCGCTTCCAGTCTGTCTAATTTGGGAGAAGTTTGCAGAGTTTTAGGGTATAAATTAGGGAGTGTTGTTTCAGAAGTAAGAAAAAAGTATTAATATTTTTTCTTTCAAACTTATCATCCAATTTTCAGGTTCTGAATTGTATTCATGCTGTAATAGCAACAGATAAAGCAGTAGAAGCCAGAAGAGCTGCTGTATCTGTTATTCGCTACTTATTTGTTGGTTTGGAAAAAAACACCATTGTGTTCTTAAAGGATGAAATTCTACCAATTTATAGGACTTTAAAAGTAGTCTATTCGAGTGATCCTGATGATACAACTCGCCTACAAGCTCAATTAGCCTTAGAAGAATTAAATGCAAACGTCCGTGATTATATTTTTCCAACAGTTAAATTGGAAAAAAAGATTGTTATGTTAAATTAATTGTAACCGTAATGTGAAAATAATTGTATAGTTTTTATAATTTATTACATGTTTAAGAGAAAATAGAACACATGATTATTTCTCAGTTTAAAATATTGTAACTTACGTCCTATCTGACATTATGAAATAAAGATATTTATATTATGATTACAGGTATTTATTTACAACATCTTATAATCATAGTTTGATAATGGAGTCATTTAAAAACATCCTTTTTTATAAAATTGTGAAATCCGTCTCATTTAATAAATATAGTGATATAAAATAATGTGAAATATGCGACTTTTCATTCATAAATTTGCTAATAAAATTCGTGACGTCACGGTTTGTTACTCACACAAAGACATTCGTCTCACACACACATTCACGGTACACGTAGTTTCCGTTTGGTGTTGTAAACAAACTGACCTAAAATTGTGACAGGTGACAACAGAGTTAAGAGTAAAGGTATGTAAATATAACATTTATTAAAAGGCGATTTCGGGCGACATACCCGTTCACTTGCTCGGATTAGTTACAGTCAGTTACGGTATGATGTGGTCAGTGGCAGAGACAACTAATCTACTAACGTAGAGAGACTTGACAAATCCATGTTAATCTGTTGTTATAGAAGTTGAACCTAGCGACATCTATTCTTCCGACCAAGGTACTATATTAAATTCAAATGGAATGGCGGGCAGTTTATTTTACTTGGAACCACGTCAAATAATAGAAAAATAAAACAAGCATATACATTATAAAAATATATTTGTAACAAAAATTGTAATAATGAAATAACAAAAAATAATAATGAAAACAAGAAAAGTAACAAAAAATAATAACAAAAATAAAGTAATTTATAATAACAAAAACAAAACAAAAAATTAACAGTAACTAATAGAAACTAACTTTTCCGTATATTGCTATATAATTGTCGACGACATCATTTGTTCTTACGTCTTTTTTTACAATTTTCGTTCGGAAAACTCCCTCGTCGAAATGCAAGTCACAAACACGAAAATGTGCTTTTATGGACTGGGGAGTATCACGTACCACCTCCGCAATACCTAGATTTTTAACCCAAATTTCCAACGTAGATTCCTTTCCTGGCAAACAGAAGAAACCTAATCCAGGGTTATCCTTGTAGGAACTTGTGCAAGCAGGCACAATACATTTATGAGTCCTCATAGCTGAAACAAACGAAAAAAATAAATTATTCACTCTAATATTTAATTAAATTTTATCATATTAGTGAGTCTGTATCTACAAATATATTTCAATGTTAATCGATGAAAAATATTGTTTCATTACCTACATGTTCATTTGTTAATTATATTTCGCAACACATTCCTGTACAAACATATTTTTTTCGCTTCATGCAGCATATTTCACATAAATTAAAATGTTGCTAACGGATTATATTTAATATTAACGACACATTATTGAAAATTTTTATAATGTTAATAACAAAACTATGAATTACATGCATCCTTACCTCTTAAATGTAGTATAAAATGACAACACAGTAGATCACGAACTCCCAAAAACTTTGGAAATGACAAACGAACAAATATTTCACAAACACTGGTGACTAGGCACAGGTAAATGAAATACAGAATTATTATCGAACTGTGCTCATTATTTATAGCAGGTACTCCAGCCCTCCTACAATTAGGGCGTATTGTTTTCCCAACCCCTTCCATAATCTGCTGCATCTTCCAAATTTTCTTAAAGTTAATAAGCCACTGATTGGGTAGGTATTTCACCCCTTCTGGATGATAATGACCTATGGAAACGTTGGAATATTACAATGTTGCAAATTCAATTTTAATTCCTAAATTGACAATATAGAATTGAAATGTACTAGATTTGCAATGTCTTTTGTTAACTAATATATAACAACCAAAAAATTTGATCGCGAAATATTGCTTTCCGCGCCCTAATTTTTGTAGAATAATGTTTTTAATTCTTGCGTATTAATGTTCAAATTTGAAACTGTATATTTTTGTTTCATCATAGCTAAAAATGTAAGCCTTGCACTAACAAGACCAAATTTTTAGCGGTTCATACCAAAAAAGTTAAATCGAAATTTTGCCAGCAATGCGTAATAATTCACTTGACATTTCATTTCGACGCAGTATTATCAATGTAAGAAATGCAACTGGCCACATACTTTCATATGTTTTACTTACCCTCCAAAAAGTTAAATCGAAATTTTGACAGCAATGCATAATAATTCACTTGACATTTCATTCCGACGCAATATTATCAATGTAAGAAATGCAACCGGCCACATACTTTCATATATTTACTTACCCTCCCAAAAAGAAAGAAAGAACATTTTCTTCAATAACGTTATTGTGTTAGTTAAAACTTCCATTATTTTCTTACAAATTTTCAAACACAATGGCAGTTACGATTGTGCTTCCATCTAACCAGATCATATTGTTATACTTGTGCTTTAATTTAGGGTACCTATATACTCAGGGTATGGCCATGACGTACTCGCGTTTCGTCCGCCATTAGAGGGCCACTGTCATATTCGTTGTTGTTGCGCAAATTATTATGTATTTTCGTGGCTACTTGCTTTATTTTAATGCAAAACACATTTAAATATACTTCTAATATTTATTTAAAGTGTAAGTAATACTGTTACTTTATTTATTTGTATATTTTCTTGGGATACTGAGTACGATGACTGGCAATATTGAAAACACATAAAAATGACCAATATTAAGCACAAACATTTAATTTTTTAAAAGGTAAGTTTAAAATATATACTTATTATGTAAATAATAACCACAGTTATTAAATTTGATGTGATAATAACAACCTATATCATATGCTATACATAACCTCCAAATCTGTGTCATAATAATAATTGTGTATCTCTTAAATAAATGAATTTTTATTACCTTTATAGATTCATAGTGTGATTATTTAATATTCCTATATAATATAATATCACATTTCTTACAAATAACTAGGGAAATGAATTATCAGTATGTTTGACATTAGCTCGCTTATGGCGGCGATCTTGCCTCATGGCCATACCCTGTATATAAAGGTACCCTACTTTAATTTGACTTTTGATGCCATCTACACCTGCGACCAACTAACTAAAATCCCCTTTCCCCGCCTACACCTACTTCTATAACAGATCTGCCTATCTATTTGTCACCCCCCTGGTCAGTGGTGGCGCCAAAAATCGTCTGGTTTACTTGTTGACACTGTGCTTGGTGGTTATGTATATTCTACGACATTTAAAACTGTCAAAAATAGTATCGCATATTTCTACAATATTTCAATTAACAGAGAAAGATAGTTTATCTATATTTGAAATATCTAAAAAAAGGCAATGAAAAAATCCACGACACCGACTGTTCTGACTTTTGACATTTCAGAAGAAAATGACATAATAAACAGAGACAGAAATAGTGAACAGGAAGCTGACCCGGCTCGAAAACCCGTTCAGCTGTAAACACTGATCCAAGCATACGGGGTAAGCTGTTCCTAGCGCCCGAATGTGTGAACGCACCTGAACGCAAATACCGCAAGTGAACGGTTGTCGTCCGAAATAAATATCAATAGTTGTATGAAATATGTTTTTAGTTAACAATATGTGAACAATATGTTGCTGTCACAAAATTACTGACAAGTGATAACCCATATAATCATTGATCCAAAAAAAAAAAAAAAAACCGGTAGAGGTCTACTGCCGCATCCGTTAAGCCGTGACCAAATATTTAAAATTAAAGACAACTTTAAAAAAATCATATCTCTGATTCTAAAGACTTTTAAAGTGTAAAACATACACCTACATATTTACCCACATATATATCACTCACTGTTCATTGCTCGTTGCTTCTAAATAACAGAGAATGTGTTGACTGATTTTTGCGACGGATTTATATAGCGCGATGTCCTTCTGGAACTTTCCGACGCGGCAATAACATCGAATACAAAGAATCTACCAGTGGCGGCGCTCGCATTTGGGCGCGTCGGTTGAGTGTGCTACATTATTTATTCGCTAGAAAATGATATTTTATAAGATCTTATGCAGTAAGATGATTAAGGTGAATTTTGCTTTAATGAGTTACAAAAAAATATTTCTTAATAAATAAAGATTTGATTTTTCACGTTCTAATATTTAATTTGTATAAAATTAAAACTATCATAGGTGAAAAATGTGTGTTTGTTATAGTCCACAATTTCATTTTATTAAGTACCGATTAAAACATTAAAACATGAACAAATTAGTATCGGTATTTGCAGCACTTATAAAAATTTAATTTTCTTTGAAAATATCTGAACCTCGTTTCAAATTAATTAGTGATTAAAGATAAAAATGATCTAAGTTTGAATTTCATAATGTAATGTGCGCCCCTGACTTAAGAGCATACAAGCGCCGCCACTGGTAGAATATTCCCAAGCATTGACGTAATCCCCGGCGGCGGAAAAATCCATACGCCTAGACGTATTAATTACACCGGTGGGCTGCTCCTTTGTATTCGATGAAAATATGGAAAACATTCCAGAGAAATGACGCACTATATACGCACGTCAGAGAAGCCAGCAAACACAGTCTGATATATAGAAGCAACGAGCAATGAACAGTTGGTGATATAAATAAACAGTCTACGGGTGGTGAACATAAATAAATGTAGTTATATAAATAAATATAGTGATATAAATATTGTTTAAATAAATAATCTTATTGTTTAAGCATTTAATAATATTCTTAGTCTTAAATTAGTGTTTATAATTATTTAATCATAGTGTTAGTTATTTTTATCATCTTTTTAATATTTATCCTAATTATTTATCGTTTAATAAACGTATTATTTTAATTAATAATATTTCTCTGATTTTTACACTTCACCCAAATAAATAAACGTTAAAATAATCTTATTGTAACTGTTGTTTTACAAAAGGTTTCTCGTGCTAAATAAATATGTGCGATAAAATAATAGAGAAGCTGTATTAGATGAGGAGTATTATGAAAATTTCTTTAAAATATGCGGCAATGTAAAATCAACTGTACTGCCCAATAATATTATAAATAAACTGAGCAATATTGAACATAAATTAAATATAAAACACAACAATTTAATTTCAATGACAACGAGTGAAAAAGTAACACAAATTAGAGAGAATAATGAGCCATGACTGTGGCTTGAAATAAAACAATTGTAACTATTATTATTAAACGAAATATTTTTTTCCGTCGACCGTTTATTAATAGGCTATCTTAATGTATAGAAAATCATTCATTAATGACCCCTATTAATGCATGATTTTTTATTAATAAACGATTTTTTGGGAGCGTTCACCACATGGAACACAGCATGTATTTTGCTAACGCTAAGTTGTAGCAAAAAGGTAGACAGAATTAAAAGTCATGCTTTTGACACCTACTAGCTAGGTATATTCACGTAGCATACCTTTAAAATGAATTTGAAAGAATAAAATTCCTCAAATAACATAAAAAACCGCTTGCGTTGTCCAGCATTAAGTACACTGAACGCACCCACTGAAAACAATTGATGACAAAACTTATTGATTTTCCGACGTACAATTTGACGTTCGGTCAACCATTACTAACCTAAAAAAATTTGTCATGGAATAAAATTAGATTTTCCATTTAAGTAAGATACGGTCAACGAAAAAATATTGTAACTAACACGTGTGTTAATTGGCGATTAATGATCTCAACAATTAACGCGTTCGCTACGCTCACGCGTTAAAATGTCTCGATCATTAATCGCCCTCATTAACACACTTGATAGTTAAATAACTATTTTGTCATAATAATACAGAAAATAAGAATAAGGAACACTTAATAACAACATAGCTCACTATTCTCTTTTCGACTAGGTATATAAAAAAGTGCCCGCCATTTTACTTTTTAATAATGTAACATGATTATAAAGCAAATTTGATGTACTTTTCAAATTAAAAAAAAATAGTATGTTCCATTTGAAATTTCAAAGTTGATATTAATTATTAATAAACCGGAAGTGGTATCATGAATTTACATCCGTCATCAAGTAGCTTACATGCTGCTGTATAAATCTTGTTATATTGTAGCGCGCGCCGACCCGACGCGCCGAATGCTTGCGCCGCTACTGATAACATGTTCGCGAACGATGACGTAATCCCTTCTATTAGAAACCAATATAATTAATTGATGAAAGATCTCAAAAAATACATAACGGAAAACAGATCCAAACAAATATAATAATCCCTAATCCCTGGGTGGTCCAGACTCTCTCCTGCGAGCGCCAATAGCCTGGAACAGAAAAAAAGATGAGTGCGTGCTTAGGATCCACGTAAAACGGCCTAGGATTAGGTATAGTTCATCCAGGGATCATGTTCCGAAGACTCGTTATCGTTTTATTATGGGTTCACAATAGCTAAAACCGCAATGCCAAAATATTTCGGTCCGTACAGTCGACCAGTTCAGTATTTGCAATGCTGGTATATATTTTACGCCCAGTATTCGACTGTAGACCAAGACTGCACTTTTCAGATTTTCTAAACCGATTACCAGGGCTGTATTTGCTAATATTTAAAATTTTAATGCGTTAATCTTTTGAACTTAGAATTTCCCTAATTTTCTTATAGCTTATTATAAGGTCTGTGAACTTGGAAGGATTATAAAACCGTTATTTGTGGCTATGTAGGTATATAAATAGGTGGTGAGTTTAATTATTTTCACTTGTCATTTGTACCTCCTAACTAGTGTACGAAGGCTGAAAGAGTTTTTTGTTTTGTTAAATTAAATTCAACAGTCAACAACGTTAACAATGTTTCGCCCGTGGGAAGAAAACGAAGAATTAGAAAGTGCTAGTAAAAGTGTATTACCATCGCCTAATATATTGAAACCTTTTTTGCACGAACATAGACAACAAATCGTGTTGAATGTTTACAATGGACTTTTGGAGGAATATGAAGAATCAGTTGCTCTTAAGAAAACTTGCCAACTAACAAAGGTATGTGATAAAACTGTTAAAAAAATTATCAGAAACATCTTTTGCAGACTATCATGAAAATATGTCGGCTGAACTCTTCGAACGTTGGTTTGAAAATAATTTACTTCTTAATATTGCACCAAATTCAGTAATAGTCATGGATAATGCCACCTACCATTCGCGACAAGAGAATAAAATTCCGAGGACAGCAACAAGAAAGGCTGAAATAATAGATTTTTAGTAAAGAAAAATATGCCAATACCAGAAAGGACAACAAAAAATGATTTACTTAAAATTATAAAAGAGCAGAATTTTGATAAGTCTTACGTTATAGACAATATGGCACAACAGGCAGGGCATAAAATATTACGTTTACCACCTTATTATTGCATATTCAATCCGATTGAGTTAATTTGGAGCCAACTAAAAAACAATGTTAGATCAAAAAATGTATCACCACAATTAAATTCTAGTGTAGTTCAATTAGTCAGGGAAGACGTTGAAAATATTGGCCAGCAACAATGGAGTAACTGTATTCAACATATCATAAAAGAAGAAAATAAATTTATATCACTTTACAAAGACGTGAATCCATTAATTATATCTTTAAGGGATTCAGATATGTCCGATAACAATTCTGAAGACGAAGACGAGTGCACGATGTCCGAATAAATATTCATATATTTTTTTAAATGACATGTGGTTATAGGCCTCTTGGGGAAATCGCCACTATAAACAAAGATTAACGGTCCGCAATTAGTACCTCCTGCGTGGTCACGGAAATCTGATTATACAATATATTTTTTAAAACAGTTAAATATTAAACAATTTTTTTTTACTGTTTTGAAAAGTAAAATGTGTGAAATGAAATATTTCAAACCCCTACTCAAATTTTTCATTACAGCCCTGGCACATGCCAGGCTATTGGGACCCTCTATTGTACTGCCGTAATAAAACGATAACGAGTCTTCGGAACATGATCCCTGGATGAACTATACCAGTCCCAGCCGCACTGTAGACTCTTCCTTAGCCCGCAAGCGAGGGTACAACTAAACCGCAGAATAGCTCTTCATCAACACCGCAGTGGAGGGCAACAACAAATAGTAACAACACAACTCTAGAACTCACCGTTACTCAAAAATAAATAAATACATCCTCTATACCCTGATGTCGCTTCAGCAGCTCTAGCACAACTGACCGATACCTAAATAAACAATAATTTAATATATACGATCATGTAATTCAATATAAAGCTGAAATTAAATGATTAAAGAAGGAAGTAACTAAACATAATACTTGCATAACTCAAAATGCCGCTAACAGTTCGGCTATCCTGACTCTCTTCGCGTCCCCGTGAACTAATCCGCGACACCGTATAAGTCAACATCGGATTAGCTAACCTCACTTGATGAATCAGACATTCCTTGTGGTGCTATTTAGGGTATCATAAGATCTATAGCGATTACATTACTGTACTTTGCTCGTTGACTACGTTTTGATCCGGCGAGTATCCAGTCAGCTTGTTCGATATGAAAAATTCCAAATTCTGCATCGACGTGAGCCATTGGTAATACTGGGCTATATTCTAAATCGAATGAATATACCTGCAGTTCCAGCCACCATCTTCCAATCCTAGGTAGCAAACTCTTTTTAGTGCTAGCAGTTCGTAGTGCATTGCCGTCTGGTACTAATTTAAAATGTGTTCCCAGTAGATATTCTCTAAATTTCTTCAACGTTGCGATTACTGTTAAAATCTCCAGCTCATACGAATGATACTTCATTTCCGGTGGTGAAGTTTGGCTACTGAAATAAGCAACTAGGTGAAATTTACTTGTGTCCAATTTCTGCAGCAGGATTCCTCCTAATCCTAACTTGCTGGCATCCATGTGCACCTCTGTTTTGGCATTCGAATTGTAGAGTCGCAAAAGTGGTCGTTCCGTAAGCTTTTCTTTTAGTTCTTCTGTTCTTTTGCTTCCCAACACCACGGTGTATCTTTTCTCGTTAGAGTAGTAATCGGTCGCACAATCTTAGCGTAATCTTTAATGAAGTGTCGAAAATAACTTGTAGGTCCTACAAACAATCTTACTTGATGCGCATTCGTCGGTGTCTGAAATCCGGTGACGGTTTTTATTTTCCCCTTTACAGTTCGAACTCCATCTCGATCAATCTGAAATCCTAAATAATTGACGCTGCTCTGAAAAAATAATATTTCTTCTTATTCAGTGTCAAGTTGTTTGCCCTAAAATGTCAAACAGTGTCGTTTGTCGCTGAATTCTGTCATGATGATGATGGGCAGATAATCTCGTCTAAGTAAGCTATGGTGATGATGTTACGACATGATCCTAGAACTTTGTTAGCCAACCTCTGAAAAACTAATGGTTCATTAGATAATCCAAAAGGGAGACGATTAAACTCGTAATGTCCGTCCGGTGTTACAAATGCAGTTTTGTACTTCGAGCTTTCCGCGATAGGTATCTGGTAGTATCCTGACGTCATACCTAAAGTTGTGAAGTACATCGCTCCTTGCAATCGATCCAGTTGGTCGTCAATCCTTTGTAATGGATGTCTGCCTTTCACTGTTACTTTGTTTAAATGCCTGTAGTCGATACACATTTGCTCTTGTTCGCTCTTTTTCTTCACTAGTAGAATCGGTGCTGAAAAGGGTGAAGTTGATTCGCGTTTAATATCGCCATCCAGAAGCTCTTGTACCGTTTCCTGAACCTGTTTTCTTTCTGAAATTGACAATCTATACGGCCAGTAAGTAATGGGTTTGTCATCAACCAGTAAAATATCCAGTTCGGTCGCATTCGTGCATCGAATATCCTTCACAGTTTTTGCAAAACAATCTCTATATTCCTGCAGTAGACGTATCAGTTGTTCGCCGTTGAGCCTCACATATATCCGTGTAGTTTATCCTCCGTAAATTCCTTTATTTTTCTGTGTATTATCAGCTTAACACTTCCATCCTCTTGCTACAATTTTGTCCTTCTGAAATGTTAACCTGCATCTGATAAGTTCACAACTGGTAGAACACATACCATATCCTTGTCTGCTACTACAATTGTTCGCGGAAATACGTGCTCGTTTCTTTCAGGTGTTCGTACTCTTAAATCCACAAAAAGTTCTTCTTTGTCCTCCACATGGTAGATCACATATCCTACATATCCTGGAGATATAACAGTTGCATGTTTGGCCCAAATGTTTACCTTCGTACAGAGTGTCGCTTCAATTTCACTGGATGGTGAGTAGTTTTTCCTGAAAAATCTTAGCCGATTTGCATCCTTGTACACAACTACTTCCGGTGATTTCGTGAAAGGCTGTCCAATAATGATGGGTATTGTAACGTCGCCGCCACCGCCGCTCCGTAGCCCTCGCCGCCGCCGCGCCATAGCTGGCGCCGCTGTGTCGCGCCCGTATGTCCGCGCGTAACAGACCTGTTCGGACCTGTCGCGATGACGTGATCTATTGTGCATGCTGTTTATCTTGCGAGTATTCTAGTCGTTTCTAGAACAAAACTCGCCGGGTATATAAGTACGTCGGAGAGGCCAACGGGACAGTTTGTGATATGGAAGTAACGAGTAAAGAAGTCTGATATAAATAAGCATCGGTGATATAAACAAATAGTCGACAAGAAGTGAACATAAATGTAATTAGTGACATAAATTGTAGTGTTAATTGTTTAAATAATAGTTATTTGTATATCAAGGCCGCGAAATCACTCTTTAGCGTACCGAGAGAAAAATTGTCGCCGAGGCCGCTTGCGGCCGAGGCAAGACAATCTCGAGGACGCTAAAGGATTTCGCGGACAAGGTGTACACAATATTTTTTGTGCAACCGTAAAAAATATGTAATTACAAATTTTATTAATTTTAAATAGTTTCACTGTAAATTGAAAGTTGGCTTTCTAGGTAGCTATGGAATTAACATTTGATAAACAAAACAATTAGTTTTGAAAAAATAATAGTGATTGTTTACTCAATTTCGCGGCCGTTACCATGACAGCGGCCGCGAAATCCATTTCGCGGCCGTTTCCATAACAACAACCGCGAAATTCAATTTCGTGGCCTATATTGCGGCTGAGAAATGCCTATTTCGCGGCCGGTTGCACATAAATAATCTTAGTGTTTAAGTGTCTTATAATATTCTTAGTCTTTAAATTAGTGTTAATATTTGTTTATCATAGTGTTAGTTAAATTTATTATCTTTTAATATTCCTTTTTAATATTTATTTATCGTTTAATAAACGTATTCTTTTAATTAATAATATTTCTGTTATTTGTACACTTCACCCATATAAATAAAACGTAACAATTGGTGTCAGGTGTGGGGTTGTTAATAAACTGTGAAGTGTAAATAAAAATAAACAAAATGGCGCCACAGCGATACCGAGTACAAAAGAACTAGGTCACGGCGTAATTAACATGTTTCATCTTGTATGGGTTTTCCCCGGGGGATTACGTCAACGGGGTAATTCCGGCGAAGGGATTACTCATCGTTCGCGAACATGCTATCAGTGGCGGCGCAAGTATACTCTTCTCTCAGGGGCGCACGTTACATTAATATATTCTTTAACTAAATGTTCATTTTGCTTACAAGTATAACAATTTTTAATTAATGGTGGTTCTCATTCAATATGGTCTCTGTGTTGGTAGATTGTAATGATCCGTACACGGTAATCTCCTTATGATGTCCAAGTGGGCCTTAAATTTGTATGGTAAATTCATCAAAATTTCTTGCAACTCAAATCTTTGGAACAGATCTATTTTTATTTATTTTATTTTTACCCTGAACAATTATTTTTTCCAAAATAACTTTTACATTTTAAGTGATACTGCTCCAAAATATAAATCTATTCTTTTGAATACATGCCTTTTCGGAGTTCGTGATGAAGAAAACCTTATGCGCGCTTCCAATCTATCTAATTTGGAATAAGTTTGCAGCAAGCTCAATTAGCCTTGGAAGAATTAAATGCAAACGTCCATGATTATATTTTTCCAACATTTAAATTGGAAAAAAAGATTGTTATGTTAAATGAACTGTAACCGTAATGTGAAAATAATTGTATAGTTTTTATAATCTTATTACATTTTTAAGAGAAAACATAAAACATGATTATTCCACAGTTTAAAAAATTTAAACTTTTCATTTTTTATTCATTTTATAAATTGTAGAGTATTGTATAGTTTTTTTGTAGTAATTTAATCTTAACGTATTGTTAAAAGAAAACAACATTTGATTATATCTCAATTTTTATTAACGATATACAGGGTGTTATAATTTAGTGGACCCAGCAAATATCTCGCTTATTTATTAAGTTAGTAATCTCTTTCATATAACATGATTTATACAGCAACATGTAAGCTACTTGATGACGGATGTACATTCATGATAACACTTCCGGTTTATTAGTAATTAATATCAACTTTGAAATTTCAAATAGAACATGATATATTTTTTACAAATTTGAAAAGTACATCAAATTTGCTTTACAATCACGTAAAATAATCCATATGTTACATTATTAAAAAGTAAAATGTGCGGGCACTTTTTTATACACCTAGTCGAAAAGAGAATAGTGAGCCATGACTGTGTAGATTGAAATAAAACAATGAACTAAAACAATTGTAACTATTATTATTAAACGAAATAATATTTTTTTGTCATAATAATACAGAAAATAAGAATAAGGAACATTTAATAACAACATGGCTCACTATTCTCTTTTCGACTACGTGTATAAAAAAGTGCCCGCCATTTTACTTTTTAATAATGTAACATATGAATTATTTTACATGATTATAAAGCAAATTTGATGTACTTTTCAAATTAAAAAAATAGTATGTTCCATTTGAAATTTCAAAGTTAATATTAATTACTAATAAACCGGAAATGGTATCATGAATGTACATCCGTTATCAAGTAGCTTACATGTTGCTGTATAAATCAAGTTATATGAAAGAAATTACTAACTTAATAAATAAGCGAGATTTTTGCTAGGTCCATTAAAATATAACGTCCTGTATAATAGGTGTATTGCCGCTTTACGCTGTGCAATCTATAAATGGATGTACGAATATACTATGCTAAATTATTTCTGTGCGATGTGCGACTTATAAATCCACTCACAGAAAACATGTTGCGGTATATGGTTTTATTTTTCTTTACTGTTGTACGGGCTATTGTAAGTTAATAAGACATAAAAGTTATAATTAATAATAAAATATTGTTTTATTAGTTAAATTTCCCTGTAATTGAAATAAATTCAGGTATAATAGAGGGCCGGTATGTACAAAGTGAAATAATAAATAAATCTTATTACGCTTTCCAAGGAATTCCATATGCTGAACTACCTATTGGAAATTTAAGATTTCAGGTAAAATATTGTTTTTTAATTTTATTTAGTCATAAACATAATATACTTTTATATGCTTCTGGTGAATATTTATACATGTATGTTTTATTATTAATTTGACAAAAAAATTACATTATACAATTTTGAGGAGGTCTTGAAACTACTAAAAATTCACGGATAACAGATAATATAATTTCTATAATGTACACTTCTGTGCAATAAAATTAAGCATACAAAATATTTTATAGTTTCAAGTGGATGCCTAGCAACGAAAATATGTAAATTTGTCATTTTTCTTATTAATGTCAAAATGTCGCGTCATTTAGACAGTAATTCTAAGATTAGTATTATAACTAGAATAGAAGATGGTTTCTCTATAAGACAAATCGCTCGATTGATGAACACCGTCTTCAGAATTAAGAAACGCTAAGTGCTAAGTAAGTTTTTCTATTTTTTTATCAATTTTATAGCGATCAAGTATGGTGTTTGTCATTCATTGCAACTAATGCTAATCAATTAAAATAAACAAGAAATACACAATTAAAATTTGCGAAAAATAGTCGCAAAATTTGTGCTTAATTTTATTGCACAGAAGTGTACATGCTAGCTATAGAATATAGTTATCATTTATCAATGAAGTTTAATTAATTTTAAAATTTCATAAAAACATTATTTATAAAATATATTTAGAATTTAATTTTAAGCTCAAATTTAAAAAAGCTCATGTTGTCAACTGGTCATTTAAACTGAAATTTTTCGTTAAAATAGACAAAAATGTAGAAAAGAATTGGGTATATGAAATATATTAAAATTTACAAAAAAATATGTATTGAAAATTGTATGAAAATATTTAACTTATACATTTAAAGGAAAAATAAATTAGTCGGAATGTAGTCTTAAGGTATTTATTTTATTTTAAACCGTTTCGATTACACAGTGATCATCTTCAAGGTTAAATCAAGGCAAAAAAAATATTTGTAAGAAAACGTTAACAAACATGGATAAAAACTTATGTGAAATGTACCGTTTAAACTATAAATTTTTTAATAGGGCACAAGGAAAAACAAATTTTCTAAAACTACATTTAAAGTTTGCATGATTGTGGAACTGTCTGTGTAATGGCGTCGTAGAATGGCGTTACCATTTAACATTACTACTCGTATAAAAATATTACAAAGTTCCGTTATGTTTCACAAGTTTACAACTTCTGAGTTAACTTTTTTCAAGCCATCGTCAGAGGCCGGCCACCACAGCCGCGTTTCGCACTATTTAGTGCTCATCAGTGTGGTGCTACCTGAGTGCAAAACGCGTCTGTGGTTACTTGTTGTGCTGGCCGGCTTCTGACGATGGCTTGAAAAAAAATCTGTTGTGGCCATCACAATACCTCTAGCGTTCTTTCCATTGTGGTATATATAAGTACTGTATTTAACATTTCTTGTACACACAAAAAATTCTAATTACACCTAACCTTTATATTTACGTATTTATATATATATATAATTTCAAATTCATTCTATTAGCAAGTTTTCTCTATTTCTTCCAAATGTTCGAGGTTTTTCCAATTCATTAACGGAATTGGCGTTATTTCTGAAGGTTATGTAATATACCTAAATATAAAATTAATAATACAGTAAGAAATATTAAATATCGTTCCCAGAAAAAGCCTTCAGTACTATCTCTGATTTTTTTACACTGACATTAATGACATTTATTTACCAATTACAGACATTTTAATTTCTCAAATAATTACCATGGAGATGTTTGGGCTGTGAGCAAGCTGTGAGATTTAATACAACAGATTATTTTCTAGATTATATATCTATATTTTTAAATCTATAGAAAGTATATTTATTACTTCCTTGTACGTAAGTAAAGGAAGTATTGTAATCGCGAAAAATTTCGGTTTTCAGATTTCAGCGGAAATATCCATTTTGATCATTCCTTGAATCCATTTTGACTAATTTCGTCGTGACGTCTGTACGTACGTACGTATCTCGCATAACTCAAAAACGGTAAGCCGTAGAAAGTTGAAATTTTGTATTTAGGACTCCTATAACATCTAGTTGTGCACCTCCCTTTCTGGTTATTACACAATTTCCAGAAGTGGCACTTTACATGAAGGCTATAATAGATTTTAATGAAAAACTGTTTTAAAATATAATCCAATACTTTTCAAATTTGGTATACAAGACTTTTATGTCAATCGAAATAACATAATAGATTTTGGTTAAAATAGGCTAACCGGAAGTGGTACATTACTTGAAGTTGTTAACAATTTTTCTTGAATAAAATGATTTTATTTTGATTTTAGAAATAAATGCTTCAAATACGTACGGACGTACGTATCTCGCATAACTCAAAAACGGTAAGCCGTAGAAAGTTGAAATTTTGTATTTAGGACTCTTATAATATCTAGTTGTGCACCTCCCTTTCTGGTTATTACACTATTTTCAGAAGTGGTACTTTACATGAAGCCTATAATAGATTTTAATGAAAAATTGTTTTAAAATATAATCCAAAACTTTTCAAATTTGGTATACAAGACTTTTATGTCAATCGAAATAACATAATAGATTTTGGTTAAAATAGGCTAACCGGAAGTGGTACATTACTTGAAGTTGTTAACAGTTTTTCTTTAATAAAATGACTTTATTTTGATTTTAGAAATAAATGCTTCAAATAAAAGTTATAGAGAATTAATTTCTGCGTCTAGCACATCAAGTATTATTAAATTAGCCCTTTGTATAAGCGAGATATGTAAATTTAAAAATTATATACTTTTTTGTTTTTGTTATAAAGCTTGCTATGGATTAGGACAAAAACATAAAAAAAATGTTCATGTCAAATTAGGTTAAATACGTGCAATTTTATGATTCGTACAATAACAAATATTATATTTTTATTGTGAAATTAGTCATAATCATTGTTGTAATAAAATATTTCTTTGTTGTAATCAAAACTCTCTTTAAAAAGAACCGGGTTAGATTATGGTCGCTATATATCTTACTGTTTTGAAGTTAAAATTAATATTTTGTAATTTATTTATTAAAAAAATATGTATAGTTTAATAATCGTACAAGGAAGTCGTGTGGTGTCCACATCAGATTTTTATAAAAAGTTACGCATCACTGGTTTACATCTTCGTATATTAGATGTTAGAAAATTGAAATTCATTACAAATCTTGAAAATTCGATATGTTAAGGTTAAATATATACAGTAGCAAGTACGCGCGTGAATTTTGTATTTGATATTTTATTCATTTTGTTTGTTGCAATTATTACGTGTTTCTTTGATACTTGTGGCTTTGTAATTTATTTTATATAATGGTTTCAAATAGAAATTCTCAATGGGGTCATTTAAAAAAAAATCATTGTTTTTTTTTTATAAAATCGTGAAATCCGTCTCATTTAATAAATATAGTAATATAAAATAACTTGAAATATACGAATTTTCATTCATAAATTTGCTAATAAACTTTCGAGGCTGTAAAATTCATGATGTCATGGCTTGTTATAAAAAAGACATTTCTCTCACACACACACAACGGTCCACGTAGTTTCCGTTTGCTGTTGTAAAGAAACTAACCTAAAATTGTGACAGGTGACAGCAGAGTTAAGAGTAAAGATATGTAAATAAAACATTTATTAAAATAAATACCAAAATTTGTATGAAATATGTTTTTCGTTAACAATATGTTGCTATCACAAAATCAAACTGACAAGTGATAACCCAAACATTCATAGTTCCAAACACAACCGGTAGAGAGCTAATGTCACATCCGCCAAGCCGTGACGTCAACGTCCAAATATTTGAAATTAAAGACAACTTTTAAAAAAATCATATCTCTGATTCTAAAGACTTGTAAGGTGTAAAACATAATGTGAATTGACCCCATTTGCTATAAATTTTAGCCTCCAGTGAAACCAAAACCATGGACGAAAATTTTAAAAACAAACCAGGATGGTTCTATATGCTTACAAACGAGTGGAGGATCAGAAAACTGCTTATTTTTAAATGTTTTCACTCCATCAGTAAGTAATATTTACACTAAAAGAAAATATTCTAATAAAATTATTTTCTAGCTTCCATCAAATGAAAATGATTCCTCATTACTACCAGTTATGGTGTATATTCACGGTGGGGCATTTATCATGGGATCACCATATAGTGATGCATACGGACCACAATATTTAATTAACAAAAACATTGTGTTAGTGACAATTCATTATAGGTTAAATATTTTTGGTAATTGAATGGATCTTGAATACAAATATAGAAAATGCATAATATTTTATTATTATTCAGGGTTTTTAAATGCTTTGGATGAATTAGCCCCAGGAAATGTAGGACTGAAAGATCAACTCGCAGCTTTAGAATGGGTGCAAGATAACATAGAAAAATTTAATGGAAATCCAAAACAAGTTACTATCTTTGGTCATAGTGCGGGGTCAGCCTCTGTACAGTACCACTTACAATCGAAGTTATCTAAAGGTTATTCAGCTATAATTTTTATATTTATAAATAGTCGTATAATTTTTTATACATAAAATATATGCTTCTATAACATACATACAGGAACACTGAAAAACCGACTACTCAAAATAACTTTTTTATTTATAACTATTTTTTAATTCTCTTTACATATTTGTAAATTAGACTTAGAGGGGTTCACAAATCATGGTATTTGGGATGATGGTAGCGCTACGTAAAATTACGAATTCAACGATATGGCTGAAATGAATTTTTGTTGAAAAAATAAATGACAAAAACATGAGAAAATTATGAATAATCAGGTAGGCTGTGATAACAAATTGATCATTTTTACCTCCCGCTACCCTTGGTAAGGGAGGTATAGGGATCGTGCTAAAAATCGCATATCGAGATTTTGCTAAATGACCACGTTTTAAGGTTCCTAGAATCCAATTTTAACATTTTCACGATGATGTCTGTATGTATGTGTGTGTGGATCCTGTATAGTGTATACGCTCTAACTCAAATACTATCATTCAGAAAGTTTTGAAACCATGTATTTCTACCTTATTCTAATATGGAAATATCTGATTAGATTTTGGTGGCAATCGGATAACCGAAAATGGCAGTTTACTTGAAGCTCAAGATAGTTTTTCTTCAAAAAATACCTTTAAATGTAATTTTTTCTCAATTTGTTATTATAAAAATTAAAGATTATTCCATTTTCTACAAGTTTGCTTTAATACTTTTTCTATATATTGTATGGATAAATTTATAAAGTAATATAAAAATTATATACATAGGTAAATGGCGGGAGGTACTGTGTTGGTCACATCAGATTTTTTTCTAATAAAACATGAAATCTTATAAAAATAACAATTAACTTAAATATTACTTAATATTATCTCAACTATTTTTACAGCTTGCTTGATATCAGGGCTTAGCAGTTTAATTATGCATCATTTTCTCTTACGTTTTTGTAATTTACTTTTTTAATAAAAATGAATTTCAAACATATCGTTGAATTCATAATTTTACATAGATTCCAAATATATAAAAATATATAGGCTGTCCTATTTGAAATATGGAAGTTAATGTCACTTCCGATTAAACCGGAAATGCTACCACCATGCCATATCATATACCATGTTTTGTGGCCCCTAAGCCTAGTTTACAAATATTTAAAGAGAACTAAAAAGTAATTATAAATAAAAAAGTTTGAGTGGCCTGTTTTTCAGTGTCTTTCTTTATATTACTGATGAAAGAAATTATGTATACAGGTGTTCGGTGACCGGTACTGCCAAACATACTGGGTGTTCTTTTTCAAGGTGTACAGGATGGAACAAATTCGAGTTCCTTATATGAAAAATTTACTTATTGTGTACGCTACAGAAAATTGTTATATGTGTTTATTGGCCAACTTTTTGAGACAACATTAATAGGCATCGCAGAAATTTTCTATCGTCCTTTGTTTTTCAGCTACAGGCTAAAACTTGCTTTTGCTTATTTCGGAAATAGCTCAATTTCGCTTATTATAAATGATAAAGAAAAATGTTTATTTGATACTCACTTGTAAATTTCATTTATTGGTACCGCCTACTATTTTTGAAAATTAATCTTTACTAGTAACTAGCATGTAAAATTGTTTTCAGACGACCACCTACGAAAGTAGCTAGAACAACACGCTAAACAACAACAGAAAGTGCAACATAACACACTAGTGATGTTATGAATATAACACACTAGTGCTGATATGAGTTTTTAGTTCCATTAATCGAAATCAGATGGCATTTCGGCAAAAAGTCAAATAAAATATATGATAATTTACAATAACAGTCAAGTGGAACAATAATAATTATTATATTTGCTAATATTTTTGTATCATTTAGTATTATTTATATAATGTAGTTTTAGATTACGCACGTCTAACGGATTGAGTTGCGCCGTGCGCCGGTAGTTGAACCTAACCTCAAACGTCAGCCGGCAGCAGTTTCGTGTTTGAAAGTAAAAAAGTGAAATTTTGTGTTTACGTATTAAACTTAAAAAAAAACATTTTTTTAGCATCAAACATGGACACAAGTGACGAAGATGCCTAAAATAAAAAAATGCTTACAACAGTAAGAATTGTATTAGTGTAAACACTTTTTAAGAAATATTTTGTGGTCGTCTGAAAAATAGTGTACATAACTCGCTTGAACTTGAAAGTGTCTAGCATGCTCGTATATTAAATCACTCGGCGCTGCGCTCCTTGTTCTTCAATTTCTACACTCGCACGCTATTTATCACTTTCCACGCACGTTATGTAATATACTATTACTAACGTGTTAAAATTTTACAAGTTAGTTACCACGTTAGCAACATTGTTGCTATGTGAAAAATTGTGTTTTGTTATTGTCATATGTAATAAAAATAAGGAGGTATTTTTTAAATGGGAACATTATGCTATCTAAAGTAATTAGCGAAGCTGGAAATTATTATGTGTGCTGGTCACCACCCTGTATAAATATATCAGTTCGCTTATTGTTAGTTTTAGCAATTTAAACTAAATAACATAAATGGACCATTTTCATTGAGAATGAAACATCTATTGGAAATTTTTGAAACTTCAAATTGTATTCTCTACAAAACGACTTCAACATGACCTCTACTGAACTGTGGTCTACAGCAGGGTCTACAGTGTTAGCCATGTATTAGCTGTTACCGGCAACCTATCAGGAACAAATGGCAAGATACATTTTTGTTTTCATTTTATTTGTTTCTACATCCCGGGACACAACATGATTTTAGTAGACAAAAACACTTCTTATTTAACAATGAGAGATGCCATTATTGACATACGAGTAAAGAACTATGAAGTTACCTGACCATATTATCAAACATTCACGACATGTAAATAATTTCACAGGGCAGTTCGGACCTCTCACTCTAATCATGCGCAATACACTAGTGAAAATGGTCCATTATAGTATGTTAACATTGAAAAAATAAAAACTGTACCTATTTTTACATATTCTGTAGAAATAACCATTTTTCGCTAATTTTATACGTGTTTACAGAATAATGTTATATAACTAATAATATTTTACGATTTGCAGGATTATTTCACCGAGCAATTTTGCAAAGCGGTAGTACATTGAATAATTGGGCTTTTGAAAACAATCCACTTGATGTAATTTATAAACTGGGAAAGGTTTTAAATATTGATAGTAAAAATATAACACTATTAGTGAATAAATTAAGAACATTGTCGGCAGAAGAACTATTCGAAGCTTCAAATAATGAGAATTTATTGGTGCGTAGAAGTTAACAAATAGTATATTATTCAATGAGCATGTAATGCATGCTATTACTCATGAGAATGAAGTTTGCATCACGAGCCGGAAGGCGAGTGATGTAAATCATTCGATCGGTAGGTCTTTGTTACAACAAAATTATGAAGTGATTTGACATTTAGCAGAAAATTTTAAACCGACAATTCAGTTACATTTTAAGCTTAAGAAGAAAATGAAACTATAAAAAATGAGAAAACTAGCATAATTTTAGATTTTTATGTGGAAAAAAATACTTATTAAAAGTAATTTGTTTGTACTCTTTGAAAGATAAGATTTGAATTTGACATAACGATTGAATAATATTATTCCACCAAACTGTCAATATTATTCAATTAGCAACAGTAACTAAGGTCATTAATTGATAAAAAACGGTTGAATTATGGGTATATTCGTATATTATTGGCAGTCGTGGATAAAAATATTTATTGATTGGAATTAAATGTTTTTGAGATAATGGAAGTATGTATTGACAATGTTGAAGCAGTTATTTTGCTTTGACTTGCGCGTTCGGTGTTTAAGTAGTTGCCTATGGATGTTATAAATGGTACAAAGTAAGAGCAAGTATATGAAGTACATTAGTACTACACTGACCATTATTAGTATATTATATTACTAAATTAGATAATTACATATTAAATGTCACTTTTATTAATGAATACATATTTTAAAAATTCATGTTCAATATCTTTATTCCCGCTTTGGTTATTTGTTTTAAAATACAATTCTAAGGCCCGGTATTTTCAATTTTTCATCTCTTTTAGACTATCTGTTAACTTAACTGCCGGTTATAAGAACAATGTAGCATCGGAAAATTGCATGTGTAATTTTTATAATTTGTACTATAATATAGTTGCTATAATTTTCTTTTAAACTCCGGGCCTTAGTATTTTTATTATCGTAAAAATAAGTTAAGAAACAAATCATATTAAACAATTTTAAATAATGCCGCTAAATTTATTGAATGTAGCTGTCAATACATTTTGAACCACTACATTGGCAACACTGATTTTAGTACTATATTTTATAAAGGAATGTTCTTTAAAGAATCTCAAATTTGAAAATATCACGAAATATCCATTAGATATTTTACAATTACTTATTGAAATTTGTGTAATATTTTGAAAAAGTCACGTGATCTGAAACAGAATGTGACGTCAGAATACATACAGTTTAATACTGGTTTAACATGTGACAAAAAACGCCTTCTTCCTACTTTATTTAGGGTATATTAAAAAAATAACAAAATTTAACTGTGGTTAACAAAAAATTGTTCCAATAATTTCAAGTATTAAAATCTGTACATAGTTGCGTCTCCAGAAATTCTAATTGGAGGGGGCAAGTTCCTTGAATCAAACAAAATTACATATATAATTTCCGAAGTATGTATTATGTAGTACAGAGTGGCCCCTATTTATAAAAATGAAGCATTTACTTTGAAGTGAAAGGTAGAAGTGAAAGGTTTTGCTTTAATTCGTATTCATAATCTTTACCTTTTCCTTGCGAGGAAATACTTCAGACAAATAAAGTAAAGGGTGCTAAAGGTTCGCAATGTTACAAGTTCAAACTAAAGTGTGTGTGATCAGCAAGAGCTATACAGTTTATTTTTATAGAATAGATGTATGTATGACTGATATTTCTGCAGTGTATGTTTTTGAATTAAGTTTTAAAATGTCTAACACCGAAAGTGAATAGGAGGGTAGTGAAGATGTCACTCATGCGATGACATTCATCGCTGAGAAAGTCCGCGCACATCCAGAAATTCTGGAAAAGTCCCAAATTCCATCAATAAAAAATAAAAAGAGGGTATGCCTCGGTTTATAAAATTTCCTTGCACGTAAATGCACCACATCAGCCATAGCAAATGTACCACTGTATCCGCGCACACCCAAAATGAAAGTTTATTTCATAAAAACAGCACATACGAGTACAGTCGTATGCGGGCTAGAAAACTAATGAAAAAGTGAGATTTTTGTAAAAAAAAGTTGCATGGGGACAAGATACATTTTTTTTGGAAGTAAATCCTTCAGTTTGTAAGCAAATGCTTCTTTTTATAAATACGAAAAAGTAAAATCTTTTATTATGAAGCAAAACCTCTCGCCTCGAAGCAAAACTTTTCCCTTCAATTTTTTTATAAATATAACCAGAAGCAATTGCTTCACTTTTGGTAAGCAAAAGGTAATGCTTCTTTTTATAAATACGCCTTATTGTTTAAAATGAAACAATTTATTACAAAATAACAATATATTAAATTTATTTGTGAAAAATAATAAAAACAATTATTATTCTTCGGGTGTCCCGTGGATGCGCCCGGAATTAACATATAGACTGTTAACTCTACGTTAATTTCAAAAACTGGACCGATAGGGCCAGGAGTAATTTCTGACATGTCCACAATGATGTTTAAATGTAGTGGTAATCCAACCCCACATCATACAACATGACACAAAACTGTATTCTCCAAAGATAGATACATTAGCGGTTAATTGGAAGATAATGTCAGCCATAGCTCAGTTGATAGAGCGTTACTCCGGCAAAATAATGGTCCATGGTTCAAATCCATGTGGCTGACATATTTTCACACTTTTATAATTTATATCCCCTTATTCTTGGACATTTTGTGTATAGAACATTTTTCTCTAAAGTTAAGTTAGCTCAAAGAAGCGCTGTTTGTTTTAAAGATAACATTTTATAACTAGAAAGCGACAGGGAATACGAATGCAATATGGCGGGTCACTGAATAAGCGCCATCTTATTTAATATTCATATGACTGATTTCTATCGTATTGTGTACACTATACATATTCAGAACTAGTCTGACATTTTTCAAATTTAGGGAAAATTTTAGTTCATTTGAAAAGTAGTGCTATTTGAAGTTGTATCATACTTATTTTGTCATTATATTTCCTTTATTTATTTATTTATTTATTTATTTATTTATTTATTTATTTATTTATTTATTTATTTATTTATTTATTTATTTATTTATTTATTTATTTATTTATTTATTTATTTATTTATTTATTTATTTATTTATTTATTTATTTATTTATTTATTTATTTATTTATTTATTTATTTATTTATTTATTTATTTATTTATTTATTTATTTATTTATTTATTTATTTATTTATTTATTTATTTATTTATTTATTTATTTATTTATTTATTTATTTATTTGTTTATTTGTTTATTTATTTTTTAAATACACTACCCAAACAGGAAACTTAACATGAAGGGTACTAAACAATTAAATATATTATAAGCACAAAATATAATATTTGACAATTTTACAATATTCAAGCTGCATGCACAGTAATAAATTAAAATTAAATATAATTTTTAATATCATACATCATATACATGTTTTTAGATACAATGAATATTTGAATTAATTTGTGATATAATAAAATACATAAAAAATAGTAATAAATAAAAGGTACACACTAGGTAAAATAAATGAGCCGATAACTTATGCTTATTCATAAGCGAATACCGTATTCATGAGGTCCGGACCAGTTGAATACTTATTCAGTCGGAATAAGATAACTGATAACATGACTGACAAAAAGTAGTGGGGATTATCTTATTCAGTATGAATTGTATTCGATATCGCTTTCTAGTTACAAAATTGGCCCCCTGTATATATTTTATTCCCATTCCAATTTGTACCAAGAGTACAATTTCATTTCTCGGAGCGGCCCTGCAGATGTTAGGATTGAGGGTTTTTTCTTTTCTAAGTCTACAATATTTTCCACTTATAATACAGATTTTTGTAGGATAATAAACACAGAATAATTCGACCAAGATTTATTCCAAGCATAGAATATGAATCGCCAAAAGCATTCATAACAGAAAATAGTTATTCAGTTCTATCCCAAAATAAAATTAATACTGTTCCTATTATTATGGGATATGCATCAAATGAAGCTCTTATGTTCATAGGTAAAATCTATGGTCATGGGAGTATGTGGATAAGTCGAAAGTCGAAATATGGTCACAATGTATCCAGTATACTAACATCATCTTTCACAGCTCGTGGCCAGAAAGTTTGTCATAAGAAAATTGATTGCGAGAAAATTTGGTCACAGGAACATACGTATATCGTAGAGAAAATTGAATTGAAATATTATTCACAAAAGTATGCTAATTTATAATAATATCAGTTTAATAATAGGTATGTATTTTGTGGATGTATATATTTTATTTTGCTTGTATTTACTTGTTTCTACACACTTATATCGATATACAGCTACTCGTACATCAATAGTGTGATGTTAGTCTATATGTAATGTTGCTCTATAATTTAGGATTTATCCTGTAGAGCTAATAAACCAATAAAATTGGTCAATAACAAAATTTATCGCCAGTAAATTAATTGCGGGAAAATTAGTCGCCAGAAAATTGCTCGCACATGAAATTAATAATTAATAAATTGATCTTAGTGAATGGAAATTATTGATCTTTTGGTATTAGTTCGTACAACAAAGTAGACAAAATTTTATGGAATTATTTAACGCTAATTCTACGTAGACTGTTTACATATTCATTATCATGTTATTTTATACTTAGTATCTGTTTGTATTATTGTTAATTACATTTTAAAGTTTATTTATATAAATTTATCAAAAAATATATTTCCCAGATAATCTTCTTTTATTACTTTTAAAAATATATATTTATTGTGCTTTCTTATAATATTAATTTCCTTATATTTAAAATTTAAATTTGTAATTGCTATTAATTTTCTATGCAATAAATTTTTCCGTAAAAAGTTTTAATTACCATTGATCAATATTTTTCGAGATTAAATTCTCGGTAACAAATTTTTATGTGCTCAATTATTACGATCTATTTTTCTTGCGACCAATGGGGACTTATACAATTCAAATATTTTGGTCGCCATCTAGTGTGTAAAAAAGTATTTAATAATTAGTTATGTAGTGAGCAAGATTTAGCTCTAAGTTTGACATTTATCACGTGATCCATATTTGGTCCCACGTGATCACAACAATATTGTTTGAAAAGGAACATGAACATGTCTGAGACTGAACACGGAAGTTGAAATAATATGATTAATATAAATTGAATATGAATTAGTAATGTGATAAAAAAGGAAGTTTAATTATGTACAAAATAATAATAAAATGACGCAAACCTATGTTTGTAAAGTGGACAAACATATTCAAACTTATTTTGGAAAAACAAGTACAGGAACTTTAATAAAGCTGTCTACTAATAAAGAGACACAAGTTTATATTAATAAAAACACATATAAAAATAGATAATAAGCAGAACAACTCCACATAAACAGATATAAAGATTAATAAGGAAAGTAGTACCCAAACAGTCAACAATTATTATGAAAGAAAGTTATTTGGTGCTGTAGAGACATCGAGAAATGAAACTAAATTTGTCAATAATTGAATACAAAATTATAATTTATTAAGCAATGATGCTGTAAAATATATATATTTCACTGGCTTATCAGTAGAACATTTTAATGTTCTCTATGATTTGTTAAACCCCAGTTATGCCAAAGTTGAAATACAGATATTTCCAAAAAACGCCAAAGAAAACTAAATTTAATAATTTAACATCCAGAGACAAATTATGTATGACTTTAATAAGATTAAGACGTGGATATACACTAAAAGAAATTTCATTATTTTTTTCCGTCTCTCTCAACAGTGGAATTTGTATTGTTTACATGGATTCAGTTTGTTTTTTCAAATTGAAACGATGAAATCGAATTTGTTTTCCCTCCGTGAGAATCAGAAAGATTCGATTCCACAATGTTTCATTAATAACAATCACTACGCATAATAACTTAACCAAACTTTGCTGACTAAATAACAAATTATTTGATCAACGGGGAGGTGCTGTAGAGGGAAAGCATTTGATCGACTGGGCCATGGTATATCACCTCGCTCTTTCTAAAAATTTCTTGTCCCTTTCTAAATTTTGTGGAGGGAGGGCCGCTGCCGATCCGCCGCCGATGACGTCAAAATCATAAGTCCCCATTGTTTTTCGCCATCAATTTACTGGCGATAAATTCTCTAGACGACAATTTTTTTGACAATAGGTATTCAATCGATATTTTAAATATTTTTTTTTCTGATGTAAAGTAAGCAAAACATCAATTTTTCACACCGAATTGATTATGCTTCTCAAACAGTTATTTCTGTATTAGACATATATTTTCATTTATTTTTATTAAAACTTCTATCGCTTGTCAAATTAATTAGTAATGAATACAGAAATAAAGAAAAATGTTTAAAATAAATAAAATATTTAAAATAAATATGATTTCAATCTATTCCATGAAATATTTTGAAAATGTAATTACGATAATGGTAGTGTTCCTATAGATCAGGAATGGCGAACCAATGGCACGCGACACAATATTTTGGGCACGTCACTGATCACAAAACAGAAAGATTGACAAGTAATATAAGTGAAAATGCTAATAACAAAATTTTGGAAACATGGAATGCGTTACCAGACACATTTAATTGTTTGAAGTAGCTGGCTCATGCTATTTTAACAATATTTTCATCAACCTATGCCTGCGAGTCATTATTTTCAGAGATGAATAACATTAAAGACTCGGTTAGAAACCGTTTGACAGATGACTCCAGTTCAGCATTCATTCTGCTAAAAGTAATATCTTACAACCGTAACATATGTTATTTGTCATCTAATCTGCAACAACAGAAGTCGCACTAATTTTACTTTATTTTAAATTACGCGTATAATTGAAACATTGCAAAATGTTTCTATTTTTTTGTAGTAAATAAAGAGTTTTGAGTTGATAGTTGTAACGCTATTTTGGGGATAGCGGGCAGAAAGTTGGCGTGAGATTGCTCGGGCGCCAACGGTCGGATAGCAGGTTTGGAGATAGGGTGAAATGTGAAGAACACAATTACCTATAAAAGGTACAAAACGACTTTATTGTATGACAATACGCTGTACAAAATAGTATGGTGGTCGCTGATAGGTAAAATAAGATGTTGGGTGTGCGAATTATATGAATTACGGGTTTTCGGAAAAACGACGCCGGACGTCGCGACGGCAGTGATGTCGGGGTATGACCGGTAGATGCACGGGCATCAAAAAAATGTAGATGCAAATGTGTTCGGACGGTTTCGGCGGGCGTCGCGGCGCTCGTAACCGGCTGTTCGCGGAATACGTGGAGATCGATGGTATAAACGGCGCACGACGAGAAAGTCGACCCAGGCAAACCTCACAGACTCTAAGCCTCGAGTGCCCCGGCTTACGCACCGGGGCGTCGCGGCGCAGAGTTGGAAAAACGCACTTGGACCGATGCCCTCTAAAATACACGACTTGGAATAACGGGCCGTTTTACAGTAACTCTGGATAAACACGCTGATTTGACCCGAGTTTACACACCGGCGGCTTCGAAACGTCAAGTCAGTAAAACTCGCAACGAGTCACTGTAAAATGGCTAGACACGCGCAACTGGTGAATTTACTCCACGGAGATGGGTACGGCCGGTGTCAGTCGTAGTGTCTCTGGATGTTTTCAAATACGCCCTTCGAAGATGCTTTGGCTTACGCTCAACAAGCGTTGCGACGTTGGGCGTTTGAAGCTCACAACGAGACACTAAGACTGGCTTTCAATAAACAACTAAACAATTCGGACGGAGAGCTCACGGTACGGGTTTTAAAGAAAACGGAATTTTTGCTCACCTGGAGATCGGTTTCGAAGTCTTTGACGGATTACTTGCGGTCAAGAGTCGATGGAATACTCGCAATCGGCTTTTAGTTGTTGAGAGGAATACTCGCAGTCAACAACTGTTTTCTACAAACGCGGGCCCTGCTTTTATACAGCCCTACTAATTAAACCAGCTTAAGTTTGTTTACTAATAACAAAACTGCATAAAAGAACAGAGCAAATAGGATAAAAATGGAACACGATGTTGACGACCCTTTATGTGGTTTATTGTCCGGTCAAATTACGCGCCTTAGTCCAATTGTCGGGAAGAAAAGTTTTTACGGTTCACGGATTAATAGGGGCTGAGTTACACGATTTTGAACTATTTAAACAGTAAAACTTGTGACGGATTCACATCGTCACATAGTATTTATTATTATTTTTCCCAATAATCACAAAGTTAAAATTATTTGATGGCCCATGGTTCGCCATCCCTGCTATAGATCATTTGAAGTCAAACAAAAACAACAAATAGCAGGTCTAGATCAACAGAATTCATCCGAAAAATTACGATAATAATGGATTCGGGCCAGTGACGTTCAACGAAGTAATATTTAATCATTTTCATTTTACTAAAATTCTTTATTTAAAGTATGCTACTTTATAATTATTGAAGTTCACTATTTCTTTACAATGGTTGAATACCCCTTTAGTTTACCGGCCAATAATTTTCGACACGATCAATTTTCTGCATTTAATTTTCTTGTGATCAATTTTTTGGGAATTTCCATAAATATTACATGGTGCACGTCTATGTATACGAAATGCAGTGAAATTATCTGCTAGTAATATTATACCATGCGGTTAATAAATGACCTTGAATTGTCATCTTTCGTGAACCAAACTATAACTGCGAAATACATTATTTCCCGAATTATCGACTTATTAGGACGGAGTGTAAAATCAGATATTTATACTGCAAAATTAAATAAACGTTGCCGTGAAAAGTTGAATTATCGGACTTAACCACTTACCCCCCGTGATCACAAATAAATATTAGCATATTTCTATTAGTAGGCATGGTATATAAATCTTAAAATATTGGTTATAATAATTTCCAGATAAAAAATATAGAAGCATTAATTTCCTAGATTACGAAAAAGACCCAATTATATTAGTTCCAAAAGCTTTAAATATTTTGGATGATTCAAATAAGCAACAATTAGTTTTAGAAGAAATTAGAAAACAATATTTTAGTGGTGTATTGTTCACTAATAAAACAGCTTTTGCAAATGTAAGTACTTACAAAATATTAATACGAAAATATTTACTTGTTTAGTTTTTGTCTTAAATAGGCGATTCAAATGAATTTTTCTCGCCATTTTTAGCATGTGTCGTGACATCACAAGGGATATGTTTACAAACTGTCATTCGTTTTTGGGCGAAGTATTTTTAGGTATTGGTCATTTTGTCAGTGGTCTTATACGTACAGTATAATACCATAAGTTATTACTTTATTCATAATGAGATTATTCTGTTGAGAGTATGGGATTTCTCGATTTTAAGCAATGGCATTTGGGAATACAACAGTATTTACATGATTTCGCTGATTATCAAGAAAATTATATATATATATATTTTAAAAACACAAGAATTAAACTGCATAATCAAACACAAAAACTATTTATAAAAATCATTAATTAAAAAAAATAAAAATACTTTCTTAATTTATTTAAATTTCGACTAAAAGTTTTCCTTGTGACGTCACAAAATTAGTACAATATTTCCAAACTTGATAGAGCCTGCTCACTTGAATCGCCTGTAAGAAATTTAATTATTTTTGCTAACATTTTTGTAGTTCAAATCTGATGAAGCATTTGTTCGCGGAATACGAAAATCATTGGAATTTTTAAGAACGCAAAATGATGTATATTTTTATGTATTTGATTATACAGATGAAAAAAGTTCTTCAAAATATCCAGGTAATTTTTTTATTTATATTATATTAGCAATAACATTGATTAAATAATATATATATATATATATATATATATATATATATATATATATATATATATATATATACAGGGTGTCCCATTTTACATTATCTTCTTGAATATCTCGAAATGAAAGCATTTTACCGAAAAGTATGCCGAATCATAATCGTAATGGTTTTGAGGGGGACATCGGATTTTGACAAAATGGCCCCCTTAGCCCCCCAAGAGGGGCCAGGAGGGGGGTCAACTTAAAAAATTTAAATGGGAACCCCTATTTTTATTGCAGATTCTGAAAGAGCGTTAAAAAATATGTAGGTTTTATCCGGATACTTTTTTTCAATTTCCAACAGGTGGCGCTGTAATCGTGAAAGTATTTTACATTATCTTCTTGATTACAGCGCATTTGTTATGGAGTTTATTTTAAAACATTTCATATGCGTGAAGCCCTTTTTGACACGCATATGAACAGACATCTTCATGCATTTGTTCCACAATATACTATTTTTTAAATAGATATATAGGATTTTAAAATTAGTGGGCTACTTTAACTGTGTTATTGAATGAGAGTGGTAAATCGATCATTTTTTTGTCATACCTTATTTTCACTGATTTCATTAATAAAATACTTAGTATTGTTTTTTTGCTACTTAATCTGCTGCCGACAATATTATACAAAATTAGAATAATTATTACAAAAGTTCCAAATTCAAGAATAAAATTGAAAACAGAATGTGAAAAATCTATTGCTGATTCGTTATCGTAGTAAACGCATACAGTATATTGTATTAAGATATTTTCAAGAAAGATCAATTTGGAAAGTCGAATTTTTAGGTCTATTAAAAATTGTCTGGAAAATATAATTTTCGGTCGGTTGCAGATAATAAATTCAATTATTTTATTTTGTAGGAGTACCACATATGGGTGATTACAAATATTTGTTCCATACTGGTGTTGAACGGACTGAAAAAGATAAAGAAGTATGTGAAAAAATGGCAACATTATGGACAAATTTTGCAAAAACTGGGTAATAACAATTAAATTTAATATATATTTCATTTTCAAATAAGTCAAATAAGTATAAACTGGAGATTTATACACTGTTGATAATTCAGATGCAATGTTGAAAATATTAAGTTATGACCATTGATTTTATATATACAAGATCGATGGTTCTGATCATGACGAAGCGGCAACACCGCATGGCAAGGGACAGGGTGCGGAGAAAGAAAAAGGTTGAGCATGAATTCACGTGATTCATATTTATTTGACTGCGACTATAGTAAAAAATTCTGTTTTACGTCTATATTTATCTGGAGTCGCTTCCACCATGACTTTGCATTGTACATTTTGTAAATGTCCAAATATATTATGTCGAAATATTTTTTTCATAAAATCAAAAGTATCTGCAAGTTTGCTTACTACTACAAGTATTATAAGCAATAGTATATTGAAAGACAAGTATTACAATAATCCTTATTGTAATCAGACGGGAATATCTTCAACGCCTGAATATTCAAAGCAGAATACTCAAAACCAGAATATGCATGCACAGAATCATTCAATTCCCGAATATTCAAAAACAGAATCGCGTATTGCACGAAAGCGTATGTAATCTAACTAAACCCACCCAAACATAACCTAACCTAAAGTGACCCCCGCTTGGCCACGCCCACGTTTTCAGTTTTTGAATGAATCTCGCGAAGCGCTTTCTGGTGACACGTGATTCTGTTTTTGAATATTCGGGATTTGAATGATTCTTTGCATGCATATTCTGGCTTTGAATACTCCGGTTTTGAATATTCGGACGTTGAAAATATTCTCTTTGATGTAAATGTTTTACTATAATAAAATTTCATGAGTAATGACAGGTAATAACTAAAATGAAAGATTTTTTGACACTTAAACTAGGTCACATACATACATACATGAAATCACGCGTGTCCCACTTAGTGGGTTCGCACAAACCCGATAACAATAAGAACAACATCAATATCATACAACAAATCCTTACTCTTAAACATATTAAAGTGACCGATAGTGAAATACCGCATCCGGATCATAATAATAGTTACGAAACAATTATCCTTCGCCACACATTCCTATCTAAGCAGACTTATTTCGCCTCGGCCACACTCATAATCGCATTCATACATGCTCTTCTTCCCTTCATACTTGGAAGCTCTCTCTCTTTAAGCACCCTACCAACCAAATCCATCCACTTACACACTGGTCGGCCACGCAATCGAAAACCCTCAACTTCACCAAGATATATACGCTTAACAAGCCGTTCACTCGCCATTCTCTCCACATGCCCAAACCATCTCAACTGACTCACATCAACCCTCTTAATCACATTGTTCCTAACCATACATTCTTCATACACCAAATTATTCCTCACGCGAACCCGTCTTACATACCCACATACACCACGTAAATACCTCATTTCCACGGCAGTCACTCTCTTTTTACTTCCCCGTCCATGCCCAGCATTCACTTCCATACATCATAGCAAGCACTAGCACTCCATTATATACACTTGATACGTTAAGCACCCATTACCTTACACCCCGCACTCACTCTCCTTTCTATCTCTCGATCAATTCGATCATCCCTCGATAACATGCTACCCAAATATACAAACTCATTTACCTGCTCCAGTTTCACTCCATTCACCAACACATTGCACTCAGTCACCAATTTACTCCTTTCAAATACGAACGCAGGCACTACACTTTCAGCAATATGTACACCATCCATTTCACTCAAAGCTCCCCGCAATAACACATCCATATACAAGTTAAACAACCACAGCACTGTTTCACCAACTTCACAATTTAAAAATTCCCAAAAACATTTGTACAAAATTCTTCATTGTAACACTGTTGTACAAAATTCACTTTGTGAACGCGAAATAAGAAAAAAAATTGTGGAACAGAAATTTCCATTATTAAATAAACAATTTTCATTGTGTAGTATTATATCTTTGAATATATAATACATATAAGAATGGCAACGTAATGTATTTAGATTAAATATTTCGAGAGAAGGTACCATCTATCCCTCCCTATACGAATTATTTTTGCCACGTAGCTAGAACAGCAAGTTAAGATTTTATAAAGGTTTTTAAGTTTGCTACTGTAAAACAAGTATACATGTACATTGAAGATTCAAAATATATTATCTGGTTATTATGAAACAATATTTTTGAATTATTGATTATTGTATACCTCTAACAAATAGTATCTGGCAATGCTGTCAGCACGATTTACCGTAGTTCATAGTTTTGTGGTAGGAGTCACTAGCTATCTATAATAATTTTGTGAATAAAAAGAGACAGATGGGGAATATAGAAAACCGTTTTGTAAAATAAGAATTTTCTTGTTTAGAAATCCCACTCCAATTGAAGATTCCAAGTTAGACAATATAAAATGGCCAACAGTATCAAAATTAGATAAAAAGAAGACTAATTATTTATATATAGGAAAACAACTGGAAATTCGGGAAAACCCAGGAGAAGAACGTTTCAAATTTTGGGAAAAGATCTTTAAGCAATATGGAAATCCACCTTTTTACCTATATTAATGTATAAATGCTCTTTAAATATTTTATATTTTTTAACCTTCATTTAATTATCTGCTACATGTTTTGTGCAATATATTATTACTTCATGTGTATTCATATATAAAATTATTTTATGCAACGTGACATATATTTTATTTTACGACAAAAATGTATTCTATTATATATACATAAATACATTTATTATCATAATTCAATTTGCTTTAGAGTAGGTTAGTTAGTAGAACTAGTGAACATGTTTGTTTTTTTGGTTTCACTTTTAATTTCAGGCATAACTGCACATGTAAGTAGAAAGTAAAAACAAAAATATATTATTATTATTATTTAATTTATATTTTATTGCTAGTCAAATTCTTTGGTAATTCATTTAAATTCGGGGTTAATAGAAGGGCAGTATGTGCATAGTAAAGTAATAAACAAATCGTACTATTCCTTCCGAGGAATTCCATATGCTGAGCCACCGGTCGGAAAGTTAAGGTTCTTACCACCTCTTAAACCTAAACCATGGAATTACATATTAGAAACAAAAGCAGATGGATCACAATGCATGCAGAGGCTTGGGGGTTCTGAAGATTGTTTGTTCTTAAATGTCTATACTCCTATTGTAAGTAAGCAAAAATCATAAAAAAATATTATCACGGCTTCTTTATACATTGCCGGTTATGACTATAGTGAAAATGATTAGGCAAAGGACTCACCTAAAAAATACCTTATAAAAAGAAATATAACTTGTAGAAATTAGTAGTTGTTATTTATTTTTAAAAAAAGAAGAAAATATACTAGTATTAAAGAAACGTATATATTAATGAATATACAATTATTTCTAAGTCAATCGTTATTCATTTAACGGAATACAAAATTATTTGACACAACGTGATCGTTATCAGTAGTGCCAACGTATGGTACGAAAATAAACTACAATTATTTCAAATAATTTTATATTCCGTAAAAGGAATAACGATTGACTTAGAAATAATTGTAAATATCATTAATATATACATTACTTAATACAAGTACTTTTTTCTTCTTCTTTTAAAATTAAATAACACCCAAAAATTTCTACAAGTTATATTTCATTTTATAAGGTTTTTTTCAGGTTGATGACGTAAGTCCTCTGCCTAATCATTTTCACTATATCTGTTATACGAGAGTCACGCTAGAATTATTGAGAATAAGTGAAGCTTCATATTTAAATTTTTTTTAGTTTCCTTCAACAATAAGATACCTGCTATACCATTCTTTCCTCTCACTTCTTAAAATCTCACAACCAATCTTCTTTTATATGCTGAATGCTTTCAAAATAATAATGAATTGCAACATCAATCTCTTCTCCAAACGAAAATCTTCTACCCCCGTAAATTATAAATTTTCATATTGCCAATCAGGTTAGTATGTCACGTGTTCTATTACTTTTATATTTTTTTATTGCCAAAAACTAAAGAAAATGCTTTTTGATTAATTTCATATTTTCACCTTCAGTGATATTTTAAAAAATTGATTAACTAAGTTTTCTAACTTAACTTCCGTAACTTAATTCCAAATGTCAAAGAAATTGTTTAAAATGATAGCGCAAATTTTGTTTTCCGCGGCCTACCGGATTTTTGTTATTCTCCATAATTTTAGCGTGACTCTCGTATATAGGTTTATAAATAACGAAATATTTTGACCAAATGGGCCAGACATAAGACATGCACTTAGGGTCTTATGTTCGTATCCATTGTCAGTATTTCGCCTCGATTCATACTTGAGTATGACTTACTCGCGGTAGTGGTACCGCGTGCATATTCGTTTCAAATTATAGTATCATTCACTAATTAGAATACGATTTTCGTATTTGATTGTACCGCAAACGAATTCGAAAGTAGAATTCTTCGTGTAACTTCGTAAATATATCTTTTCTGGAAACATTACGGTAAAACTAAAACAATTGCTATTTTCTGATATTTTACGGTAATAGTAAAAAATATATTTTTATATATATTCAATATACATATTTCAAAATCAATTTACCAAAGCGTTGCCGTGAAAATAAATGAATTTGATTTTTTAATTTAATGCTTATGTCAGTGCATGCGTATATCATTGAAAATGAGTTCTGAAAGTGTTCTGAAACCGATATACATCTTCCTTCTGATATAGTGGAATTAAGTGTGACCCAATAATTCATAAATTGATATTAAAGGTAACATTATTGATATATTCTTGTTTTTTTATTATCAGTTTGTCAATTGTGTAATATATTTTTTCTACTACCACTACTGTAAGAGGGTCATTACTGAACAGACTACTAACAATGTAAGTTCGTGCTTATGAATAGTGTTACGTAATGAAATTTCATTACGTAACACTGTTACGTAATGAACAGCAAATTTAAGTTGGCAGGACTGATTGTCAAACTGTAAGAAATAATTAAAATTTGATAAAAAAATTTAAGATTTAAATATAATAGAATGAAATTTATCTGACATATTCATATAAATACATATTTTTTGGGTTATTATATTAATATTATATTATGTCAACAATACATATTTCATTTCAATCAAATATGCAGTAGGGAACTATTTTTCATCGTATATCCCTACGCTTAGCAGTAACCATGGTAACATCGTGTTGCGCAGTTTTATTTTTATAAATAAAACCCACCAAACTTTTTGACGTTTCGAACTGCTGCTTTTTTGTGTGATTACAAATACATATACTGAGGTAATAATTATGTATTATTATAAACAAAATTAGTTGATAATATTATTTGTAATTTGTAAGTAATGCAATAAAAAAATAATTAATTTATAACTATGTATCTGAATTTTGCTTCAATTTAGAAATATTAATGAGTGGTCGTAGAAAAAGTATAGTACATAATTCGAGATGTAAAGCAATTACTCACTCGTAAAATTACAAACTCGACGCTACGCGTCTCGTGTGTCAATCATTTTACTCGTACGTAATCTGCTTCTTACATCTCTCATTACGTAATATACTATTACGAAACTCAGTTACGTAATAGTATATTACTCAATGAGTATGTAATGTATGCTATTACTCATGATAATGACGTTTCGATAAATCATTCGATTGAATAATAGCCATTACATGCGAATAGAATACTATACTTTATCCACAACTGTCAAATAATAACATACTGTACTATTATAAAATCAAAATCAATTTAACAAATTTTAGAAAATTGTTTGTTTACAAACATAAACATAGTTAGCGTTGATCGCTAGGTATTTGTAATAACAAAATTATGAAGTGATTTGTCGTTTAGCAGAAAATTTTAAACCGACCATTCAGCTACATACAACTAGTATAATTTTGGCTTTTTCTGTGGAAAAAATTACTTATTAAATGTAATTTGTTTGTACTCTTTGAAAGGTAAGATTTGAATTTGACATAACGATTGAATAATATTATTTCATCGAACTGTCATTATTATTCAATTAGCAACAGTAACTAATGTCATTAATTGATAAAAACCGGTTGAATTATGGGTATATTTTTTGACAGTCGTGAATAAAGATTTTTATCTACGACAGTGCGCTAATATGATATTAGTACACGAGTGATTTAATGACACTAAGTGTCATTAAATCACTCATACAAATTAATAACGTAGACTACGAATGAACATTTCAATGTTTCTCATTATGTCAAAAATTAAATGAAAAATGTATTTTAAGATTAATTTATTAAAATAGATAAATAAAATATTGAAGAATACACATTTGATATAGACTCATAATGAAACTTGCCTGATTAAAACACTCGGCTCATCGCCTCGTGAATTAACACCACACGCGATTCGTTATGAACGCTATATTAAACTTAATATCTATATCCTAACTTGACAGGTAAAAAACATTTATTATTTATCTGTTTCAATTCCATAGCTATCGCTATTTTTGGGGTGACTTTCAACATTTTAAAATTAATTTTGCTTATTGATTCAGTTGCAGAATTTTAAGCTCTACCACTTTTATTTGATGTATTTTTACCTAAAAAAAATAGGGAAGCAGGAAAATATGATTTTACATGTTAAAGTCCCATGTTCCGGTGTCGCGGTCAACACTCAGTATTATAAAGTCAACTAAGAAAAAAAAATGTGATGTAGCCAGCACATTACCTTCCGTCAGTCCTGTTTATTGTATTATGTACAAATTCCATACATAAAATATCTTGCAAAAGATCCTATATTTCCAGTAAAATTATTTAATAAACAAATTATGCAAATCGCACTTGACACTGACTTCTTCTTCTTTAGCACTTCCCATTCGTTAGGGGTCGCTATTTTTTATTTTCTATTTTCCACTCATTTCAGTTTCTTTTCTCTCAAGTCTTCCGCAATACAGTCCTTCCAGTGCCGGTCTTACATCTTACGAGGCCGGGTGCAAAATGCTTTTGCGGAGCCCTTTCGATTATGAAAAAAAAAAATATTAATATGATACTGATAAAAATGTAAAAGAAAAAAAATTAATCGCTACCGAGAATTTTTAAAAGTCGGCGCCTATGATCGTATAAATAGTATATTCGTATTCTAGGGACTCCAAAATGTGCTTATTCATTAGAAACTCACTATCGAATTTTTTGACCAAAGACAATGCCTTCCTTACCTAAAGGTGACCGAAGGTAAAGAGATAGAAATGATAGGGTATCCTTCTTATACTCTCGCAACATAGCATTGTACCATAATGTCGTTCTAGAAACAAGGAAATAATACTACATTTCAAATTTTTATTAAAAAAAATTAAGAACGTGGTCTGCTCGGTGTACCGCCCTTTACGTATCCACCACTGGGAGCTATAGACCCCAAAATCCCCCCCCCCCCCGTTAATCCGGCACTGTTGAAGAGTCAAAATAATAACTCATTTACTCTTGAAGATTTAAAAATTATTAGTTTCTATCATTTAAATAAAGATATTTGTCACTATTATGCCATTTAACAATAATTACGTCCGCATATGTTAAATGATTTGCATGTGAATATAATTTCCTCAGCATTGAAAATCTTTTGCAGCTGGAGCGTACCAGAAAAATATCTGCGAAAGTTTCAATATTTCAATGTCGCAGAAATCGGTACCCGATTGATATAATGTAATGAATAATTATAGTTTTTTTCTACGTTAGCTATTTTGTTACATTATTAAATAAAGTATTATGGCTTTTTCTTTTTTTATATTTATAAATAATATTTTAAGAAAATATTTTCACGTGTATTTCTATCTCTCTCTCATTTATATAAATACATATAGACGAAAGGTAGTTAACGTTCGTAACGAGGCGAAATGAAACACAAAAATGAAAGTGGTGGGGGAATTATAGAAATGTGTTAGGGTATCATTTTCTTCGAAACGAAGCGAAAATTAGAATACTATCGTGCGCGCGGTACCACCACTGATTTCGTTTCATAGTCGCTAATTGTTACTTCACTCGTAGTATAAAAAACATGTTTCATAAGGCTTGTTATCGCACTCGTCCTCGTCCTTAGCAAAACTCGCCGCAAGGCGCCTCGTTCTCTGACCTTTGATTTATGCGATTTGTTTTTGAATATAGAGTTTTATAATTATATTCACAATTCATATGCAGTATGTAATTTATAAAAATCGGTAGATTTAGGTGGTCCCATTAATTTAAATGTATAGTTAGATGTTAGATTCACTTTTGTAAATTCGACTATACTACGCATAAAAACTAAACACAAAATTTAACACTGGCGTAATTTTTTACACTGCATATTTATTTTTTACTGTGTGATATAGTATGTTAATTATATATTTTTGTGAAGCTCCTTTGTAATGAAGGAAACAACAAATTACTACCAGTCATGGTGTATATTCATGGGGGTGGATTAATCGTTGGGTCTTCCAACAGCAATGAATATGGACCAGAATACTTAATTCATAAAAACATTGTTCTAGTTACTATGAACTACCGTTTGAATATCTTTGGTAAGTTCAAATGAAAATACACTACACAAAAGTATAAAACTTATTGTTTAGGATTTTTGAATGCTATGGAGGAAACGGCCCCAGGAAATGTAGGACTGAAAGATCAAGTTGTAGCTTTGCAATGGGTGCAGGAAAATATAAAAAAATTTAATGGGGATCCGAGACGAGTAACTCTCTTTGGCCATAGTGGAGGAGCGGCGGCTGTAAATTATCACTTACAGTCAAAATTTTCTAAAGGTAATTTGAATTATATCTTATTGATAGATTCGAAATCATAAGCTACGTTTCCACAGTCACAGATTTTGTTTTTCATAAGCACAAAAGTTTGTCAATTGTCTTTAGATATAGTTCGCATTCTACGTACGTACATACACAGTATAAATATAAACAGTAGTTGCACTCCTCAATGATGCCTTTGATCTACCGATTCGACAGAACACCGGCTAAGCTCCGCTTCTTGGTTTACAGACGCCAAATATTAAATGACAAAATATCGCTCTGTGAATTGTTTACATATGAGCCGTGCAGGTAGACGACAATACAGAAAAATAAACTGTCTTCGAATGTTTTGCGATTCTGCGGAGAGCTGTAAAACTAAAATTTGTAAACCAGGAGGCGGAGCAAACACATTCGAGGTCAAATATTTCGGTAATATGGAGAGTGTAACTACTGTTTATATTTATATCGTGCTTTTTACATGGTTTTTTGTCGTTTTTCGGGTGGAAAGAGTTAAGACTATCTATTTTCATGCGCAGTAAGTGTGCGTAGTGACCTGAATGAATTTTCCCGTTTTATGTATTTGATATGATACGGACAATAAAACAAAAATAGTAAATTAATAAATAAATATATTATCGCGGCATATTACCCATCGCTAATAGCGTCAAAATATATTTTTTCTTGAGATTGCAAACTTTTACGTGCGATTTCTCAATAATGATTGTGGTGTCTCATATTTTATTATTTTTTTAATAAATATCTCAAACATCAAAGAATAACATATTCGTTTTTCAAACATGTCTTGGGTTGTTATGATATAATATATTCTAATCGTTTAGTGAAACTACTGCTATGGTGAAAATGATTAAGTAGAAGACTCACGTCATCAACCTGAAAAAAACCCTATAAAAAGAAATATGGCTTGTAGCAATTATTATTTATTTTTTAAAAAAGAAGAAAAAAATTACTAGTATTAAAGAAACAATATATATTTATGAATTTACAATTATTTCTAAGTCAATCCTTATTCTTTTTACGGAATATAAAATTATTTGACACAATATGGTCATTATCAGTAGGGTCAACGTATAGTACGAAAATAAACTACAATTATTTCAAATAATTTTATATTCCGTAAAAGGAATAACGATTGACTTAGAAATAATTGTAAATATCATTAATATATACATTACTTAATACTAATACTTTTTTTCTTCTTCTTTTAAGAATAAGTGACACCCAAAAATTTCTACAAGTTATATTTCATTTTATAAGGATTTTTCCAGGTTGATGACGTGAGTCTTCTGCCTAATCATTTTCACTATAACTTCCGTATATGCAATTCATTTCAGTGTCAACTTTAAATTTAATTATTTTCGTTATTTTAATGGTTACCTATGATTTCTAATTTACATGCAAATTCTACGACTTTTGGATTATGACAATCAACGGATTAACTACCTTAAGTGGATATTATCTCGTTTCAAACTTTTTTGTTCACTCTATCAGCGAGTAGGTAGTTTGCTTTCACGCAAATTTTGTTCATTTAACATATTATAATTATAAAGCAGGCAGATTCCGCTGAATATGTTCTTTTTTTAAGAAAATTAGCTTGATGAAACCTAAAAATATATATGTCCGGTTTCATTCCTATGTGTTACTATCATCATTTTAGTAAAGTGGACTTGAACGATAATTTGTTTTCTCAGTAATTTATTATTGCACCATAATTACTAAGTCATTCTTACAATTTATTTGTTTTTAGGTTTATTTCACAATGTAATTATGCAAAGTGGAAGTACGTTAAATAAATGGGCTTTGGAAAGAAATCCCCTTGAAGTATTGCACAAACTTGGCAATATATTAGAAATCGATAGCAAAAATGTGACAGAATTTGTGAATAAATTAAGAAATTTATCTAGTCAAGAACTGTATGACGCTGCTGTACATCCAGATCTTTTAGTTAGTATGCAATTATATTTTTATTTCTAATTTTTTTTTTGTTTCATCTAAAACTCAATTTGGATAAACGCTGGGTTAGTAGATATAAAAGAAAATTATTTTTTTTATTTTCGTTCTTTTTTTGTAGAATGTGAATAACAGTAGGGCTGGGGAAAATATTTGATATAAACATTCATCATTAGTATCGATAAAAATTGGTTTATCGAGAAATTCATCTTAACGATACTTATCGGCAAATATCGATATATTTATTACTTAAAATCAGGGATGGAAAACGTAACGTAACGATACCCGATAACGTTATAATGTTTCACTTTTTTTTTAATAACGTTATAATTACAAAATAATGATATGTAACCGTAACATAACAAATAACGTTTCACTATAACGTTCTTCAAGTTTATAAATTTTACAAGTTTTTTACTGTTTGAAAGTATAATTTCCTGATAATTTATTTCGTGTTTTATAATAAACAGATGTCATTAGTGGTCAAATACAAATGTTGAACAATTGATTTCATTTCTAGAATAAGATGTGTATAAGTTTTTTTAATACATTGTTTTTAATTTTTAATGAATTTTTATTACAAACTTAAGAAAGATACTGTTATTATAAGGTTATAATAACGAAACAAAATTAACGTTCTTATAACGTTACATAACTTTATTTTGTTTTTTATTAAGTTATTTATAACGTTATGTAACGATTTTTTTTATAACGTTATGAAATAACGTAACAATTCGTTATTCCATCCCTGCTTAAAATTGGTCTTTTTTTATTGATATTATATTTGTTTTTTGAAAATTTTGTGTTATCATCTTTGTAAAAAAATCCTGGTACAGTGATACCATGGTATACGTCCGCTTTAAAATAAGTTCAACTTGATATATTTACGTCCTGTTGAACTCGAAATTTTTTATTTGGTATGCGATGTTTGTTTGGAATACGACTCGAGTTTGATGAGTCACTACCCTTGTATACCTGTTTCGAGACAATGATATGATTGCCCGTGAGTGTCAATACCCCTGTTGCTACTAATCAGTAAATAACCCGCGCTATAGCTCTGAATTTGTATGTGATTTTGTGTTGTTGGAAAAGTTCGTTTGGTATACGTCCAGACTGGTATAAGCCCAAGGATCTGGAATGGATTAATAACGTATACCGAGGTACCACTCTAATTTACTTTTGTATTTATTTGTATGGCTGGGTGGAAGAACTGCCTTTGGCTGAACCCCGCCTGATCGGCAAAACTTAATATTTCACTTACATACCTAGAAAAATAACAGTCAGGTAATAAATAAATAATAATAAAATCGATGCAGTAACTCTTGCGACTAATATCCATTTTTTCTTTACACAACGCACAAATCTGGAACAAAATTCAAGATAAATGTGACCCAATACTAAATTATTGATAATTGCCAATAATATTGTTAGGTTATATTTTCATTTCCTTGTTTTTACTTTTTTTAGTAACAGCAAGGAATATAAATGTAATATAGCTTGAAACAAAATAATAAGATATGAATAATTCTTTCGGCAAATGCCGTATTTTATGAATAATTAACTTTAATTTATCGGTATTTGGAAAATAGCTATTTATGTAACAAGTTGCAATATGAGGGTGTATTTCGCACTAGACGTGAAAATTGTTACACGAGCGAAGCGAAAACCTGCCCATATTGCAGCTTGTTGCATACATAACTTTTTACAATTATGACTATAAATTTGTGTAAAAATTAGAAAAATAATCTTTCTACATTTTCTCTTTGCACACATTTACAATTACGAGGAGAATATTTTTGTTAACACATAAAATTGTAAGCTAGTGACATAAGTCAATCGAGCTGTTAACAAACAAAAAATATTTGTCATTTACAATTTAATGGTAGTAAAATATTTAAACATCGGATGAAATGTGTGTTTCTCAGTAAAATGGTGTTCATTTGTCAAATGTATATAATTATAATATCAATATTCATTTTAAATAGCTACAAAATTGTTTTTTTTTTGTAATTTTAACAATAGTTGCAATATGAAATTTTATATTAACCCTATTTGGCTAATTGTGTCAATATAGCCATCATATTGACATTTATTATTATACGAAAACAGCACTATACTTCATTTCACGTCAGAAAATAGTAGATGGCGTTTGAAACCGACCGTTTTCACATGCAATAAATAAATCAAATTCGTGAAACCAAACTTTGTCAATAATAAATATTTTTATCTGAAATAATGTACAATAACTAAATATTAATAATTGCAATAAAATATGATTAAATATCACTTAATTCTGCAGACTTTATTTGATAACTGATAGGTGATATTTTTTTCGTATTTGTGAATTAGGTTTGCATTCTGACCAATCAAAGGGAAGAATTTATATCCCTATCTAAACGAACGCTATTTTCTTACGTGGAATGAAGTAGGTGTATATTTAAACAAAAATTGTAAAAGTTACTTCCTGGAATGTTAAGATGTACTTACATTATTTGTAGCTTAAATAACTATTCTAGGACATCAGGCAAGTTGCAATTCGAGTAAGATTTATTCCAAGTGTAGAATATAATGCCGTTGATGCATTTATTTCTGAAAACAGTTATCAATTGCTTAGAAGAAGTGAAATTCATGATATTCCTCTCTTAATTGGACATGTATCAAATGAAGCAGCAGTCTTGTTTGGTATAGTAATATAAGAAAAATAAAAATTACGTATTTACAAGATTTCATAATTTGCAGACCCTTCGATTCAAGAACAATTCAATTTTAAATTTTCTGTTTATGAAAACAATTTAAGTTTGATAGTGCCAATATCTTTGAATATTGTTAATGATTCAAACACTGAAAACGCTGTTTTGGAAGAAATTAAAAATAAGTATTTCAACAATGATTCTATTTCTTGGAACTTATCTTTTGTGAATGTAAGTATTTTATAATATTAATAAAAATAATATCAGATTTTTATATTTTAGTATCAAACTGATGATGACTTTATACGTGGCATAAGAAAAACTATAGATTTCTTAAAGAAGAAGAATGATATATATTATTACATATTCGATTACAAAGAAGATAATATGGAAACAGAATATGCCGGTATGTATTAAATTTGTTTTAAATAGGGAATAATATATTGTGCAACAAGTGAAGAAAAGCACCTATTGCCCACGAGGTGTGAAAGTTTCAGCACGAGACGAAGTCGAGGGCTGGAATCACACAAGTGGGCAATAAGTGTTTCTGCACGAGTGGCACACTATACTTTTTCTACGACCACACTCTTTTGTAAGATATAAATAATTCATTTTTAATAAAGAACAATCTTTTATTAATGTTAATTGAATTTTAAAATAATTACATTAATTTCTTATTTTACTACAAATGGGAAATATGCATGGAAAAGTACATATAGTACAAAAATATTAATTATTTATTTATAATTATAATTTATAGTAATATTCTGACAATTATCAAATCGGATGCCTGGATTTAACGCTGCATGCGTTTGTCGCTTGCTCGGTGATATTGGGTGGAGTATTTTCAATTTCACTTTCACTATCCATTTTTCGTATTTGACTATGCCTTTATAGTGTATACAGTTAATATACTTATATATATATATATATATATATATATATATATATATATATATATATATATATATATATATATATATATATATATATAGCTACACGCACAAATATATTCCAGTATAGTTTAAATACTGTACAACAAAGTACAATATAAACGCTGACACGAAAACTATTTGACATAAATAACAAAATGGCGTAGAAGCGTAGGACAAAAACAGTATACGCAACATGCGCAATCTTGCCAATTGTTATAATTCTAAATTGTTAAACCGAAAGATAGATTTGAATAATTATTTAATATTTATTTGTAACCTTCGTATAAAATATTGAGATTTATATAAACATTTAAGTAATTACTAAATATTTTGTAATTTATAAATCTAAAAATATATTTATAAATATTAACATTATAATTACAGTTGGCAACTTGTATGAGAAATAATTTCTCACACTTTAACCCACGACTGTGGGAAACGGATAACTTTCGGGATTTGTAAAGCATGGGAAAAGTGCAATTTTCTATAGTGGTCGTAGAAAAAGAATATTTATTTTTTAGGTTCTTTAAACAGTATTTCATTCTTTTAGAAATTAAAGTATGTAGTAGATTTAATGAAGTAAAAAGGGCGAAAATACCATTACCTATGGTGGAAATGATTAGGCAGAGGACTCACGTCATCAACCTGAAAAAAACCTTATAAAAATAAATATAACTTGTAGTAATTATTAGTTGTTATTTATTTTTTAAAAAAGATGAAAAAATATACTAGTATTAAAGAAACATATAGATTAATTAATTTACAATTATTTCTAAGTCAATCCTTATACCTTTTACGGAATATAAAATTATTTGACACAACATGATCATTCTCACTAGCGCCAACGTATGGTACGATAATAACCTACAATTATTTCAAATAATTTTATATTCCTTAATAGGGATAACGATTGACTTGGAAATAATTGTACTCGTAAATATCATTAATATATACATTATTTAATACTAGTACTTTTTTTTCTTCTTTTAAAAATAAATAACACCCAATAATTTCCACAAGTTATATTTCATTTTATAAGGTTTTTTTCAGGTCGATGACGTGGTCCTCTGCTTAATCATTTTCACTATATCAATTTCTTACTGTTTTGCATTTTTTCATTATAATTATTTCCTCATCTTTGTCGTAACATGGTATATATGATACTTTTATTCGCAATCTCATTATCGTACGTGCCACAGAGGGGTATATGCTATCTCCGCCCAAACCAACGGTGAAAAACGAATAGAAACTGTACTGTAACCGCGGTAACAAAATGTCATCTTCAAATATTTGAATTATTTTTGGATATTCATGTTAATCTGTCATTCATGTGGTGATTAGAGTGATTTGCCTATCACTGGCGTTGATAAAGCCGTATATATCTTTCTCTATCACAAACTGTACATTTCCATATTTCCATGTAAAGATCTCAGATTTCACATCTACAGTGTATTTAGGACGTAATCATAGAGTAGCGTTGCCGCGCCTTCCTAACTTGTGTTATTTATACAGGGTGTATCAAGATAATGGAACAGTGCCATTTATTCGTGAATATGAAAAGTTATACGAAAAAGTGATTAAGATATTTTGTAAAGCATAGAGGGGGACACATTTTGGTATAACTATTATTATTTCAGAGCCAGTGGTACTCAACTTATGGATCAATGTTATATTTTTTTTTATATAGTATCATATATTTTTTATTAACTCATTAAATAGCGAATTTTCTTCTGAATTCAACAATATATCATACCCTTACATTGTAAAAAAAAATGATAAAAGTTAATTCAAAGTTAGTAATAAAATTTTTGTGTGATATGACGTAACATTGTTTACATGAAGATTGATTAGCATTTGTTGTTTACGTTACTATGCGGATTTACCATTTCGCAATTTATTGTTTATTTATTATAAACATCAAGACTATCGTTAAGACGGAAAACACGGATAGAATGGAGAAGCAAAGTTCATCTAGTATACAAGAATTGGCTGAACAAGCTGAATTGAAATTGGTCCCTAACAAGTCAAAGGAAACCTATTTTAAAGAATATGAAAAGTTAATGAACTGGATGGAGAGCAAGAATTCGAAAACTATCAATGAGTCGGTAATGCTTGCCTACATGCTGGAAATGATAATATTCCGCAATTATAATTACTTACTTGATTTTTTGACTTAACATTTTATATTTCATCACAGTTAAGTATGTATAAATCTTCAACTTGTAACATACATATTTCATAATTCGTATATTTTGTATTGTCTCCATAAATTTGCATATATTTTAAGTAAATAATTCGCCTGTAGCTTATGTTATTGTAAAATTCAGCGAGTAAAGTTGTGATTAGCTTCGTCTTCAAATTTTTAATTAATCGTTTCGTGACTTGGTTATTTGGCGGTTTCGAGCAGCTGGAGTCGGTTTGGGAGTCTGTCTTGAAATCTCTTATCTCTTTGTGTGAACAATGAAATATATAGTGATCAAGTAATTCACCACCCTATTGTTGAAATAGTAAAATTTGGTTAGGGTGTGTGAAACGAATTTATTCGGAGAATTTGACACTATATAGCATAATTCAGAATAATTATTGGAAAATTATTTTGACGGAACTTTCCGTCGCTTTGGACCCGCCAGTATTGCAGAATTTTAGGAAGTTTCGTTGTGATATTTTCACGAGAATAATAGATGCGTTCAATGAAGCTACCAAGTCGAGCAAAGCGGAAGTACAATGTACTGAACGGCTTGCTAACTTAGCATTTGTTCGTTTTGCTAAGTAAGCAAAGCAAGCGACTATTTTCTCGCTTGTTTTGCTGCATGTACAAATATGGCGCACAAATTCAAATATCATTTGTAATATTTGAATATATTTTCAACGGAAATTAATGAATTTCGTAAAAATTACTGAGGTGTAAGTGAGCTTTGTCACTCATTAAGACTTTTTCAATAAATTTTTGAGTATAAATAGGTACAATTTCAGCACATTCTGGCGGTGGGTGCATGATAAATCTTAAACTACTCTTCTACGCATTTTTGAACAATAAATCACAGATGACGTTTTATTAAAGTGTTGAAATATATAGCCAGCAGTCACTTTTTATGACAAACTATTTTTAGGTGTGCCTCATATAGGTGAACTTAAATATATTTTTTATTCCGGGGAACAACAGTCAGGCGTAAATAAGAAAAAAATTAATGAAATGACAACATTGTGGACCAATTTTGCAAAGACTGGGTAATATTTATTTTCTATAATTTCTTAAATAAATAATATGAATTTTACTTTTTTTTAGAAATCCTACACCTATGGAAGATCCAATGTTAGATTATATAAAATGGCCAATAATACCAAAAAATAATGAGAAGGAAATTCATTATTTAGCTATTAGGAAAAACTTGAAAATTAAAAAAGATTCGTGGCAAAAAAATAATAGATTTTGGAAAAGAATTTTTCAGGAATATGGAAGAAAACCATTTGTATTATATTAATGTTTTAGAAAATATCTATAAAAATTAAATGGTTTATCTTTTATTCTTTTACAAATATATATATATATATAAAAGTACATTGAAATTGTATGAGTATGACCATTTTTACTACTATGTTGGATAAATATTTACGAAATAAGAATTTGTTTTCATAATTTAACCAGTGTTAGTATTTTTTACCTCCCGCTATCCTCGGCAAGGGAGGTATAGGGATTGTGCTAAAAATCATTTATCGATATTTTGGTAAATGACCACGTTTTAAGGTCCCTAGAATGCAATTTTAACATTTTCACGATGATGTCCGTATGTTTGTGTATGTGTGTGTATATGGATGTCTTTAAGCTCTAACTCAAATATTATTGTTCAGAAAATTTTGTAGCTTTGTATTTCAACCTTATTCAAATATGGAAAGAAGCCATTAGATTTTGGTGTAAATTAGATAACAGAAAATGGCACTTTACTTGAAGCTCCAAATAGTTTTTCTTCGAAAAATACCTTTAAATGTTATTTTTTCGAGATTTGTTATTATAAAAATTAAAGATTATTAATTTTTTTACAGGTTTGCATTAATACATTTTCTGTATATTTGTTGGATAAATTTATAAAATTATTTATAATTTAAATCCCGGAGCCTACGCTTTAATCATAACTCCATTGTTACACAGTTCAGATCTCAAATGTATGTAACTGTCAGATAAATGTCACTGTCAACAAATTAATCATTTCAAATTAATAATAGTAACATTTTAAAAAGAAAATAGTAAATAGAACAATAATTATATGGAAAGGAACTTAATACAGTTTCCAGCATATAAGTAAATATGTAGGATGTGTGTAAATTAATAAAAATTAAATGGCGGGAGGTATTGTGTTGGCCATATCAGATTTTTTTAGTTGGTTTGTATGTTTCATTACGTGTTTTCATGTCATTGAAAACGCCTAGTCGGTACACGTTTGCCTGCATGGAATTCCGGTACCTACCTTAAGGATGGGATCATAGGGTGGGATTATACTGAAATTTTCTTATTTTCAAGAAACTTATCTGTTACCTATGATCTATTTCATAAGAAAAACAAATGATTTGTTTGCACTATAAATAAGTGTAATTGGCTATTAATTGACTTTTCTATCTTTATAATTATTGACTTTAATATTAAATTAAATAATAATTTTTTTTGGAAAACTTAATAACTTTATTTAAGTACAACTGTGGTTTTATTACCTGTAATTTCTTTACAAGTTATCAGCTGTGAAGCTCTAAGGGAGTCAGCGCCGGTATATCTTGGTTTTGGCAAGCATTAACGTTGATTTGTGGTGTGGATATATCGTCAACAATGTCAATAACTTGCTGTATCCTTAAACTAGAAAGTTGTTGCAGTAATATATGCTAGTGTTAGTTTCTGTAAGACTATATATTCAGTTCCACTTAACCAATTCAGTAGATGGGGCCCACATCAGCATCAGTTTTCAGAAGAAATTAAAAAAATTGCGTTAATCAACTGCTGTCATCGGATATTTTATTAAAATATTAAATAGGTATCATATACCATTGGAACTTGTATATTATACTCAATAAGAGTGAAATATAAAGCATTATCTACCTCCTTTACAAATCAGATAAAGATGATACTTGACATTGCACATCAATGACACGAAATGTCACATGTAATGTACACTGACACTAGTCTGATATTACAGTGCGTAAACTTGGCACCAATTTCAGCCAATCAGAGTTCAAAAGTTTGCCCTATTCTCTACAATATTGAATTGGTAAGGTGGAACAGAGTATAAGCTTTGAATATATAATACCTACTATATAAACTAAATAATACCTAAGAATGGCAAATGGCAACGTAAATGAATAAACGCATCCCTATCTCTATCTCTCTCTCTATCGTTATTTTAATGTTAGGGTACCTATATACTCATGGTATATGGCCATGATGTGGCTCGCGTTTCGTCCGCCATTTGCGGGCCACTGTCATATTCGTTGTTATTGTGCAAATTATTTTGTATTTTCGTGGCTATTTGTTTTATTTTAATGTTAAACACATTTACATATACTTCTAATATTTATTTAAAGTGTAAGTAATACTTTTATTCTATTTTTCTATTTCGGTGTTCTTATGTTTCTATAAACGCACTGTTTTGTACTGCAAACACGACGTTTAGAAGATCTATAAGCGTACTATTTTTGGCGCCTTTCATGTTCTCGAGTTGGTAGTCATGCTTTCATAACTGACAGATGACAGGTAACCTCAAAATGGTAAGTTGTTGATAATATTTCAACATATTACTTTTAATTATGGATTTTTATACTTTCTTTAGGTGATAGGACTAGAAAAAAATATAATATTAATTTCACAACCAGAATCAGACCTTGAATCATAAATACAATACACCTTGCAATACACTAATTAATCAATAGTTGACAAAATATGAAATTTCAATTGTTAGCGAGAAGCGTTACCAACATAAACATAACTAACAAAAAAATACCTAGTCATAATTTGACGTCGCAATTTAAATAAATTTAATCGTAAAAATACCTCAATAGAAAAAATAGTATAAAAAACACGTATCATAAGGCCTGTTGACGCACTCGTCCTTTGTAAAACTCGCCTAGCGGCTCGTTTTCCAAACTTGGACTCGTACGTTAACAGATTGCCTTATGATACTTGTGTTTTAATGTACTATTATTTGTGTATTTTCTTGAGATCCTGACTACGATGATTGGCAATATTGAAAACAAATAAAAATTACCAATATTAAGCACAAACATTTAAATTTTTTAAAGGTATGTTTAGAATATATTCTTATTATGTAAATAATAACTACAATTATTAAATTTGATGTGATAATAACAACCTATATCCTATGCTCTACATAACCTATAAATCTATGTCAATAATAATAGTGTATCTCTTAAATAAATGAATTTTTATTACCTTTATAGATTCATAGTGTGATTATTTAATATTCCTGTATAATATAAAATCACATTTCTTACAAATAAATAGGGAAATGAATTATCAGTATGTTTGACATTGGCCCGCTTATGGCGGAGATCTTGCCCCATGGCCATACCCGGTATATAAAGGTACCCTAATGTTAGCAGCGTCTGCCTGTTACTGGTAGACAGTGAAACTACGTTGAAGCGTATAACCATAGAGTTAAGAACGTTAAGGATTACCGACCTCAGACAAAATTGTCTGAATCGGTAAACTGTCTTTACCTTAATACTTAATATATTATTTCCCCAGAGCCATTGTACAAATACAAATATCAATTATCAAAAACGTGCACTTTATTATTGGCAACTTTTGTTTTGTAACATTTATTTATATGGGTGAAGTTTAAAAATCAGAGAAATGTTATTAATTAAAATAATACGTTTATTAATCGATGAATAATAGGATAAATATTAAAAAGATAATAAAAATAACTAACACTATGATTAAATAATTATAAACACTAATTTAAGACTAAGAATATTATTAAATGCTTAAACACTAAGATTATTTATTTAACCGATATTTATATCACTACATTTATTTATATTCACAACTCGTAGACTGTTAATATCACCCACTGTTCATTGCTCGTTGCTTCTATATATCAGACTATTTTCGCTGGCTTTGGTGGCGGGTTTATATAGCGCGATGTCCTCCTCGAACTTTCTGACCCCACAATGACATTGAATACTAAGGATCCAAGTCACCGGTGTAATTAACACGTCTAGGCGTATGAGTATTTCCGCCGCCGGGGATTACGTCATCGCTCGGGAATATTCTACCAGTAGCGGTGCCCATATACTCTTAAGTCAGGGGCACACGTTACAATATGTTACTGTATAGGGGTGGAGTTTAGTTAGTTGGGGTAGATGGCAGTAGTTATAGTCATATTGTTGCGCGAGTATTTACGTGAAATATGGATACCGTATTATCATATATTATACAACAAGACGATTGAAAATTCTCGATTATACGAAACGTGTTGCCTGGAAACATCACGAGACCGAAGGTCGAGTGGTATTTCCAATAGGCAACTCGTTGAGTATTTCGAGAATTTTTGATCGTCGAGTTGTATACAGGTAGACTATATCATGAATAAAAAAAAATAGTAAATTTAACGTAGACCTGCGGTATATTTTATTTTGACAGAAACGTCAAACTGTATGCTACATAACCTATCTTTTTAAATATAGTTGTAGTAGTATGCAATATTACATTGAAATGCCCGTATTTCAAAATAAATGTTTGTATTTCAAATAAACTAGCTACAGTGCAGTTCTAGATTTGTGATCCAAATAATTTTTTGTTTACTTGTCAAATTTTTACTTCCATAATGCCTTGCTGTCAAATAATAGATGCGTTCAATTATTTGTTTCGGTGCACTTGGAGTAGTCAGTGTGATTGTAAATGTCATACAACGCACGATTTTCCTCCTTAAAGTCTAACTACAGATTCATTTATGTACTCGATACTGTGGTCGAATGAAAAATATCATGTCCGTAAATATAATTAAAAATGACATTGACAGTTCTGAGTACATAGAACAAAATAACCAAACGCACCTATAAGTGAATATACGAAGGTATATTCGAATATATGTACAAAGGTTCGTATATTCGTACTCCATGGTTACTTAATAATAACCGCTGTAATACGTGGTAAATAACCTAATGAATGAGATCGTCATACGTAATATAACAAGTGATATGATTATAATCGATGATATTCTCGAGTGAAACCGAGCTGCAGATTTCACGAGTCCGAAGGACGAGTTGAAATGTGCTGCTCCGGTTTCACGAGCAATATCTTCGATTATTAATCATAACACGAGCTTATATTTAATGAGAGAATATAATGAATTTTTGCAATCTAACCTAACCTAACTTTTGATATACATATTCATAATGTATTAAAACATGGTACTTACGAGTTTTATTTAATATTTCGGAGTTTGAATTAGTGTTATTATTTATTTTTATACTTAAAATTAATTGTCAATGTCATAAATAAAGAAAACAAATCCCTTAGTAACGACTATAAATACGGTGTTTATTTCCTTGTTTTTTATCATCGTTGTGATAAACGCGTAGCTAGGGAGATTCTGAATGTTGATTGGCGGAAAACATGTCACGTGACTAAGGAATTATATTCTCATTAAAAAAACAATTAATATTATGATAATTGTAAGAAATTTGATATTTTCTTAACGATAAATGATAGATCTTTGTTACTCGAATAACAATTTTTTGAAGTTTTCTCTGACATTTGTGCAAAAAATTACTCTCTATCTACGTATATTTTAAGGCCATAAAACAAAAAAAATGGAATAAAAAATTTAAAAATTGTCATTAGAGTTAAAAAGAGGCAAGCTTATACTATTCGGCACAACTTTATTTATTTCGAAAATATATTGTTTTACGATGATTTTAAGGGTACAACCGAACAGCTTTTTCACGTATTTCAATGACTAGTACTCAACCCCCTTTTAAGCAAACGCTACTACAGAAGATTATAATGTGAGCGAGTTTTTTCCACTCCCATTCCATACCATACTGGCGCCATGTATGTAGATTCTAGGCTTAAACAATTCCTAATCTTTTTATAAAATATTAAAAGGGAAATAACACAAAAAATCATATCTAACAAATTATGACAAATAAAAATGTCAAATATTTGATTTGTTTATCTATTATAAATTCAAAAATTGATTTATGGGACTAAAATATGACAATTTAAAATTTATATGTTTTAGTGACATATTATGAAGTAGTTTTTTATCTTTTTATTGATATCACAACCATTGTTGTCAGTGAAAAACGATTTTCCCGTGTTAACGGGTTATGTTCGGCTTGGGCTTCTAATTATTCCCCCTGTATATAAATTTAACTGCTTATTTTACTAAAGTATAAAGCGTGTAATATTGAAAGAGGAATGCTGTTTCCTCCAATGAATTTAGATCATCAGTTCATAAAGGAAAAGTTAACGTAACTAAATATAATAGACTTTATTTCTTTCACTTCTTCATAAATTTAAATCTTGTTTTTGGTTACTAAGATAGGTGTGTATAGTTTTCGAATTGAAACTGAAATATTTTGTTACAATGTGTGCTCAGTTAAACAGATAATGTTCAATAAAATTGGAAAGTTGATATAAAAGTAATGTAATAGGTCCAGATTAATTCAGTTTACTAACATTATATTTTCAATTAAGTTTTTTTACTTCTCGCTACTGAAGGACGTTAGATGAGTGATGCTAAATAAAGATAAAACGAAAATAGTCTTCGTGGAATAAATGGAAAGACAAATTAGAAGAATCAACAGAGAAAAACCGTAAATTTTAAGAATAATAAGCGATATGATATAACATATAAATAATATAGATCACATAAAAATGTTTTAAAACTAAATAAATTTAAGGAAAATGTAGAGATTTTTGAGAATAAATAAAGCAATATAATGCAATAGTACTTAAACTTGGGTTGAAGAAAAAACTGGGACATAGTTAAACAAGCATGTGTGTTTGCTCTACAACAATAATCAACCATAGCACCATGGGATAATAAACAATGAACGAATGCATTATATAGTAAAATTTGAATTCAAAGAACAAGCAGTTATCACTTTAAAGAAGTAGAAGCAGAGACAAAATTATATGAAACAGGAGCAAATAATATCAGGGTTTAGGGTGTAAAGGAAGAATATAATTGTTTAAAAGAATATAGAGAAGGCCTAATCAAAGGACTGAAGGGGATATACAAGTCAATGACACAATGGATATAAATAATATTTTAAGAATTTATTATAAAAGGAAAGAAAATCTAAACATACACCTTTTCATATGGATGTAAAACTGAAATTTTTGAAATTGTAGTATTGGAGTTATCTAAAGACCAAAAAAATTGTAAAGCGCACGCACGTACGCGCGCGCACCCACACGCTTACGTACTCGCACACACATTATTGTAAAAATGGTAAAATCTTATTCCAGGGGTCCTAAAATGTGCTTAGTCATTAAAAATTCACAATAGAATTTTTGGACCAAAGACAATATCTATCTTCCTTAACCTACAGGTAAAAATATGTTGTCACACACAGCAGAATAATGTTCAGAAAAATGTACAAGATAATGGAGAACTTGTTCTGTGATCTAGTAAAATTCCTTACAGAATTTGCGCCACATGCATACGCAAAGAGTTAAGCACAGCACTGTATTAGGTCCGTGATAATTCAGATAGATTTAAAATTTCAAAAATTTCATCACGATGGATCCCTTGTATAATCATGTTACACCGCCTCCGTAATCCAAGAAAATTTGGCATATTCCACTACCATTGAACATCCCTCTTATAACTCCGACTTGTCCCCAAGTGAATACCATTTGTTTGGCCTACTCAAAGAGACGTTTGAAGGGAAACGATTAGAAATTAACGAAGTAGTTGAAGCATTCGTGTGCTTTGAGCACGTCCTACTTCTTTTTATGACAAGGGAATCAAAAAGCTGTCAATCCGATCCTGCAAATATTTAGATGTTACAGTTGAAAAATAACCTACCTGTAGTTACAATAATTAGAAATATTTTGAATGAATAGAGTTTTTGAGTATATAAATATTTAATTTACCCTACTATTAGCTGTATTATGGTCAAAACTTTAAGTCTTAAATCTGTAAATAGTGAACAAAATCGCAACGAAACTTGCCGCTATATGTATAATTTTATATTAATGAACAAAAATAGATGTGCTTTTGTAAGTTTTGTTTTTACATATTTAAACTTACAGTTTTTGACCATAATACGGCCATATTTCTAAATATAATTAGATTTAAGAATATATTATTAAGGATTTGTGAGTAAAAATACATTTATTCGAATTTATATTCATATACAAACTAATATAATATAACCTTTGTAATTATTATACCTTGTTCAATTAATACTATCTTAATTTAATAATGTATTATAAATGAAGAAAAATGGTACAATGTTATTGTTCTTATAAATGATTCCATAATGATTTTCTAACAATTACATTATAAAAACATGATTATAGTCTGTTCCACTTAACCAATTCAGTAGATGGCGCTTACATCGGCGCCAGTTTTAAACAGACGAAATTAAAAAAATGGCAGAATTCAACTGCTGTCATCTGACATGTTATTAAAATATTAAAAAAGATATCATAATGCCATTGAAACTTTGTATATTCTAATCAGTAAGTGTGATCTTCTAAACGTTCGCACTTTTGTAAATGTATGTAAATAAAATAAATAAATCTCTGAGACCTTTAAGCCTACTGCTCGTGGTAGAACTCGCCCTGATCACATAGAGAATATTGAAAAGGATGTTTCAGACTCATCTAGGGTCTAGTATTCGAAGAATAGCACTACAACACAGTGTCACATATGACAATTTGGAGGATATTGAAACAACAGTTACATAATTTCATCGACGCCTTCTGTATTGTATTGACAGTAGCAATATTAAACATTTATCGTGATTATTTAATTTAAGTCTGCATCAGTTTTCATCATATTTCTGCGGTTTCTTGTTCCGTCAATTATAGAGTTGTTCTTGGTCGACTGCATCCTATAAATGTCCCACCATTTCTGGATTGACCAGCGTTGCCAGGTCCTTAAAATTATTTTCTCCAGATTTTTTTTAAAAAGTTGCCAGACTGAACAATATTCCCAAGATTCCCAGATTTTTTAAATAATAATAAAAAAAAACTAATACATATACAGGCTGTTAATTAAAAAGCGGACCATAGGCGTATGGGAAATCAGTTTTTCTTTGCGCAAAAGTTTCCAATTAATTTTAGACAAAAATGTTTCAAATAAAAGTTGTATATAATTCAATTCTACACCTAAATCATGATACAGATATAATTTTGTATGTTTGATAACCCGTAAAATCAAATTTGAAAATTTAAAAATATTGCTCATTTGTGTTAAAATCGTAAAATGCAGAGGAAACCCATATACCGTGCACAGTAGTTGCCCTGATCGTGTCCATTTCATTAACAAAATGTAGCTTATGCTTATATCATCGACCGCCGCGAACTTTAATTTGCATTGTTGATTCCATATCATACCTATACTTATTCAATATTAGCACAATAGCTCTATACTTTTACTTTATATTTGCATTGTGCAATTATAGTTTTGTTTTTTTATTAAATGTATAATTAATAAAATATATTTTCCTTTATATTTCTTATTTTTAATTTTCCCCAGATTTTCGTTGTTTTAAAAAAGTTTTTCCCCAGTCCCCAAATAATACCAAATTTCCCCAGGACTGGGGAAAATCCCCAGACCTGGCAACGCTGGGATTGACAGTCACAAGTCACAATGGAAACATTGAAACACACCAGCTGTTCATAGACGTACGCCATACGCACGCGCAGAATAGTCGCACTTTGAATTTTGGCATTATGTAACGAGCTCTACTTTTCAGGACATGCAGTTTGCGGTTGTTATTTTATTCAACCATAGGCGGGTGTGAAATTTGTGATAAAACTTTGAAGAATTTTAACTCAATGTATAGAAAGTTTACAAGAAAAGGTTAAGAAATAATGATGCACTCGGCGAGTTCTACCACTGGTTAAATTTACAAGTCTGAAATTACATTACGTAAACTTGGTTTCAATTTCATCCAATCAAAGAGTTCAAAACTATGCCCTATTCTCAACAAAACTGAATTGGTAAGGTAGAATACGGTATAGAATTATTTGTGGTATTTATGTATACCGGGTGGTGGCAGTTAGGGGTGAAGATAGGGATATAACATTTGAGCTTTATGTAATTTTCTGTACTCTTGTTCATTTCACAGGAAAAACTGTAGAATGCAAAGTTGTTCAGAATTAAAAGTTGTATACAAAATTGTTTTTGAATTTTTTACTGTTTCTAGCTTCTTAACAATTTTGATTTCATAATTTCTGTAATTCGGAGCAATGAGATAGAAAACAATATTATATATTTTATTCATATTCTCTCAAATTATTTTTGAAAAAAGTAAATTATGTAATGAATTACAATAATAGGAGGAGTCTAAGGTTAAAAATATATATAAAACTAAAACAATTACCCCTTGACCTTAAATATATTTAAGGTTAAGGGGTAATTGTTTTAGTTTTATATATATGTAATGAATGTTTATTCGAATGAGGGACATGTCTTTATTATTACGGTGGAAATAGTTATCAAAGAATACGGGTTTAATTTTCCTCAAGTTAGATTGTCGTTTGACGTTTAATACAAAATATAAAACCAATTTTCATGCAATTATTAATTCTGAACATTTTTTTCATCTTACAGTTTTGCCGTAAAAGAGCAGAATATTGCATAAAACTTAAGGTACATGTTAAATCCCTGTGTCCCTAACCGGCACCATCCGGAATGTTACAGTGGAAAACAGAAAATTAAGTGACTGTTTAGCATTCACTAGTACATGTTGGCAATTACTAATTGCACTGGTAGATGTGATAACTTGAAAACAAACCTTAACATTTACTAGTGAATTCTAAGAGTTACTAGTAAAATTAATATTTACTAATAAAGACTAGTAAAAACTAAATTAAAAGCGTTACAGCTTAGAAATACTATGTAAATAACATGATTAGGTAGTTATTTAAGTATTAAGGTCAGTAAGTGCTTCCTACCGGTTAAGGATGATTTTGGAGATCGAGACGAAGTAGAGATCTCCAATACATTCGATACCGGTAGAAGAGCACTTACTGACCGCAATGCCTATTACGTTTTTTGTACGATCGACGCACAAAATTTAAAAAAATAAGATTTCAAAATTATTTTTACATTAAAGATTTTTGGTTGTCATTTTTAATGTAATCATTGATCGTTGTTTTTATTTACTTACCGCCTCCTGATCGATAAGTGATTTAATTTTTAAATAAAGCCTACTGCTTTGGAAACCCTATCGGTAAACAAAAAAAAAACTGATCGTGCAAAAAATATATTACTTGTAAACAAAAATAAAGAAAATATATTTTATTCTTTTTAATAATAATAATACAACACAAACGTAACAATCTAAAACAATGCAAATATTGTTCATATGTATTTTAACCTTTAACCGTATTGGAGCAGTGAGTGCTGGCAATATCTAGTCAAAGTTTACGGTTTAAGAATTAAGAACCGACAAATCAGTGAATGCTCTTACCAAGTATTTACCGAATTAGCTTATACATGTTGATGTTGTACATATAATCTGTACTCGTAAATATACAATATGTATCTTAAAACATATAATAGATAAGTAACAATATCCAACATTTATATGGATTCTGTATCTGCATTCAATGTTACTAGTTCAGTTCGTATATTAGAACTCTGTGTTAATTTTAATTTATTTTTGTTGTCTTTACAACATTTGTAAGAAAAGTATGTTATTTTATAACAAACATATACAATAATCACAGTTAACAACAAATTATAAATTTTGCTGTTGTTGCTTGTATTTAAATCTTTTTGCATTATAGAGTTAGAACTATGAGTTTCACTATTTAATTTTTTTAAATCATTATTTTGAATGTTATTAACTAACTGCTCAATATTATTTAAACTCTTATCATTATTTTGGATATTATTGTTAAATTTCTCAAAGTTAAGATTCAAATTTTTATTATTTTGAATCATTATAGTATTAGAATTTCTAATTTCATTTATTAATATCTCCAAATTGGAATTTTCGTTTAGTGAAAATCCATTATTTTGACTGTCATGTTCAACGGTACTACTTTCAAATTCACTGATTTGCTCATCGAAACATTGAATACCGCCAATATTTTCAACTGTGAAGTTTAGTATCTTGCTTTTATAAGAGACATTTTTTGTTCGCAAATATTTCCGAATTAAAGTGAGGTTACGGCACGTCCACAGGTTCCCCGATAAATCAACTTGTTGAAGAGTAGTTAGATGTGAGAAGAGGGTGCCAGGGTTAAGCACGGTAAATCGGTTGGCGCTGATGTCCAACTCCTGCAGGCTCTCTAGAGGGTGCAGCACTGCTTCGGAGAGGGAGCTAAGCGCGTTATGCGACACATTCAGAACCTGCAACTGATTTAGTGCAGACAGGCTGCCCACCTTTAGATAATCGATTCGGTTGTGTTGTAAATCTAAATACCGTAACCTAGGCAGATGCTGGAAAGCACAAATACTAATGTTTTCTATTTCATTATAACTTAAATTCAAATTTTGAATGTAATTACTTTCTTGGAAGATGCCACAAAATAATGTATGTATTTTGTTTGCGTGTAAACTTACAGAATGAATTGAATTTAACCCGTAAAGTGATTTTGGCTCTATATATGTTATATTTAAATTCGTTAAATCTAAAGAATTTAAATTTACCAATCCTTCGAAAGTGTGGGCTTTTAGAATTTTAGTGGTAGAAAAAAATTCTTTAAAATTATAAAATTTGAGTGATCGTAAACCTTGAAACGAATAGGGTTCTATTATCTGGATTGGGTTATCAGCTAATGTAAGTGTCTCTAGAGAATTTAATCGTACAAATGTGTTATTGTAAAGTTTACTAAGATTGTTATTTTGTAATTTTAAAACCCGTAAATTATTTAAGCCATTAAATGCTTCTGCTTTTATTTCATTTATGGTTAAATTCGATAAATCTAAAGTATCTAAATTTAGTAATCCTTCGAAAGTGTTATTGTAAAGTTTACTAAGATTGTTATTTTGTAATTTTAAAACCCGTAAATTATTTAAGCCATTAAATGCTTCTGCTTTTATTTCGTTTATGGTTAAATTCGATAAATCTAAAGTATCTAAATTTAGTAATCCTTCGAAAGTGTGACCATTAAGAATTTTAATGTTAAAGAAAACTTCATTAAAATTATAAAATTTGAGTGATCGTAAACCTTGAAACGAATAGGGTTCTATTATCTGGATTGGGTTATCAGCTAATGTAAGTGTCTCTAGAGAATTTAATCCTACAAATGTGTTATTGTAAAGTTTACTAAGATTGTTATTTTGTAATTTTAAAACCCGTAAATTATTTAAGCCATTAAATGCTTCTGCTTTTATTTCATTTATGGTTAAATTCGATAAATCTAAAGTATTTAAATGTATTAAGCCTTGGAATGAGTTGGGTTCGATTATCTGGATTGGATTACAAGCTAATGAAACTGTCTCTAGGGAATTTAATCCTACAAAACTAGTATTGTTAAGTTTACTGATATTATTATTTTGTAAATATAAAGTTTTTAGATATGATATTCCAGTGTTAGTAGTAAAGTGATATATATTATCATATTCAATATTAAATTGTTGCATATTGTTACTAGATATGTCTAAGTAATTTAATTTTGTAAGTGATTTTATAAAATTTCCATTAAAATATTTTATATTATTCTCTAAAATCTCCAAATTCTCCAATCGTTCAAATCTATAAAAACTATTATTTTCAATTGTTGTAACACCACATTGTTTTATGGTTAAATTATATACATATCTATAATAAATGTTGGAAAACAGTTCGCGATCTAATGTTGGAAGATTTATTTGAATCATATTTAGCTTTGTTATTAAAAAATCATACGAATTTAGTTCTGGTCGAATTGCCTCCTCGTACTGATTCCGAGTCATATTGCTGCATAGGTACATTCTATGATCATAAATATGAGTATCACTACTACGATAATAATATCCCACATGAGTACAAGAAAGAACTTTGGTTACAATACATAGAAATAGAAATATTAAAGCTGGTACATTCCATATCCACATGGTTGCATTTCTGGAAAAAGAAATATTTTATTAATCCCAAAGGAATTTAGGAAGATTGTTCTTTTCTAACAAAAAAATCTGTTGTGGCCAGCACAATACCTCTCGCCATTTTCATTTTATGTTGCATAGGGCGCGAGCAGTTACGTGACTATGTTAGCATTGGCAAGCAGATATGGGGGCCCATGTCAAAATGATAGCTTACTAGCTTACTATTACTATAATGTACAAAAGTGTCAAGTATCATAAGTTTTCATTCAAATATTATGATTTTCCAAATCCATGAGAATTATTTTCCTCGCTAAATATATTCCATACTATTGATGACATATAAACAACATAATATTTTAATAAAAAATTATAACATATGACATTTGTGACATCTATGTAAATAACTACTAGCTGTCATTCTGACATGGATCCACAAATCTGCTTGCCAAGGCCAACAAAGTCACATGTCTGCTCGCGCCCTATAAGTAACGAATTTAACATTTCTTGTACACACAAATAATTGAAATTGTATAGCTTCTTTGTTCTATGAGTAATTTTGTCTTACTCTTCTAATAGGTATGTTCAACATTCTTCAAATTCATTGACCGTATTAGCGGTATTTCTTAAGGATATATATACTTATAATTTAATATATATTTAATTAATAATACAATAATATATATATATATATATATATATATATATATATATATATATATATATATATATATATATATATATATATATATATATATTAAATGTACTCGTACCTCCCAGAAAAATCTGATTTTTCAAACATTTAAATATCTCAACTGTTTTTTAGACAACGAGATTAATTACAAGAGATTATTCTATATTATTATATACTATATCTCCAAACCTATACGAGATATAATAAAAATGTGCCAGATTGAGAATTAAATTATCTTTAATATTACCAAGATTTTTTTTCAAAAAAAAATATTTAGAAGATTATTTTTCAAGAATCTGCTACTTCCGGTTGTCCAATTGTTACCAAAACCTTTTCAGTTCTTCCTATGAATGTCCGATTGGGAAATACGTAGTTAAACAAATATTAGTTTTTGAGTAATCGTCCTTCCAACATCCAACACACATACATACATACACACACACACACGCACACACACATACATCCACACACACACACAGACATCATCGTAAAAATGTACAAATCATATTGTAGGGACCTTAAAACGTGCTTATTCATTAAAATCTGGATATGCGATTTTTAGCATGAATCCAATACCTCTTTTAGCGAGAGGTAAAAAAAAATGATGTGATCAGTACATATACTAACAAAAATTAAATAATTACATATAATATGTATATCAAGGGACTATTATTTACCTGAAAAAAATTATTATATAACCACGTTGCATTGGTAACATAGGTACTAAGACTAATGACATAATTAAAATCTTCAAGCCGGGAGATTTTATCGTTTTATTTGTCATTGTATTGGTGATTCTATTTTATTAATTGGGAAATAAGAGTCTTATTCTAAGACATATTTTTTTTTTACTTTTGTTTAACAATAGTTTTTTTTACCTTCCGTCACCTTTAGGTAAGAAAGGTATTGCTTTTGGTCAAAAAATTCAATGATGAGTTTTTATTGAATAAGTACGTTTTAGGGTATGTATGTATATATATATATATATATATGTGTGTGTGTATGTCTGTGTGCGTGTGACGAAAGTTTCGGATCTCATAACTTCAATACCACGGTTCCAAAAGTTATAATTTTTTTATATTTCTCAAGTGATTAGATTTTGGTGATAAATTATAAAATATTATAACTGGAAGAATATATTATTCTCTATACGATTTGATCGCATTTTATACTTCATATTCAATAGATATAGAGTTAAAGAATTATAAAGATATTAAATTTCATAAATTAGCCAGATGTGTTAACCATGGAAACTGCTAATATATTCAGATAATTCAAATTGACAGATGTCAATATCAATAGCTGCGTTCAATGAAGTAAGCAGTTCAAGCAAATGCTAGGTAAGCAAACGAGCCTTGTTGCTTAGTACACTGAAAGATTTGATAACTATATGACGAACTGATATTCACAAATGTCATCGAGAATGTTGTACAGTTGTTAAATATAACATGTGTATCTTTCATATCCCTTTTATTGGTCTGTAAAGTTACACAAAATACATTTATAGATAGGTACAGTTATTTGCAGATAGTGGAATAAATTTTGAACATTTTTTTAGGTCTAAGAAAATATTTCAAATTTAACAATGTTATGAACAGTCATCACAAAACTTTGAAAGCCTTTTTGACATGTAATTGATGTAAACACACCTTAAAATGAGATATAAATAGTACAATTCGTGTATGTATAATTTGCATTTCCCGCCATTATATTTCATAGGTTAGCAAGACAAGCGAGCAATTCTGGCAAATGCTAGGCTAGCAAAGTCGTTCAACAAATTTTACTTCCGAGTGCTTGTTTTCCTGGGGCTTATTGAACGCACCTAATGAAAAGTAAATGAATGTGGCAGAGATGAAGATGTTGAGATAGATGTTAGGGAAGATAAGGAAAGATACGGTAAGGAATGAAAGAATAAGGGAAATAACTCTAGTGTTAGAAGTTTCTAGACAGATAGCTTAGAAATAGAAGGTTGAAGAAGGTGATGTCAGTGTCAAGTGCAATTTGCATAGTTTGTTTATGAAATAATTTTACTGGAAATTTAGAATCTTTTACAAGATAATTTATGTATGGAATTTATACATAATACACAGGATTGACGGAATGTATTGTGCTGACCACATCAGATTTTTTTATTATTAAATAAAAAGTGTACTGTATGTCCCATTACAACTTCCACCATTAGTATCTCGCGAACTATAAGAGATACGATGTCAGTTAAATGGAACTTTTTGTGCGCCCTTGGGGGTCCTCTCAGATGTGCTATTGATTTTTTAAAAAAATTTATTGGCTTCTAGATAATGATGAAAAACTGAATTTTGTTGATATTTTTCTTTTTCAAATAACTTCTAAACTATAAATAATACAGATAATGGTCCAAATAAAAAAGTCAAATGTTTGTATTACCTAACCAGTGGCGTATAAAAAAAATATATGCGTAAATTTTTGATATATATATATATATATATATATATATATATATATATATATATATATATATATATATATATATATATATATATACAGGATGGTTTTGAACTTAATATATAAATTTAAAGGTAAGTAGTATGACATGTGTAGATTACGAAATAGAAAAAAATAATAATTTTTCAGGTCTCCCGACATAAGAATATCTAAAAAATATATAATCACGGCATATTACCGTGTGGGTGTGTCAATCTGCTTTGTCCACAGATATCGGTATCTAATAATGATGACATATTCATACCGTGCGGACGTTTACCTTGCGTCACCTCACGACACTCATTGTTGGCGTGGAGAGTGCACCCGGATCAGCGGATTCGCGACTAGACACGTTATAGTGCAATTTATAAATTTTAGTTTAGAATAAAAATATTGAGCAAGAAAGTCATAAAATGAGATATCAGTCAAATATAATATAATTAATAAAAATAATAAAGTTTTTTTTGACAAATACAAATAAAATTCAGGAAATTTATTGGGAAAAATTAAATTTTTAAGGAAAAACAAATACGAAACACAACATCCCATAGGCAAATCATTAAAAAGAGAAAAAAAATACGATTTTCTTATACTAAAATTAGATATTGGTTTCATTAAAAAAATTCAAGATTTTGTTATATCTCGGAAATGTACGGATATAAATTTTTGAAACATTTTTCTTGGTAACAAAAAGTTTAAAAGTTATTTGAAGAAAAAAATCGACAATATTCAGTTTTTTGTTATTATCTAGTAGCATATGAATTTTTTTGGAAAAGCAAAAGCACATCTGAGATGATCCATTAAAGGCGCACAGAGTTCCATTTAACGGGCATCGTACGTCGTACCTCCTATAGTTCTCGAGATCCCAATGGTAGCAGTTTTAAATGGAACACTGTATGGTTCAACGGTCTGTTTTTTACCTTCCGTCACCCCTAGGTAAGGAAGGTATTGTCTTTGGTCAAAAAATTCGGTGGTGAGTTTTCATTGAATAAGCACGTTTTAGGGTCTTTACAATACGATTTTACTATTTTTACGATGATGTCTGTATGTGTGTGTGTGTGTGTGTGTTCGTATGTGCGCGCGCGCGCGTGTGTGTGTGTGTTCGTATGAGCGCGCGTGCGCGCGCGTTTGTGTGTGTGTGTGTGTGTGTGTGTGTGTGTATGAGTGTATGTGACCGCAGTTTCGTGCACGATATCTCCAATACTAGAATTCCAAAAATTACAATTCTTGCATATTCCTCTTCCTTACAACCATATGCAGACTTGATTAGATTTTGGTTATAATTAGTCAACCGGAAGTATCCTCATTTGAAGATTTTAACAGTTTTTACTGAAAAACTCAGTTAAATTTTATTATAACTTAAAGAATATATTATTCTCCATACGATTTGATTGCATTTTATATTTCATATTCAACAGATATGGAGTTAAAGAATTATAAAGAGTATATCATTCATTAAGTTATAAACCAATAAGAATGTGTGATTTTCCTTAGCTACCGCGTATTACAGCGGTTATTATTGAGTAACCATGGTGAACGAATATACGAACCTTGGTATATTCGAATATACCAACATTCGTATATTCACTTGGTTATTTTGTTTTATGTACTCAGAACTGTAAAAGTCATTTTAATTATATTTACGGAGCATAAAATATGAACTTTTCCTTCGAGCACAGTATCGAGTATATAAATGAATCTGTAGTTAGACTTTGAGGAGAAAAATCGTGCTTTGTATGCTTTAAGTACACATCTGAAATGACACTGACAGCTCCAAATGCACCAAAACATATAATTGAACGCTGCTATTATTTGACATCAAGATATTATTGAAGTAAAAATTTGACAAGTATATAAATAGTTACTTGGTTCACAAATCTAGAAACTGAACTGTTCCTAGTTTATTTGAAATGCAGGCATTTATTTTCCAATGCGAACATTTCAATGCAATATTACATACTGCTACAGTTATATTTAAATAGATAGGTTACGCAGAATATAGTTTGGCGTTTCTGTCAAAAGAAAATAGACTACAGGCCTACGTTAAATTTACTAACTTTTTTATTTATTTTTTATTCATGATATAGTCTACCTGTATACAACTCGACAATAGAAAATTCTCGACATACTCAACGAGTTGCCTATTGGAAATACCAGGCAACACGTTTTGTATAATCGAGAATTTTCATTCGTCTTGTTGTATAATATATGATTATAAAAATTATAAAATTTCATAAATCAGCCAGCTGTGCTAACTTAACCATGGAAACTGCTAATATATTCAGGTAATTCAAATTGATAGATGTCAATATCAATAAAAAGTAAATGATGAAAGAATAAGGGAAATAACTCTAGTGTTGGGCGTTTCTAGAAAGATATAAGAGAGACGATTACATTGGTTTAAACATGTCATGAGGAGAGATGAGTATATTGGAAGAATGAATATTCGGTGGTGAGTTTTCATTGAATAAGCACGTTTTAGGGTCTTTACAATACGATTTTACTATTTTTACGATGATGTCTGTATGTGTGTGTGTGTGTGTGTGTGTGTGTGTGTGTGTGTGTGTGTGTGTGTTCGTGTGTGCGTGTGTGTGTATGTGTGTGTGTGTGACCGCGGTTTCGTCAACCATATCTCCAATACTAGAATTCCAAAAATTACAATTCTTGCGTATTCCTCTTCCTTACAACCATATGCAGACTTGATTAGATTTTGGTTATAATTGGTCAACCGGAAGTACCCTTATTTGAAGATTTTAACAGTTTTTCTTGAAAAACTCAGTTAAATGTTACTATAACTTAAAGAATATATTGTCTATACAATTTGATTGCATTTTATATTTGATATTCAACAGATATAGAGTTAAAGAAGAAAAAAGATAATAAATTTTATATAAATTTCATAATTCAGCCAGCTATGTTAACTTAACCATGGAAACTGCTAATATATTCAGGTAATTCAAATTGACAGATGTCAGTATCAATAAAATGTAAATCAATGAAAGAATAAGGGAAGTAACTCTAGTGTTAGTTAGTTTCTAGATATAAGAGAGACGATTACATTGTTTTGAACATGTCATGAGGAGAGATGAATATATTAATAGAAGGTGGAAGAAACATAGGAAACCAAATATAAGATGAAAAGACTGTATTGCAGAAGACTTGAGAGAAAAGGAAATGAATGATGACGACACGTAAAACAAAAATGAGTGGAAGAAGAAAATAAAAAATAGCGACCCTCTAACGAATGGGAAAAACTAAAGAAGAAGAAGATGTCAGTGTCAAGTGCAATTTGCATAGTTTGTTTATGAAATAATTTTACTGGAAATATAGAATCTTTTGCAAGAAAATTTATGTATAAGGCGCGTGCAGTGACATGACTTTGCTGACTTTGACAAGCAGATATGGGGACCCGTGTCAAAATGACAGCAATTAATTATGTCCATAACTGACAAGTGTTATAATTTTTCATTCAAAATTTCATAATTTTCTTATTTCATGTGGTTTGTTTGTTATCAAGAGTATGGAATTCAGTTTCCGCGAATGGGAGTCACATAATACCAAAAATTTAGAATCTTTTACAAGAAAATTTATGTATGGAATTTGTACATAATACACAGGATAGACGGAAGGTCATGTGCTGGCAACATCAGATTTTTTTACTATAAAGATGAAGGGGGTACTTAAAAATATTTTGGCTTAGAGCCTGAAAATCTGATAAAAAGACACTACACGAAGATTTTATGAAATGAAAAAAATTGAACACTACTGTTTTATATTCATCACTCTTTTGTTTCAGACATAAGCCATGTTTTATATTACATTTTTTTATTACTTTGACATTAAATATATTTGAGTTGGAGTAAGATACAGAAAATAAAATGTACTTACATTGATCCTGAATTCGTAATTGAGTAGTAATAGAAAAAAGGAAAATCCTTATCAAACTTGATTTATATAATAATAAATTCTTCATTACATACTTAATACACTTTCATTTAGGTCTTCTTCGTGTAACAACAATAAGGTACAGTTGTAGAAGTGTAACTGCTTATTTTAGTATAAAGCATGTGATTTTGAATAGGGAATACCCTGTTTCCTCCAATGAATTTAGATCTTCACTGCCTTATCAATTCATACATAAATAAATATAAAAAGTTTGTGAAAATCCTGGGATAACAACTACACTTACACAATAGGTTTTGTTTCTTTCACTTCTATATAAATATTAATTTTGCTTGTGGTCACAAAGATAGATGTGTATTTATAGTTTTCGAATTGGAACTGGAATATCACGTTAAGTGTGTATTCAGCTAGAGAGATAATGTGTAATCAGCATGGTAGGTTCAGATGTAAAAGAAATGTAATAGGTCCGGACTAAAAAAAATACTAATATCTGTTTTTTATCTGTGGTTACCTTAGTTAAGGGAGGTAAAGGGTTCACACTAAATAAAAATAAAAGGAAAATGGTCTTCGGGAAATAACAGGGAAGGCAAGTTAGAAGAATCAGCAGACGAAAAATGAAGTAAATTAAAAAAAAAACAAGTAGACCAATACAAATAATAAAAATCTGATGTGGCTAACACAATATTTAATTTAATTTTTATTCATGTAAATAAGTAAAATTAAATTAAATTTAAATACTGGGTTCGATCCCGACCGACGCCAAATATTTCGAATTTTAAATGGCACAACACACAGGCATCATCGTGAAAATGTTAAAATCAGATTCTAGGGACATTAAAACGTAGTTATTTACCAAAATCTCGATATGCGATTTTTAGCACGATTCCTATACCTTCATTACCAAAGGTAGCGGGAGGGAATGATAAACAATAAACATATCTAATTTTTTAGGTGCTTTTGTTTTGTCAAAAAATCTCATAGGTTACTCCGTTCACTGAAACAAGAGAATGTGGAACTAATTCTTCAACAGAGGCAAGTTATTCTATTGGTCAAAAGAAGATAATATTGATGCCGAACCAATATAATGACTTGGTTCTGTTCAAGAATTAGTTCCAAATTCTCTCGTTTCAGCGAACGGAGTATAGGTAATGACGAGAAACTGATTTTTGTCGAAATTATACTCGCTGTCACATAAGTATGAACTGATGGTCAACTTTTTCCCTTCTCAGCACCTTGTCCCTTGCCCTGCGGTGTTGTCGCATTTTCAACGTTACCAATGAATTGGCAACAGTGTAGAAATCTCCGGTTCATCCTTATTTGACGGCAAGTATAGTAATCTAGAAAAATGTTTCAAATAAAAAAGTTTGATATTTTTATTGTTCATCCAGCGGCGTAGAAAATAATTTTTCTATGGGTAAATATTTGAGATACACACGGTGTATCAGGATTAGTGTAAAAACATGTGTCATATTTCTTTTGGTTACGGAATTACAAGGGATCAAATTTTATAAATAGCAGCATTTTTTTAAAAATTTATCTTCAGTTTAATTTTACACTGTTTCATTGTATGTTCTTTTGTTTTAAAAGTAGCTAGATAAAAATTTGAATAAACGCTGCTTTTGGTTACGGAATTACAAATGATCAAAGTTTTATAAATAGCAGCATTTTTAAAAAAAAATTAAAATAAAAGAAAAAAAATGAATCAACAGTGCAAAATTAACCTGAAGATTAAAATTATTTAAAAAAAAATGCTGTTATTTATAAATATTTTATTGCTTGTAACTCCGTAACCAAAAGTAATAGGACCTATGTTCAAAGAATTTTTTTACTAATAATTATTTCAGGAATACCTCCGCTAATATTTTTTTTACATTAGTAGTGGTACACCCTCTGTCGATTTTTATATTATTTAATTAGCTACATTTCATGAATGCATAAATTTACACATACATGTAGGATTTGGTGTTGAGACAAAAAGAATATCTTTTAAACAAAATGCAAGGTAAAAGCAGCGGTAGTTGGTATAGTACTAATAGTTGACACTTTGTGTTTAAATTACAATAAAATAAACAAATTTGACTGTTTTTAATTTTAATATTGATTTTGCTGTTAATATACTAGTATAACATCTGTGTTGAAAGTGTATAACATCGGTTAATAATGGTTAATGTCAAGTCGAGCTTCATTGAACAGTGGGAGTTGTTTATATCCGACTTGCTGAATTGTTTTGTAACTCGTTAAGAAGAAAAGTTTATAAATATGTTATAATAAATCGTTAATGGTATTGTACTGACCATTTATTCATAGTCGTAACTCTTATAGTTTTCGAGATAGCATCTATTAAAGATCGAACCTATGTTGATTAAGCATTTTTTCCTCATTTTAACCAGTACTATATGCCTATTATATTTTTACCCTTTTTACTTCCTTGTACGTAAGTAAAGGAAGTATTGTAATCGCGAAAAATTTCGGTTTCCAGATTTCAGCGGAAATATCCATTTTGATCATACCTGAATCCATTTTGACTAATTTCGCCGTGACGTCTGTACGTACGTACGTACGTACGTCCGTACGTCCGTACGTACGTCCGTACGTCCGTACGTACGTATCTCGCATAACTCAAAAACGGTAAGCCGTAGAAAGTTGAAATTTTGTATTTAGGACTCCTAACATCTAGTTGTGCACCTCTCTTTCTGGTTATTACACAATTTCCAGAAGTGGCACTTTACATGAAGCCTATAATAGATTTTAATGAAAAACTGTTTTAAAATATAATCCAAAACTTTTCAAATTTGGTATACAAGACTTTTATGTCAATCAAAATAACATAATACATTTTGGTTAAAATAGGCTAACCGGAAGTGGTACATTACTTGAAGTTGTTAACAGTTTTTCTTGAATAAAATGATTTTATTTTGATTTTAGAAATAAATGCTTCAAATAAAAGTTTTAGAGAATTAATTTATGCGTCTAGCACATCAAGTATTATTAAATTAGCCCTTTGTATAAGCGAGATATGTAAATTTAAAAATTATATACTTTTTTGTTTTTGTAATAAAGCTTGCTATGGATTAAGACAAAAACATAAAAAAAATGTTCATGTCAAATTATGTTAAATACGTGCAATTTTATGATTCGTACAATAACAAATATTATATTTTTATTGTGAAATTAGTCATATTCATTGTTGTAATCAAATATTTCTTTGTTGTAATCAAAACTCTCTTTAAAAATAACCGGGTTAGATTAATGTTAATTTAAGAATGATAGTAGTAAATGAATTATTTTTTGCTCTATATCAAAATATTTCCCGGGCTTGGCTTAAGCCTGTCAATATTTTGTAATTTAATTATTAAAAAAATGTATAGTTTAATAATCGTACAAGGAAGTCATGTGGTGTCCACATCAGATTTTTTTAACACACTGTATATTTTTAAGTTAAAAGAGAAAGAAAAGAAACAAAAAAATCACGAAAATGCAAAAAACGCATGCAATCGTGATAGCCAAATTAAGTGTGAATTCCAAAATTCTGTGGTATCTAATGTGTAAACCATATACTGGAATAAGTTATTTCGAAAAATATTAGTTATACGACATATTTTACGTCTCTACTACTGGCACACTTATGTGTCAACTACTAAAAGTTTTATAACTGCCAAATGCCAACTACTAATGCATTTTATTTTCTCATTTTAATAATTTTTATTTTATAAGCTAATTATTTTTATATTAATTTCTAGATGCATCAATGATTGCGAAGAATTGCTTGTATTTTTGCTAAACAATAAACTATGTTTTTAAACAACAATATTACATATTTTCATTTTTTAAAGTGTCATCTACCGGTGCTTTTACCTTATAATTAAATAAAACAAAATGAAATTTTAATGAAATGAAGTTAATTAATAAAATTTGGAATATGTGCTTTTACAACTGCTTGCTTCGAGACGCCTTCATACACTGTACTCTGCTTTGGTTGTTTGACTCTAGCTGTTACTAACCCGAGCCGGGCCTGCTTGGTCAGCAGTCTGCACTCCCACATACCTATAAAAATCACACAAGCACTAATCTCTCAGAAACCAGCATGGAGACGAACATACAGTGCCGGATTGTACCCTGTGGAGGCCCTTAGGCATATGAAATTTCGTTCCCCCTCTAATACGTATTAGGAATAACGTATTTGCGAACCTCTAATATGTTAGGAATCAACATATTACATATGAAATTTAAATAATATAATATAATACTAATGATTTTTTATTATTATTTTAATTACGTTTCTATTACTTTATTAAGCATTTTATTGTTGTAATCAAAATTTCTTCATTATAATCAAGAATTCCTTTGCTTGTAATAAAAAATATTTGCATATTTGATTCTAAACTTTAATAAGAAAAAAAATAGTATTATTATTATATATTATTTATAATGATTTATATTAGCGTGAAGTACATACAGTGAGTCGAGTGAGCTGTTAAAGTTGTGTTTTTCTAAGTTAATCATTATTTTAATTGTTGCCATTGTTAACATTCGGTTACAGTGATTTGTGTCGTAAAGTGTATTTAAAGCTGGAGTAATTCTCAGCATAATAATCTCAATAATTATAAAAGTATAATAGCACATTAAAGTCGAGAATCGCATATTTTCAATCGCTACTAATTAAACAAACATAAACATTGTGAATTTGTTTATAAAAAGTTAAGATCTTGCAATTTCGTGCCTCGTCGGAGCTGTTCGATTTCACATGGCGACTTGTCCTAATTGCAATGAAGTAGTTCTTCAAGATCAACAAAAATCTGTAAATTGTGATGGTTGCCAAAGGCTCGTCCACCTTTCATGCGTTAATTTAACTGCTGAGGATGTGAGTAGATTTACCCGTTCATCCATGAAGTGTATTCGCATCAATTGCAATTTATGTTTAGCTGAAACGAATACGATAAATTCTTTAAAAAAACTTATTCTTGACCTACAAGAAAAAATAAGAAGAAATTAATGACAGAAAACGTCGAGATTCCAGAACAACCCAACGAAAATTTAGTAGCTGTAATCAGTCGTATTACAAACAAAATTGCACCAACCATCAATTTGCAAGATGCTAAAATATTTAGATTAGGTAAACGCAATAATACGGTATCTACACGCCCATGCATGATCAAAGTTGTATTAAAAAATTGTGATGAACGTCGCCGGTTAATTAATAACGCCAAATTGTTAAATTATTCTGAAGAATTCAAAAGTATATTTATTAATATAGATCGAACACCATTACAACTGGATCAGATAAAAGAATTGATAATGGTGAAACTAACTTGAAACTCAAATTTATACATGGTGTACCAACAGTTGCAAAAAACTAAATTCATCAGGCGCATTCAAAAATTCAACGAACTGTTTAAACATATCTTATCAAAATGTGCAAAGTTTATGCAATAAATTCGACCACTTACATTCCACTATGCATGCACTCGAATACGACATTATTGCATTTACTGAAACCTGGTTGCATTACGAAATCATGAACTCTGAATTCAGTGACGGTTCCTACAACATCTTCCGAGCTGATTGCAATTTTAGTGAATGTGTTGTGTCTCGCGGAGGCGTAGTTCTTACAGCAGTAAGAAATACGTTATGTGCAAGTGAAATAAATTTGTGCGACAATCTAGATTTGCTGCCTATCAATGTTGATGTCTCTTGTGTAAAAAATATTTTAAATCACTGTGATGTATACATTTTGATTGTTTATATTCCTCCCGGCATGAATTCTGATTGTTCTACTAAAATAATTGAATTTTTTGAATCCTTATCATTTTTGGTAGATAAAAAAGTCATATTTTTAGGTGACTTCGATATACCTGAGTTTGTAACACAATCTGATACTCCTGTGGTTAATATTATACACTCAACATAGCTGTACATCTTGAAAAAAATGAATTCAGAAGATTACCCCGATTAATTAGTTTTCAGAAATATAATTTTAAAAAAGCAGATTTACCAAAATTGTATAAATTAATAAATGATTTTGATGTGTCACAATTATCTATTTTTTCAATCGTAAATGAAGCTTGTAATTTTTATTTATTTTATAATATTTTATACAATTTCATTGATCAGTGTGTTCCAGTCTCTCCTACATTTAAATCCTCGTACCCACCGTGGTCCCAAAAACCAAGACAATGTAATAATTACATTCGCATAAATTAAAGCACAGAAGATGAGGGCTTTGGATCCTCGAAACATCCGCAAAAAATTGTAATAACAATAAAGATGTTCCCAAAAAGTCATTTTACCGAAACTTAAGGCAGGGAAATAAAAGATAAAAATCTGTTGTGGCCAGCACAATACCTCTCGTCACTTCCGTTTTTGGTTATATAAGTATGGAGTGCGAGCAGTCATGTGACTTTGTTGGCCTTCACAAGCAGATATGGGGATTTGTGTCAAAATGACAATTAGTAATTTTGTACATAGATGTCAAATGTCAGATTTTTTCATCAAAAATTTCAAGATTTTCTAAATTCACGTAGTTAGTTTGTCATACTTGACAAGCAGATTTGGAGGTCCTTGTCAAAATGACAGTAATTATTTACATAAATGTCAAATGTCATAATTTTTCACGTGGTTAATTTGTCACCAGGAATATATAATTTACTTGTCAAGGAAAATAAACCACATGGAATTGGAATATTATGAAATTTTGGATGGAAAATTGACATTACTAACTGTCATTCTAACTCCGGCCCCCATATTTACTTGTCAAGTCCAACAAAGTCACATGACTGCTCGCGCCCTATAAATTTCTCTTGTCTTTTCTTTATGTTTAGGTTATTTTTATAATTTTAAATTTATTTTTTGAGAAAGTTTTCTCCTATACTTCGAATTTCTTCCAATTTCTTGACGGGATTTCTGATGGGTATATAGCTATAATTTTAATTTTTTTATTGTTATTAATGTTATACAACAAGAAATAGTAAACTTACTAATATCACAGAAAAATATATAATGTTATATGAAAGAAATTACTAACTTAATACATAAGCGAGTTATTTGCTTGGTCCATTAAAATATAACACCCTGTATATATCTATAAATACAAGGAATGAACAAAATTGCAACAAAAGCTGCCACTCTGATGTATAATGCATTTTTGTCAGGTTTTTACAGATTTACAGATCTGTAAAACTTACCGAATCATTCAAAATTGGCCTATAACAGAGAAAATCAGTTTTTCGTTGCTCAATAGTGGTTTATTAATTTTACAAGAATATGCTCCAAATAAATGTTGTAGAGAATTAAAATCGATGTCAATAATTACAATTTGTAACAGAGAAAATAGAATTTAAAATTATGTAAAAGTTACTTCTTTATAGTGTTAGCCGTTAGACATGGGATTGGAACAAAATCACAAACAAAATTAATGACATTTTACTTATCAGAAAAGCTCTGTTCGAGTTATCATTTATTGAAAATTAAAAATTATTATTATTATGGAGGAATGGTCTTCTTCTGGTCTGTCTCTTAATGGACCTCTCGATGGACTCTCACCGGCCTCTCTCAACAAACAATTGAGGTGTCACCTAATTACCAAATAAAGAAACAATATTATAATTGCTCCATATTGCTTATTCTGCAATATTAGTGATTACTACTACTGAGTGATAATGACCTCAATTGTGTGGTGACCTAGTCTTAAAACACTAAGAAAATGTACAAATTTTTAAGTGTCTAATGTTATTTTGATAAAAATTATATTTTATAATTTTTGACATGTACAATAGAAAGAAGTATCTTTTATAATATTTTAAATTCGTTTTGCTCGGTTAGAAACGTGCCAAATAAAATGTGATTACAGAATTGGATGTAAAATTTAATTCTCAAATACATATTTGTAGTATTATTGTCAAAATTTAATAAGTCATGTTAGTTATTATTAGATATAATATGTACAAGAGCTATATCCATATACATAAATATGTAGATACATTCACAGATAAAACTAAGTTATGAAATGTGACATACTCGTATTTTATTATACTACAAAAATAACTTATGTTACTCGTATGTACATTATCGATATACTTTACAGTAGTTAGTAGCTCTAGAAAGCATGTTTCTTTTCTTGGTTTTATTTTTGCTTACCGATATAAATGCTCACGTAAGGAATATACATCATACAATTATATATATTTTTATAATTTAATTTGTATTTTGCTCTTAGTTAGATTCCTTGGTAATTCAAATACATTCAGGGTTAATAGAGGGGCAATATGTTCACAGTAAAATAATAAATAAATCATACTACTCTTTCCGAGGGATTCCATATGCTGAGCCGCCGGTCGGAAAGTTAAGGTTCCTACCTCCTGTCGAACCTAATCCATGGAATCACGTATTAGAAACAAAAGCAGATGGACCACAGTGCATGCAAATGGTTGGAGGTTCTGAGGATTGCTTGTTCTTAAACGTTTATACCCCTAATGTAAGTAAGCACTTAAGAAGAAATAAATAAATAATAAGATCACAGATTTTACCTATTACTGTTGCTGTTTAATATAAATTTTGAAAAGGACAATCTACTTTTACCATTACGGGCATTTACCAGATACGAGGGTCACGCTAGAATTATTTAAAACAAGAAAATATAGTAGGTTATGGAAAACAAAATTTGCACTATTATTTTAAACAGTTATCTATTTATCTGTCATTTAAAATGAAGTCCAAAAGTTTAGTTGGAAGTTAGTTAATCAATTTTTCAAAGTATAGCTGTGAGTAAAAATATGGACATAACCAGACAGCATTTTCGAATCATGATTTATAATTTGACAATTTTAAGTGTGCCTGAAAATAATTTGGCAGTTTTTAAGTCTACCAGAAATTAGTTTGATTATTTATTATGTATTTATGTAACATAAAATGGAAATGGCGACAGGTCATGAGTCATGAGTCACTGTAAAAATTATTACCGCCAGCTGTAATTCTTGTACTTTTTTGTGCACCGTAAATAAAATATATATAATTCACTAAATATTTATTTTTTTACTTATAATGTACAGTAAAATTTTTGAAAGATGTCCGATCAAGGTCATCTGTATCACGAACGAATTAACAAATAAGCATACATTTATCTCTTTCTTGTGCAAAGGCTATAAGAGTGTGCGATAAGGATGGATATAACACGCTTGTCTTTCAAAAATTCATATTGTTTCGACTAAGTTAAGACATTCCACTTTAAAACGTTGTTGATAATAGGTTTGTTCATAGAACATATTTCCAACGGTTGGAGTTTGAGTTTGAGTGCGCATGCGTGGTTTCAAACTGGTTGCAAATCAAACTGTTTGAATTCTTCTGTGAACAGCATTATGTCACTTAACTTTTTAAAATGAATAATAAATGTCTCTGCTTAATTTTGGTAGTAAATATATCGATATTATCGATCACTGTAGTGACACTTGTCAGTGAGTCAGTCTTTTATTATTTTATTACATTAATTTACAATGATTTACTTACCGTAAAATATTTATTTTACTAATTTATTTTATTTGTAAGTATATAACCAAACATTAAATGAAATCAAAACCTGTAATCAAAACAAATACAAATAATGTCTTGTCAAAACAGTGTAAGTGCGCATGCCTCAAATTTAAAATTTCCTCCCGAGTTGGAAATTATTCTGATAGTTGGCAACCGATCAGCAACCAGTCAGAATGATTCTATGAACATTGAACTAATAATTAGAGTTGGAAATTTGCGACTCTGCGAACACTTTTATGTAACTGCGCATGCCTCTGACGGTTGCTAACGGTTTCAAACCGTTCTATGAACAAACCTAATACTTTCGCTGTAACGTAAGTTTATTTATTAATTCAGATACATTACCTGGATTCATAGCCGTACGTATAACGTTATTTTCTGTCAGAGTCACGGGCACTGACATTGTGTCATTATCTTATTTTTAACATATTTGGTTTTACATTTGCTTATAAACTTACCAGTTGAAGTATTTTTGAATTTTGAATGCTTTTACTGTAATATATATATATATATATATATATATATATATATATATATATATATATATATATATATATATAATAAAATAACAGTAGTATCTTACGTACCCTCATAAAAACTAAGCAAACGGCACTACTGAATTTGTCATAATAGGCGGAGCAAAAATCTGTTTCATACAATTCGTGGACGACCTTGATCGGACATCTTTCAAAAAAATTACTGTACTTGTATGGTAATAGAATATATAATTTTTAAAGCTTCCCTGCAATGAAGAATCAAACGAATTACTTCCAGTCATGGTATATATTCATGGGGGTGGATTAATCCTTGGGTCTTCCAACAGCAATGAATATGGACCAGAGTATTTAATAGACAAAAATATTGTTCTAGTTGCTATGAACTACCGTTTAAATATCTTTGGTGAGTTAAAATAAAATACAATGAAAATATATAAAAACATTATTCTAACCGTAAAACTTATTGTTTAGGATTTTTGAATGCTATGGAGGAAACGGCCCCAGGAAATGTAGGACTGAAAGATCAAGTTGCAGCTTTGCAATGGGTGCAGAAAAATATAGAAAAGTTTAATGGGGATCCGAGACGAGTAACTCTCTTTGGTCATAGTGGAGGATCGGCCGCTGTAAATTATCATTTACAGTCAAAAATTTCTAAAGGTAATTATGTTTTGTAATTTTGTTTCAAAAAGTGAATAATTAATTATTTCAGAGCTGATAAAATAGTTTTGATTTTATTTAGAATTAAAGTTTAACTGTTTGACATTTTTGTTCTATTTTTCATGACTAAAGAGCAGATTATATGCAGCAAAAAGTTTCAAAATATGCATGACATGGAAAAAATCATCGAAATATGCGACGTATGCGTAGTTAAATAAAAAAATGCAAAAAAAATATTTACTAAAAACTGTTTTCCCGAATTGTTAAACGCCTATGTTAAGGATTGCTTGTGTTACCCAAAATAATTAGGAAATCAGGAAATTAGGAAAGTCTTATTTTATATATATATATATATATATATATATATATATATATATATATATATATATATATATATATATATATATATATGTATACAGAGGGTGACACTATAAAACGGGCCACTCAAAATAACTTTTTTATGTATAATTATTTTTTAATTCTTTTTCGATATTTGTAAACTAGGCTTAGAGGCTCACAAACTATGGTATTTGGCATGATGGTAGCGCTTCTGGTTTAACCGTAAATGGTATTAACTCTCATATTTTGGGACACCTATATATTTTTACATATTTGGAATCTACGTAAAATTACAAATTCAGCAATATGCGTGAGTAAATTTGAAAAAAATCTGTTGTGGCCAGCACAATACCTCTCGCCACTTTCTTTTTACCTCTCGCTAAGAGAGGTATTGCATTCATGCTAAAAATCGCATATCCAGATTTTATTGAATAAGCACGTTTTAAGGTCCTTACAATCCGATTTTAACATTTTTACGATGATGTCTGTGTGTGTGTGTGTGTGTGTGTGTGGATGTGTGTGTGTGTGTGTGTGTGTGTGTGGGATGTTGGAAGGACGGTTACTCAAAAACTATAAGACTTAAAATTTGTTTAACAACGTATTTCCCAATCGGACATTCCCGGGAAGATCTGAAAAGGTTTTGGTAACAATTGGACAACCGGAAGTAGAAGATTCTTGAAAAAAAATCTTCTAAATATTATTTTTTGAAAATTTTTCTTGATAATATTAAAGAAAAATAAATTCTCTTTCTGATACATTTAAATATTTTTATACATATTTTATAGATTTAGAGATAAAAGGAATATAATATATAAAATAATGTTGTAATTAATTTTACAACCGAAAGAATGCCATGGATTTAAATTGTCAAAAAATGTCAGTGTCAGAAATCCGGAGACATTACTGAAGATTTTTTCTGGGAAGTATATACATTATATTATTTCTTATTGCATTAATAGTTTAATATTTAATATTATAGGTATATTACACATACCCTTCATATATGCTGTTACTTCCGACAATGAATTGGAAACATCACGAAAAATTTCTTCATAGAATGAATTTAAATTTAAAAAATCTAAATATATGGAATAGATATAAGTAGAATTTTTGGTGTAGAGTGTAAGTATACAAGAAATGTTAAATACATTAAGGCGCGAGTAGTTATGTGACTTTTTGGCCTTGACAAGCAGATATGGGCGCCAATGTCAGAATTATAGCTAGTAATTATGTATATAGATGTCATATATCATAATTTCTTATTCTAAATTTAGTGATTTTCCAATTTCATGTGATTTATTTTCCTCGACAAGTCAATTCCACACTCCTGGTGACAAATTAACTACGTGAATTTAGAAAATCCTGAAATTTTTAATGAAAAATTCTGACATTTATGTACATAATTACTAATTATCATTCTGAAACGGGCCCCCACATCTGCTTGTCAAGACCAACAATGTAACATGACTGTTCGCGCCCTATACTTAACCAAAAAAAGGAAGTGGCGAGAGGTATTGTGCTGGCCACAACAGATTTTTTTGGTTACATAAGTATAGGGCGCGAACGGTAATGTTACATTTTTGGGGTTGACAAGCAAATGTGTGGGCCCGTTTCAGAATGATAATTAGTAATTATGTACATAGATGTCAAATGTTAGAATTTTTCATTAAAAATTTCAAGGTTTTTCTAAATTTACGTAGTTAATTTATCACCAGGAGTTTAAAGTTTACTTGTATGCCTTAGATATTTAACATTTAATTCTGCTCCACATGGAATTGGAAAATCACTAAATTTAGAATGAGAAATTATGATATTTGACATCTATATACATAATTACTAGCTATCATTCTGACATGGGCCCCCATATCTGCTTGTCAAGGCCAACAAAATCATATGACTGCTCGCTCCCTATTGTATTTAACATTTCTTGTATACCTACACTCTACACCAAAAATTCTACTTTCGCATATATCTATTCCATATATATTTAGATTGTTTAATTTTAAATTCATTTTTGATGAAGAAATTTTGTCCTCTTCTAATTTTTTGAAATGTTTCCAATTCTATTAATACATTAAGAAATAATATAATGTATGTACTTCCCAGAAAAAGTCTTCAGTAATGTCTTCGGATTTCTGACACTGACATTATCTGTCAGTTACAAACAAATTAAATTTTCAACTATTTTCCATGGCCATTCTTTCGGCTGTAAAATTTATTATAACAGATTATTTTACATACTATATTTCTTCTATCTCTAAATCTATAGAATATATTGTAAAATATTTAAATGTATCAGAAAGAGAATTTATTTTTCTTTAATATTATCAAGAAAAAATTTCAAAAAATATTATTTAAAAGATTTTTTTTCAAGAATCTTCTACTTCCGGTTGTCCAATTGTTACCAAAACCTTTTCAGATCTTCCCATGAATGTCCGATTGGGAAATACGTAGTTAAAAAAATTTAAAGTCTTATAGTTTTTGAGTAACCGTCCTTCCAACATCCCACACACACACACACACATACACACACACATCCACACACACACACACACACACACACACACACACACACAGACATCATCGTAAAAATGATAAAATCGGATTGTAGGGACCTTAAAACGTGCTTATTCAATAAAATCTGGATATGCGATTTTTAGCATGAATGCAATACCTCTCTTAGCGAGAGGTAAAAATAAATTACAAAACCGTAAGAGAAAATTATGAATAATTAACCTGGTAAGACATGTCAGGTAAACTGTAATAATAATAATAAAAAAAAAAATTAATCAAAATATGAAATCTTACAAAAATAACTCACTATTTTAACAATTCACTTAAATATTAAGGTAAGCGCCCGCACGGTACAAATATTTCATCATTACCGATATCTGTGAACAAAGCAGACTGGCACACCCAGCAATGGGTAATATGCCGTGATGATATATTTATTTATTTTATTTATTTTTAATCATAGTGTAATAAATTTAGCTTTATAACAAACTTCTTTTAGTTATAAAAAAAAAATTGTATTTACACTTGACAGACGACAGTTATTTAAATTTAACTTTATGTTCAGTTCACAATAAAAAAATCGGAAGCCCATTTTCAAGATTTGTAATTCCCGCTTGGTTTTGATGTTCCACTATCGTAGTATATACACAAAAAAGAATAAAACAAAAATATATATTTTAAATAGAAAAAACAATAGAATTAGTTTTTATTTTTTAAAAAGTATTAAAATATGCACTTATATGAACTAAATACGTTTTGAGGCAAAAAATTAAAAAATATGCAATAAAATATTAATATAGTAAAATATGCATTTTTTATTTAATATTTGGCATTAACTTTTTGCAAAACATGGACATATGAAAAGATTTTGCTGATATGCCTAATAAAAAAAATGGGGTCATTTCACATTTTCTAATTTATTTTGTTTCTTGAAAGAATACGTCAAATTAAATATGTAGGTGTATGTTTTGCACTTTACCAGTCTTTAGAATCAGAGATATGACTTTTTAAAAGTTGTCTTTAATTTCAAATATGTGCTATGTCACGGCTTAGTGGATGTGGCAGTAGAGCTCTCTACCGGTTTTGTTTGGAACTATGATTGTTGAGTTTGATTTTGTGACAGCAACATATTGTTAACTAAAACATATTTCATACAACTTTTGGTATTTATATTAATAAATGTTTTATGTACATACCTTTACTCTTAACTCTTCTGTCACCTGTCACAATTTTAGGTAAGTTTGTTTACAACAGCAAACGGAAACCACGTGGACCGTTGTGTGTGTGTGTGTGTGATAGAGGAATGTCTTTGTATGAGTAACAAACCGTGACGTCACGAATTTTATAGCCGCGAAAGTTTATTAGCAAATTTATGAATGGAAAGTCGCATATTTCATGTTATTTTATATTACTATATTTATTAAATGAGACGGATTTCACGATATAAAAAAAACTATTTATGCAATGCATAGAATCCGCTCTTTACTCATAACAGTCTGCAAATAGGCAAAAATTACAACTTTTATTGTATCTATCTCTCGCGAACGTAACGCATGTAAACAATATTTTTTAACTTATTAGATGCAGTTTTTAATTTAGAATATGTGAATGATTTTTCCGATAACCAATAGGATATACTCCTACAACGGTAAAACTTTAATATGACTGTAATTTCTGCCCCATTTATTTTAGAATAAAAGTATAAATACAAATAGTTCCTAGAAAATTTATCACGGGTAAATTGATCGCGGTAAATTTATTACGGAAAATTCATCGCGGAGAAAATTCGTCACCTGTAAATTGATCGCGGGAATATTGATTGAGGAGAAAATTGATCGTCAAAAAATTGATCGCGAAAAAAATTGATCAACGGTAAATTGATTGCGTGGAAAATTAATCACAAGGAAAATTGATCGTCGATAAATTTATCGCGGGGAAAATTTAGCGCCAGAAAATTGGTCGCCAGGAAAATTTATCGCCAAAATAATATCGCATAAGCTCATCGCTAAGAAAATTAAATGACATTAAAACTAACTACTGCTCTACTTAATGAATAAATTTTAGGCTGTACCTAGCGTCCCGACAAAGGGACCGCACTCTGGTCCCGACTTCAGTTATAACGTCTCATTACTGACGATAGAGATGATATATTTCTCTAAATATAACAACTATAACGTAAACTAACGCACAAAATTCGGCGAGTTTTCGAAGCTTGACTGTTATGTAAACATAACAACAATAACCTGGCCTAACGTACAATATTCCGCCCTAGTTTTTCAAGCGTGATTTTTGTGCGTTATTTGTAATTTGTAACTCAATCCATTTGAACAATATTTTCTTGTATGCATAAATATCCTCGCGATTAATACTTTGGCGATGAATTTCCCTAACGATCAATTTTCTTAGCGATCAATTTTCTGAAGATTAATTTTCCGGGGATCAATTTCCCCGGGATAAATTTACCGGCGATCAATTTTCCACGCGAGTAATTTATGGACGATCAATTTACCGGTGATATATTTTCCAGGCGACACAAATCTATGGTCTAGAAACAGAGTAGACACCCGGTATAGATATAATGCATCTAAAATTATCTTCTTGTACACAAAATGGATGTGAAGTATCACGTACAGTGTGATTATATAATCAGACTTGACTTCCGTACACAAATATTTAATTTATCAAACAGATAGGTACTGCGTGTACATACATATATGTATTTACAAAATAATAAATATGCCAATACATTATAAAACAGTTAATTTATATTTAATTATTTATATAAATTAACTTTTAAATAATTTTTTGAACTTTAATTGACATACACTTATGTTTATTAAAAATTATGTGTTGAGAATAGCGTCTATTAGTTGAAATTTAGTAGTAGATAGTCGGAATTTGGACAGCAAATTTGAAAAAAAAAGTAAATACCTCAAAATCCATGCTTGTAGAGTGAAGATTTTAAGACGACTAAGACTAAGGTTGCCAGAAACTCAAAATGTATAAAGTGAGCAATTAAAATTAAAAAAGAGAACAATAAGAGAACATTAACATTAATGAAAATGATTCTGTGTTTAATGTTTACTGTTATGAAATAGTACAAAAAAATAAATCATCGAAAATTATAAAATTATTTATTTAGAGGAAATTTCTATGGCAAAACTTATGATTTATACTTATGTAGGTAATATAAAAATTAAATAAATTATGTAATATGAGAAAGAGTACAGCATAAAAATCAGAGTAAGTTAGTTAGATGTTTTAATCATTTATTGCTTTATCAAATTTTTTAGAGTTTGCAACATTCGATAGAAATTCTTTGTTATTTTCAAATTCAATTTTTCAATAAAACATATTGCATTCGATACTTATATAACTGTATGTTACAATTAATATAAATTTAACTATTGACACATTTAATCTATTTTTTTTTTTGTCCATTGTGCCCCACTGAAAATAGCCTTTCAACGTTAGCATTATGCCCAGAAATCGAAAAATTGGCATGTTTTCAACAGTAAACAATTCAGTATTACCACTATTGGACCTTTAAAATAAATTTTTAAAATCATTGTTTTAAATTCGAAATTTTCAAAACTGGCAAATAAAGAGAACATTTCAGTATAAAGAAAGAAAAAGAAAGATCGGCGCAAAAAAAGAGAACATGTTCTCTTTAAAAGAGATATGTTGGCAACCTTAATTAAGACCAGTTATGATTCATAACATTCGTGATTTGTTCAATAGTTTATCGATTTAACGTGAAATTTGATCTAAATACATAAATATCACATCATAATAATTATTTAAATAAATAATTTAATAATTATTATTAGAAATGAGTGTCATTTTCACAATTTATTTGTTTCAGGTTTATTTCAAAATGCAATAATGCAAAGTGGATGTACATTAAATAAATGGAGTTTTGAAAGAAATCCGCTCGAAGTATTGCACAAACTTGGCAATATATTAAATATCGATAGTAAAAGTATGACAGAATTTGTTAATAAATTGAGAAATCTATCTAGTACAGAACTCTATAATGCTGCAGTACATCCAGATCTTTTAGTTAGTATGTTTGCTTGCGTTCATAAGTTTTTCTGGTATGGTGGTATACCCATACCGTACACTCCGGAACATTGACCTTTTAACATGTGAAATCATATTTTCGTAATTTCCAACTTACCTAATTATTATAGGTAAAAAGCTCCAAATAAAAGTTGCCTGAATCAATAAACAAAATTATTTTTTTATGCCTTGTAGGTTAATATATTTTTATTAGGTATTATTTGTAATATCTGTTCAAGTAAACATTTATCTATTAATTTAAATATATATTTTTTTCACTTTAACAGTAATTACATATAATATCAAAAATAAATTAACCTAGCTTGACAAATAAATCGCTAACATTTGTTCATTTTTACTTTCATTTCTATGGTTATCAATATTTGTGGGGTGATTTTCAATATTTTCATATTTAATTTCGGCCGTTATAGAATATACAAAATTAATTTTGTTTATTGATTCCTAATATAATTAGGGAAGCAGGAAATTACAAAAGTATAATTTTACATGTTAAAGTCTTATGTTCCGGTGTCGTGGTCAACACCCTATAAGTATAGCTGTTATATGTTTGCATAAATGAGTACATACAATGCGCACAAACGCACACATATGTATAGTGAAAATGATTAGGCAGTAGACTCATGTCATCAACCTGAAAAGACCTTATAAAATGAAATATAACTTGTAGAAATTATTGGGTGTTATTTATTTTTAAAAGAAAAGCAAAAAAGTACTAGTATTAAGCAATGTATATATTAATGATATTTACAATTATTTCCAAGTTAACCGTTATTTCTTTTACGGAAAATAAAATTATTTGAAATAGGTAATTGTAGTTTATTTTCGTACTGTACGTTGGCACTGCTGAAAATGATCATGTTGTGTCAAATAATTTTGTATTAGTAAAAGGAATAAGGATTGACTTAGATTTTTTTTTAAATAAATGACAACTAAGAATTTCTACAAGTTATATTTCTTTTTATAACGTTTTTTTCAGGTTGATGACGTGAGTCTTCTGCCTATTCATTTTCATTATATCATATAAGTACCGGGTGTTTCTTTTTCAATGTGTTTTAATTGACAACAATAGTTGTGCGATCAATAGAAAGATAAAAAAAATCTTCATCAAATGACACTATTTGCTATGGCTATCCCTGTTAATTAAAAAATAGTTGATAATTAATTCATGAGACAAGGCCCCGGATGCACCAACAAGTACTTTAAAAATCATAAACAAATGGAGCATTAAAAAATAAAGTGCCATTAAACTAATGAGCGTTACACAAATATATTTTTTATTTTGAATGCAGCATTTTGCAATGATGCATTTAATTTAGGTAGGAACTGATTTCAAATGATGTATTTACAAATTTACATACAATTTTTTTAGACAAGCATCGAACAAAAAATATCTGTGTCAAATATTTCATTTTGTCGCAAAATAACGCTATATTTGGCTCAAATAAATTGTAATTATAAAGAATTATTATTAACATAATAAAAGAATATCAAAAAATAATCGAAAGAACTATCGTTAGAAAGTACAGAAAAAAAATCTGTTGTGGCCAGCACAATACCTCTCGCCACTTCCGTTTTTGGTACAAGTATTTTTTAAAGCAAAAATTATTTAAAAAAATATGTGTTATATCTCGAATGTTTACCGATAGAAAAATTATTTTTTCTTTAAGTGTATTATAATATTCATATTATGGTACTGTACAACACACTATAGATGATTTTCATTTTCTTACTAGTACAACAATGTTGTTCATTATTGTACTAGTAAAAAAATGTTAGCTTCTTAGTTCACCGCTGGCGTCAGCAGTCGTCACAACAACACAGATCATATTGAAAATTGTTACTTGACATTTGTATCGTTTGTGTACACAGCCAACTTTGGCTGAAATTGCAAACTCTACAATTAAACCAATTCCATAAAAAGAGAGTGACTGCCGGGGAAATGAGGTATTTACGTGGTGTATGTAGGTATTTACGTGGTGTATCTGACTCACACCAGAGTCAGTTGAGATGGTTTGGGCATGTGGAGAGAATAGCGAGTGAACGGCTTGTTAAGCGTATATATCTTGGTGAAGTTGAGGGTTTTCGATTGCGTGGCCGACCAGTGTGTCAGCGGATGGATGTGGTTGGTAGGGTGCTTAAAGAGAGAAAGTTTGCAAGTAAGAAGACAAGAAGAGCATGTATGAAAGCGATTATGAGTGTGGCCGAGGCGAAAGAAGTGTGCTTAGACAGGAATGTGTGGCGAAGGATGATTGTTTCGTAACTATTATTGTGATCCGGATGCGGTATTTCGCTACCGAAAATCGGTCACTTTAATATGTTTAAGAGTAAGGATTTGTTGTATGATATTGTTCTTATTATTTTTGGGTTTGTGCGAACCCACTAAGTGGAACCCGCGTGATTTTATGTATGTAGGTATGTATGTATGGAATGGGTTCTGCATTTTTTTTTTAACTTAAAATTTTATAAATTGTTAAGAATTTACTGAAATATGCAGTATTCTGCATTAATAACATTTAATTTTTGTCTGTCATTATGCCATGTATGCTCAACTTAAGAAAATTATTTACACGAATATTACATATTTATACATATTGCTAACAAATATAATGTGAAAAAATTAGAAAGTTTCATTCTACCAGATGAGTATTGCATGTACATATTCATTTGTAGGACTTCCAACAAAGTGCAATTCGAATAAGATTTATTCCAAGTGTAGAGTATAATTCCCCCCATGCATTTATTTCTGAAAACAGCTATCCATTGCTCGTAAGAAATGAAATTCATGATATTCCTCTGTTAATTGGACATGTATCAAATGAAGCAGCAGTATTGTTTGGTATAGTAATGTAAGAAAGATAAAAATTTCGTATGTATAACAATTAATAATTTGCAGATCCTGTGATACAAGAATTATTCAATTTTACTTTTTCTTTTTATAAAAACAATTTTAATATAATAATACCCAAATCTTTGAATATTGTTAATGATTTGAATACTGAAAAAGCTGTATTAGAAGAAATAAAAAATCAGTATTTCAGTAATGATTCTGTTTCTTGGAACTTATCTTTCGTAAATGTACGTATTTTTAATAAATAATAAAAATAATGAACTATTATGGCGGTGTCTCAAATAACGTGTTCATCATGGGCATATCTAGATACTAGTTTAGTCATGTACTTGTTTATCCAGAAAATATGTAGGTCACTAGATATTGGAAAACAATAATTGTTGCATTTTTCATGTTTATAATAAATAAATAAAGTTACAGTAAAATTTTTGAAAGATGTCCGATCAAGGTCGTCTACGAATTGTATGAATTCAGATTTTTGTTTCGCGCATTATGACAAATTCAGTAGTGTCGTTTGCTTAGTTTTTATGAGGGTACATAAGATACTACTGTTATTTTATTATTATAAAATTATAAGTTACAGTAAAAGCATTCAAAATTCAAAAATAAGTCAACTGGTAAGTTTATTATCAAATGTAAAACCAAATATGTGAAAAATAAGATACTGACACAATGTCAGTGTCAGTGACTCTGACACAAAATAACGTTATTCGTGCGGCTATGAATTAAGGTAATGTATCTGAAATAATAAATAAACTTACGTTACAGCGAAAGTATTATCAACAACGAGCATCGTTTTAAAGTGGAATGTCCTAACTTAGTCGAAACAATATGAATTTTTGAAAGACAAGCGTGTTATATCTATCCTTATCGCACATACTTTATAGCCTTTGCAAAGGAAAGAGATAAATGTACGGCAATTTGTTAATTCGTTCATGATACAGATGACCTTGATCGGACATCTTTCAAAAATTTTACTGTATACATCTTATTTCAATGGTATAATTTTCTACTATGGCGTCCATAAAAAAAACTTTGATATGATAATTCGAAATTCAACCGTATTAATAAAATTGTGGATCGGCTTTCAAAAGAGCCTAAAAAGTATCTTCAAAATCCAATATTTGCAAATATCAAATTTATCAAAATGTATTTTTCTACATCATGCTTAAAGTACAGCGTAATTTACGCACTCTGTGGCTTTAGAGTCAATAGATATTTTTGTTATGTCTGTCAACCTAATTGATTAGTGAAATTTTTTAATTATTGCGTTGCGGAATACGCATTATTCCGGGAAAACAAATACACGACTAAAATGGCCAAATAAGATAACTTTTGTCCAATTTACCCGACCTACTAGTCCTAATAGGGAAACTTTTGTCTAATTTATATTTAACCGACTTCGTTCGTAGTTCTCGAGATCCTCATGTGGAAGGTGGAACATATTATTTAGGAAACGTTTATACAGGATGGTTATCAGCATTCCCAAACATAGGGCTTTAACATGTAAAATCATACTTTCGTAATTTCCTGATATCCTGATTATTAGATATTATTTGTAATTTCTTTTCAAGTAAACAATTACGTATCTATTAATTTAAACTGGCAATGAACAGAAGTTGCAAATATTAATAAAAATAAAGTAATCTAGCTTGACAGATAATAAACATTTTTTGTTAATTTTTTATTCCATAGTTATCTCTATTTTTCGGACGATTTTCGATATTTTCATACGTAATTTCTGCCGTTACCAAAATATTTTGCTTATGCCCGTTTGCACCGACATGACTTAGGCTTTAAGTCTTCCTAAATTTTAAGTTTGACATAAATTTCTTTGCACCACCTACAAATTTGCAACTTAAAGTTCTAAGCCAACCTTAAATTTAAGCTCCCACAAGTCGACGGTTTAAAGTCGACTTAACCTACAAAACATCTACAGTTTTTGTACCTTGTTATGGTTAATATGCTAAGTTTTGACAAGTTTGACGATGATGGTGATAATTTATAAATTTTGGTGTAATAAACATGCAAAACAGAATAAATAGAAAAATTTACATGAGGGCTCCATATTTTGATTCATATAATGATAATGATTTTTTTAAACGATTTCGTTTAATAAAAGTAACAACACATGAATTATTAGAAATGATTGAACATGACATTGAATTCGTAAATGACAAGTATGTAAGTTAATTGTGATAAAAATTATTCATTTTTAAATTATATGATTTTCCAGAAATAATAGTGTATCTCCTATAAATCAACTATTAATTTTTTTACGAACTCTCGCCAGTGGAAATCATTTACTCAGTATTGCAGATTTTTCTGGAGTACACTACAGTACAGTATCTCGAATTGTTGTTCGTGTTGGTAGAGCAATATCGAATTTAATAAATCAATTCATTAAAATGCCGAGAACCCAAGATGAAACTAAATAGACACAATGTTTTTGTAATGAATTAATGTTGTTATATACAATTACAATGTTTATGTGGTTTATCGCCGGTTTTTACTGAACTGCGTTGCTTGCATACATATATGTCAAAATACGTTTGAAGTTAGCAAGTAGTGAAATTCCCTAGAACATCTTGACTTAACTAAACTCAACTCAAATATTCCTTGTGCAAACGACTTATATTTTATGTCCAACTTAACATAAATCCTGTCTTAACAAAGTTGAGATTAAAATTTTGTTGGTGCAAACGGGCATTATTGAATCAGATATATAATTGTATGCCCTACAACTATTATTTGAATCGAAATATTTAGGAAAGTAGGATATTACGAAAGTATTATTTTACATGGTAAAGTCCTATGTTCGGCAATGCCAGTCACTAGCCTGTAATTTTTGACATATTCTCTAAAAATCTTTGTATGGAGCACCTTATGTTAAACGTCTACAAAAAGTATGTCACGAATTAATTACATTATTTATTTTAGTATTTAAGTGATGAAGGCATGATACGTGGAATAAGAAAAATTATAGATTTCTTAAGGAAGGACAATGATATTTATTATTACATATTTGATTATAAAGAAGATAATATTGCAACTGAGTATACTGGTTTGTATTAACGTAAATTATTTTGACGGAAGAAGGAACATTTATTTGCTCTACGTTAAAAAAACATCTTGTATTTCACTATTATTTGTACATAAATTTGTAGTAATCTCTTTTATTACTGTTAAAAAGGTAAAAAAAAATCAATACATTTTGTTTTTTTCAATCTTTTATTTTTAGTTGTTAACATATTTAATGTAAAATATTTTTTTCAAACTATAATGTGGTCCTCAACTATTGGAAATATATTTTTTATGACAATTTATCTAAATTGAAAGTGATATGTAGTTCTAGCAAGTATTTATTATAAAAAATCAAACTGCAAAAGCAAATTGCTGAAGAGCACCAATAAGTGCGAAACGCGTCTATGGTTACTTGTTGTGCTGGCCGCCTTCTGACGATGGCTTCATAGAAGCTGACTCAGAAGTTGTATCCTAGTGAAATTAGACGGAACTTTGTAATTTTTATTATAAAGTATTTATTGGTTTATTATTCTCCCTTAAGCAGTAAATTAATACATGGCCTATCCTAGATATCCTAAGCTGATTTTATTCTCAAACCGTGGAGTCCACTAATAATTGGAGTCACATAAATTGATCTTTTCAGCTCTTATAAAAATATATAAATACGTTAAAATAAATTTTGTGAAATTATAACACAAACCTACTACGAGCCCAAACTCATATTAGTTCGGCTAGTTAACATTTTCAGCAAACAAATTATTAAACATATGCAAATGGTAAGAAATTTCTACAAATTTCTTTCGACTAGTTTAAAATATGTATTTCATGCTTATAAACCAAAACTGAATATGTTATTCAAATATTCTACCATTTAATATTAGGTTATATCGGCTTTATTAGTAATACCAGCTTTACTTCTATTAGGCATTGTATTCCTATGCCTAAACCCTGCACATTTGCCTGTGAGTATTGTCCTATATGTCTTGCAAGGTATGTTTTACTGTAAGCACTGGATTTTTGCGAAGTTGTTTTTCTTTGTACTAAAAGTGAAGCCTTGCGGTACAAGCTAAATCTGGATTAGAAGAAGACCCTTAAAATGTCGTTCGAACTATTACCAGTCATTTGGCCCACAATTAAAGTTATAAGTCTATGTTTAAAGAAAGCGACGAAATTTATAACCATCGGTGTAGATTTTATAATTTGTTGAAAATGTAAACTAGCCGAATTATTATAAGATTGGTTTCGTATATAAATTGCACTTGACACTGACAACTGTCAATCAGAATTTTCTTAATATAGTACCTAGCTGTTTCTATGGTTATAACATAACTGGCTACTTTATGAAATTTAATTTTTTTATAATGATTTAAGTCGAAATCCAGTTAATATGAAGCATATAATGCAATCAAATCGTATAGAGTATAGAATATACTTTAATATTTATAATAACATTAAATGTGAAAAAAATATATTTAACGTTTTGTTGACCAATTATTACCAAAATCTAATTACGTCTGGATATGAATGCAAGGAAGAGGAATACGAAAAAAATGTATTTGAATTATAGTATTGGAAATATCGGATCCGAAAGAATCGTCACACACACACTCACACATACATAAATACATACATACATACATACATACATACATACATACATACATACATACATACATACATAATCGAATAGTAAAATTGTATTGTAGGGACCCCAAAACGTGCTTATTCATTGAAAACTCACCACCAAATATTTTCACCAAAGACAATACTTTCCTAACCAAAAGGTGACGGAAGGTAAGAAACTACATGTATTTTACTCCAAGTTTTGAGTGCCATTGGTGGCCTACGCCAGACAATATATTTTTCACTTACATACAAACGCGGAGTATCTACACGTGTCAAAAAGGGTACAAAAAATTGCAGACCAAAATAAATAAAAAAAAGTTTGATTAATAGTAGGAGTCCAAGGTTAAATTATAACTAAAACTAATATAATTACCCCTCAACCTTAAAATTATAATATAAACTATATACGTATTTGGGGAACTAAGTACTCATCATCAGTAGTACAAATTTAAACAGAGTAGCTAAGATTACTCAACATGTGAACTATGCCAGAGGTCCTAACAATTCTGAAAAACAAGGGAGAGAACTGGGATTATATATGGATAGGAGTCGCAGGTAAATGATTACCAATTAAAACTAAGATTATTTCGTCCAATGATATTGAGTCATTAAAAATTAAATCAGCCAATAACAAATAGAATTTAAGTTTTATATTAAATCGAATGGTTTAGTTTGGTATAGGACCGAGATCTGCATTCATCAAATTATTTTTAAATTTATTTATTATTAAAGTCTCGTATACATCTAAATATCTATTATTGTTAATATGTTTTAAAAGTTTAATATTCGAATTGTAAATTTTATGATCATTAATAAACATATGTTGAGCTACTGATGATGAGAACTTAGTTCTCGAAATACGTATATAGTTTATATTATAATTTGAAGGTTAAGGGGTAATTGTATTAGTTTTAGTTAAAAAAAAGTTTAATCAACATGGGACCGTTCTTAGTTTCCGAGATATAATGCAGTGAAAAATGAGTTTTTACGGGGTTTACCCTGCTATCTCGAAAAGCATAAGAGTTACGACTTCGATTAAATGAGACTTTTTGTTTACCTTTCAGAGGTCATGTGGTGTGTTTTTGTTTTTTAAAAAATAAAATACTTGTAAGTTAAATATTATGGTGACCTTGGCCAATATTTAATTTTCAAATAACTTCGTTACTATTACGGGTAGAAATTGAGAAAAATGTTTCATTTTTGATCACTATCTTGTCAGTTTTTCTTCGATTCTAATACAAAATAGCCCCTTTTTCGAAAACAGTTGAAGATTAGATCTATGGTGATTAAGCTTTTCTTGCTCATTTTAGTCAGTATCAATCCTACTTTATACCCTCAACAAATTCCCCTTTTTACCTCTCGCTAAGAGAGGTATTGCATTCATGCTAAAAATCGCATATCCAGATTTTATTGAATAAGCACGTTTTAAGGTCCCTACAATCCGATTTTAACATTTTTACGATGATGTCTGTGTGTGTGTGTGTGTGTGTGTGTGTGTGTGTGTGTGTGTGTGGATGTGTGTGTGTGGGATGTTGGAAGGACGGTTACTCAAAAACTATAAGACTTAAAATTTGTTTAACAACGTATTTCCCAATCGGACATTCATGGGAAGATCTGAAAAGGTTTTGGTAACAATTGGACAACCGGAAGTAGAAGATTCTTGAAAAAAAATCTTCTAAATATTATTTTTTGAAATTTTTTCTTGATAATATTAAAGAAAAATAAATTCTCTTTCTGATACATTTAAATATTTTTATACATATTTTATAGATTTAGAGATAAAAGGAATATAATATATAAAATAATGTTGTAATTAATTTTACAACCGAAAGGATGCCATGAAAAATAGTTGATAATTTAAATTATTTGTAACTGACAGATAAATGTCAGTGTCAGAAATAATGAGTAATGAATTAAAAATGTACTTGGAGAATCCCTTAGTTCTTGATCTGTGACTATTATGGAGATGACAAGTCTAGGTTGAAGGACTTAAATTTGTTTCAAACATTATGGGACAATGTACAGAAGTACTATAGACTAGAGTAACTTTGAATTGCGAAAAAGCTATCAAATTCTTCTCAAGTAAGTTGTAAATATTGACAAAATTACACATCGATATAAGAATAATCGGAGTGCAATCTATCCGTCACTTTATTAAAGGGAATTAGTGTTATTTAGATATAACATGTATGAAAAAATAAAATGTAAAAGAAGATATGTAAGAATAGATGCACAATCCATATATACATTTTAGACCGCCCAAAATTAATGTTTTTACTAGAAGAATATGAAGAGAAAGTAAACAACGTTGTTCGAATTGAAAATTGCTGTTACCAGCCTAATATTTATATATGGTAAACTCTACTTTGTAATTTATTGTAACATAATTTATGGTAAAATATCTTCATGTTGAGACATGCTATTATTGAATAATAAAGAAGTTTATACGTCATAGATTTATATGAATATATTATTTGTATTTATAAAAATATTCTTTGCTTTATGCATACAGCCAGGTAAAATATACGGCGAGAGGTTATGTGCTGGCCACATCAGATTTTTTAATACCCTATCCTGTATACATATGACGTGGTTTCATAAATTTAAACAAGTGTTATTTGGTTTACTTTCATCGTTTCGTTATTTTCTGCATTTATTTAATTGAAAATGAACTGGTGTCCCATTTCTCAAAAAGTATTTTGAATGAAAGTTTATGTAACATTTTTCATGGTAATAAAAAATAATAATAATTTGTTATTTTCGTAAATAATTGCATAAAAAGTTTGGTGCTGAAATAGTCGTGAAAACAACACACTCTTGTGACGTCAAATTACACACAAATGTCACTCGTTGTCAATAGGAAAACAATTTGTCCATCGCCTCTATGTTATTTATATAAATAAAGGTAGGCGATAGTTTATCACATGTTAAGCTGTATGAACTTTGACGTCACATCCTGTTTCAGATTACGTGACATTTTCAAAATATTACACAAACTTTAATAATTAATTGTAACATTTATTTAATGGATATTTCGTGATATTTTCAAATTTGAGGCTATTTAAATAACATTATGTTTTAAAATTTAATAAAAGGCATATACCTAAAAATTCTTGTTAGAACTATATTTCGGATTTCCAAAAGGCGTTAGAAGAAGACTCGAAAATAGTAAATATTTGGAATAGAAAGATGCGTCACGTCATAATTATATTAAAACCTTGAATTTTGTAAAAACTAATATTTTCTTTTTACTTTGATAGTTCCTATAATACAGTTTGAAGGTTTAGTTTAAATATGTATAAATAACCCTTGCTCTAATATGATACCATAGTGGAGAACCCCAACGGCCCGTGTCTTGTACTTTCAACTTTTCTATTTGTAAAATAAAATACTCTTGTATAAATTACTATTTTTAGGTGTGCCACATGTAGGAGAACTTAAATATCTTTTTTATTCTGGAGATCAACAGTCAGACGTAAATAAGAGAATAATTGATGAAATGACAACATTGTGGACCAATTTTGCCAAGACTGGGTAACATTGTTTTCTATGATGTCTTGCATAAATAATATAAATTTTAAATTTGGTTTTAGAAATCCTACACCAACAAACGACTCAATGTTAGGTAACATAAAATGGCCAATGATACCAAAAAGTAAAAAGGAGAAAATTAATTATTTATCCATTGGAGAAAGTTTGGAAATTAAAGAAGATTGCTGGCAAGAAATTAATAAATTTTGGGAAAGAATTTTTCATGAATATGGAAGAAAACCATTTGTAATATATTAATATTATACGAATATGGCGAGTTTTATAAAGAATTAATTAAATTTAGTCATTTAGGACCAGTTTTACAATCTTTATTTAAAATTTTAACTTCCAAATCAATAAGTAATGATAAATTTGTTAGTTGGAAGTTCATATCATTTCTGTTTTGTTTATTAAAGTTGCAGTTAAATTTTAACCGGATATTGTAAGATTGGCCTTTAGTAATGTCGAATACGTAAAGAAAATGTAGCATAATTTGTTGAAAGCAATTAATTTAATGTTATAAGAACATGGAATTTAATTCGAATTTGTTCGATGAAATAAATTTATTTTGGATTTGGACGTTTATAAAGCTCCCTTAAAAAAATTAATGATCTGTTTTATTGCGAAAATGGAGAATTCAATCTGTATTCATAATTTTACTTAATGTTATTAAATGATATCTGATTTATTAAGAAAATGGAGAATTTTTATTTGTTTTCACAATTTTACTTAATATGTATTAGTACTTTTAGTTTTAGGACAATTACCCTCTGGTCATCATATTCTAACTGTGTGTAGATATTTATTTATTATGAATCAATTCAACAGGATACAATCCAATTATAGGATGATTCTAAAAATGTAATCATAACATAGTTTTGTCACAGTACACAAAAATCACATATTAAAAATCTATATATATATATATATATATATATATATATATATATATATATATATATATATATATAAAGGGTTTTCCAATAAGAGGTGTTATTTTGAATAGCCCGCTATTTCGGTAGATGTCGCTTTTGAAGCTGTCATTTTTTGACATTTGACAAGTAGAAACTACGCCATTAATAAAAATGGAACGATACACGCTTCAACAACGCATTGAAATTATTAAAATTCACTATAAAAATGGTGAAAATTTGGCAGAGACGGTTCGTAAAACTCGACAATTTTTGGGTCGTCGTGAAGCACCTTGTCGGACCGCAATACAGAAATTGGTGGAAAAATTCGAGCTGTTGGGACAATTTAGTGATGTGAAGAATAAAACCCGTGCACGTCGCTCAAGAACAGCCGAGAATATTGCTGCTGTAGCCGAAAGTGTTGAAGAAAACCCAGGTGTGTCCATTCCTCGTCGTTCTTTGGAATTAGGCATTCCACAAACGTCATTACACCGTATTTTGCATAAAGATTTGGGTCTTAAGGCTTATAAAGTCCAGTTAACACAAGAACTCAAGCCGGCCGATCATCAACAACGTCGTGTCTTTGCTGATTGGGTCGTTGAAATGCATGAAAATGATCCGGAATTCCATCGAAAAATCATCTTGAGTGATGAGGCCCATTTGTCGCATCTGGGGCTCAGAAAACCCAAGAGTTATTGTTGAAAAGCCTCTCTATCCTCAACGTGTGACTGTTTGGTGCGGTTTATGGTCCGGCGGAGTCATTGGACCTTACTTTTTCGAAAATGAGGCTGGAGCAACAGTTACGGTGAATGGATTGCGCTATCGAGAGATGATTAACGATTTTTTATGGCCGGAATTGGATGGTATTGATCTGGACAACGTTTACTTTCAACAAGACGGCGCTACGTACCACACAAACAACGAAACCATTAATCTTTTACGGGAAAAGTTTCCGGACCGTGTTATCTCTCGAAGAGGTGATCACAATTGGCCACCGAGATCTTGTGATTTAACACCTTGCGACTTCTTTCTTTGGGGCCACGTGAAAGAGAAGGTCTACGCCAACTGCCCAGCGTCGACTCAAGACCTCAAAGATGGAATTCGTGAGGCTATCGAGGACATAGGACAGCCACTTTGCGATTTGGTTATGGAAAATTTCATGAAAAGGATATTGTCCTGTCAGCGTGGTCGTGGTGGTCATTTGCCTGATGTTATTTTCCACTATTAACAGCATACCTTCCTCTTTATAATGAAATAAACATCCGATCATTTATATTAAAAAATGGCATTTTTCTTTGAATATCAAAATAACACCTCTTATTGGAAAACACTTTATATATATATATATATATATATATATATATATATATATATATATATATATATATATATATAAAGTGTTTTCCAATAAGAGGTGTTATTTTGATATTCAAAGAAAAATGCCATTTTTTAATATAAATGATCTTGTATATATATATATATATATATATATATATATATATATATATATATATATATATATATATATATACAGTGTGTTAATTAAAAACCTGGCCATAGGCGTTTAACATGGGAAATCAGTTTTTCCTTGCGCAAAAGTTCCCAAATTATTTTAGACAAAAATACTTCAAATAAATGTTATAGAGAATTAAATTCTGCACCCGAATTAGTAATAAGATTTTTCTGGAGATAGCTGATTTATAGCGGTAGCCATGGAACTCAAACAAAATTACGAACAATTGTATATCATCTTAACTGTCAAAAAAAGTTTGTATTTTGTGATTATCGCAATAACATATTTCTTTGAAAGTGTAACAGTTTTCTCATGAAGAAAAGCTTCAAAATATAAAATGGTGGACAAATTTTGATTGAGTTGCATGGGTATCGCTATAAATCAGCAATCTTCAAAAAACTTTAAAATTGATTTTCTCGATTATTAAATGTCAAAAATAAAATATTATTACTAACTCTGGTGCAGAATTTAATTCTCTACAACATTTATTTGAAGTATTTTTGTATAAAATTATTTGGCAACTTTTGCGCAAGGAAAAACTGATTTTCCATGTTAAACGCCTATGGCCAGGTTTTTAATTAACACACTGTATATATATATATATATATATATATATATATATATATACAAGTAAATAGAAAAGTAAAGGAAAAACTACAAAATACAAATAATATAAATGATAATAAACATGAAAAACATCGAAACTCATGAAAGTAATATTTGAGTAGAAATAGTTAAACAAAGTCATCTTAAATTTATTTAGTTGGTCAGCAAAAATGTCAATAATTACAGGATATTGTTGTATTGATGCACATCTGTCTGACTGGAGATGTGTAACGAACTTAACATTTCTTGTACACACAAATAATTGAAAATGTATCTCTTCTTTCGTTCTATGAGGAATTTTGTCCAACTCTTCTAATATGCTCAAAATTCTTCAAATTCATTGACAGTATTAGCGGTATTTCTTAAGGATATATGTAATATTAACATACCTATAATTTAAATACATATTTAATTAATAATACAATAATATATATTAAATGTACTCGTACCTCCCAGAAAAATCTGTTTTTTGACACTAACATTTTGCATTTATCTGTCAATTATAAACATTTAAATATCTCAACTCTGTTTTTTAGGTAACGTGAGATTATTTTTTCACAACAGATTATTCTATATTATTATATACTATATCTCCAAACCTATACGAGATTTAATTTTCTTTAATATTTCCAAGAAATAATAAAAAAAAATTAGATTTTTTTCAAGAATCTGCTACTTTCGGTTGTCCAATTGTTACCAAAACCTTTTCAGATCTTCCCATGAATGTCCGTTTGTGAAATACGTAGTTAAGCAAATATTAAGTCTTATAGTGTTTGAGTAATCATCCTTCCAACATCCCACATACACACATACACACACACACACACACACACACATACATCCACACACACAGACATCATCGTAAGAATGTTAAAATCGGATTGTAGGGACCTTAAAACGTACTTATTCATTGAAATCTGAATATGTGATTTTTAGCATGAATCCAATACCTCTCTTAGCGAGTGGTAAAATGAAATTAAAATTGGGCGCGAACAGTCATGTTACATTGTTGGCCTTGACAAGCAGATGTGGGGGGACCCGTTTCAGAATGATAATTAGTAATTATGTACATAGATGTCAAACATCAGAAATTTTTATTAAAAATTTCAAGATTTTCTAAATTCACACAGCCACATACATCATCGTAAGAATGTTAAAATCAGATTGTAGGGACTTTAACACGTGCTTATTCAATAAAATCTGGATATGCGATTTTTAGCATGAATGCAATACCTCTCTTAGCGAGAGGTAAAAATGATTATGTAGTTGTGACACAATCGGACGTTTATCGCAGAAAAACAGACTACAGGTCTACGTTAAATTTACTATTTACTTTATTTTTTATTTATGATATAGTCTACCTGTATACAACTCGACGTGTTGCTTATAGAACTATTGAGAATTTACAATCATCATGTTGTATAATATATGAATATACAAGGGTTGGTAATTTATGAATGAAAGGCTTTTTAATACTGATTTTATATCTTGTTGTATTATCTAAATATAGACACAGTACTGCTTGTACAGGAATAATAGTAGATAGTATAGGAAGTTAAGGCTTATGCCTGAGCCTATGACTGTTGAGCTAAAGGAGAAGATTAAGTTTTTTTTTTTTTGTATTCTAAGTATATATATATATATGTATTTTTCTTTTAATTTAGGTCTTGTATCGTGTAGCATTTCCAAACAGGACAAAAAGAGATTCGTTGTTAAAAAGCCAAATGTTGGTAGTATTTATTTGTAATCAAGGATGATTACATAATAACAAATTCACTTGTATGTTAATCATACCTATGTATTCATAAATGGTAGCCAGCTATGATAATTACTTAGTTAAGATGACTAAAATTTTGAGTAAAAACTACCAGTCAAATTATTTAATCCAATTTTGACCTACTCTCACATAGATATCCGATCGACTTGCACGCATCGCATACGTATTTCCGATAACATAAAATAAATATATCATCATGGCATTGTTGGGTTGGCCAATCTGCGTGTACACACAGATCTCGGTAATGACAATATATTTGTACCATGTGGTCACCTTACGGGCACTCATTGCTGGCGTGGAAAGTGCACCACAGGGTTCACTTTTGTTCCATTTAAAATACAATATTTTTGTGAAATAATTAATTATTTTTAAAATAATAAATATAGATATAAAAGACACATCACAAAAAATAAATAGGAAAGAAAGATGCGGCGTACTACATTACTAGGTGGATGAGGCGAGGACACATTTCCAGAAGTTCTTCCTTCACGCCATTGAAAAATTCATCTACAAAAAAGAAAATAGTATATTATACAACAAGGGAGAGAAATACATGATTTTCCAAAATGTGTAATTTGCAGCCACAGACCTATAGAGACACAATGGTGTACTTCTCTTTCATTTATGAAACTATAGAAATTGACTTTACTTTGACTCTCTGTCACTTATGTAGATATGAAATGGTAAATAATTGTATTTTTATCTTAAGTAATTATAAAATTATTATTCCTATAGGCAGTAATTTTATAGTTTTAAAATGTAAATTCTAAAACATTTGAATGTCATAGTATACATGTATTCGTAGATTTTCACAATACTCATGTATCAGTTTTTGATTCTGTGTCTAATTACTAATGTGGATGTAAGTGTACACAATAATAATTAATAGAATTTTTTTTATATATTTTATTGGTAGATTAACTATGGTATTAATATCAAAATAAGTTCGGGAATAATTCAAGGACAAATTGTGTATAGTAAAGTAATAAATAAATCTTACTATTTATTCCGAGGGATACCATATGCTGAACCCCCGATCGGAAACTTGAGATTCCTACCTCCAGTCAAAGTCAGACCCTGGGATGGAATTCTAGAAACCAAGATAGATGGATCTCAATGTCTGCAAAGGACTGGAGGATCGGAAGACTGCTTGTATTTAAATGTATTCACACCTATAGTAAGTACATACGGGTGTCAACTTGAAATTAATTATACAGGGTAAACACGAGAAACCGTGGAGGCGTTTAACATGGGAAAACATTTTTCCAATAAAATCCCGTAAAACAATATGTAGTACTTTATGTAGGACACAATTTTGATTTTTTAAGTGTAATTTATTTGAAAATTATGTTCCTTTTTAAATAATGCCTTTCTCAAAGTTTTATGCTCTTCGTCTCTGTTTTTGCAGAACACAAAAACATAGACGACAAAAATCATGGAATAATAATTTAATTTAAAATGTCAACGCCACTGGGTAAATATTAAGACAGAGGGCAGTGTGCAGTAGATAATTAGATATCTGTAACTCTACGACATACGTCATTATTATTTGTAATGTGTTAGAATGTAATATCAGCATTTACGTGTATCTGTCACAAAACATAAACTATATAGACATACGTCAAATAATCTTCCTCTTTCTAACATGAAATGTTGCTAAGCTACTACTGTATAAAGTGCTGCTTATTTTTTCTTCGAACAAGTGACCTTGAATAGTCATCTTTCGTGAACCAAAGTATATCTGGCTAATATATGAAGTTTAATATTTTTATAATTCTTTACTCTATATCTATATATTGAATACGAAGTATAAAATGCGATCAAATCGTATAGAGAATAATATATTCTTTAAGTTATAATAACGTTAAATGTCAATAAATGATATTTAACTGAGTTTTTTTAAGAAAAACTGTTAAAATCTTTAAATGGGGGTACTTCCGGTTGACCATTTATAACCAAAATTTAATGACTTGTTCTTCTGGATGTAAACTTGAGAAATATGAAAAAATTATAACTTTTGGAATCGTGGTATTGAAGTTATGCGATCCGAAACTTTCGTCACACACACAGCCATGCACACATACATATATACAGTAAAACGTACTTATTTACTAAGAACTCATCATTGAATTTTTAGACCAAAGACAATAGGTGATGGAATGTAGAAAATCTTATGTGACCAGCACATTACCTTCTGTCAGTTCTATATATTTTGTACAAATTCTAACACAAATATACTACGAGCCAAAACTCATATTAGTTCGGCCGGTTAACATTTTCAGCAAACGAAATGTAACACTTACGCAAATGGTGAAAAATTTCTACAAATTTCTTTCGACTAAATAGTTTAAAATATATATTTTAAGCTTACCAAAGCTGAATGTTACTCAAGTATTCCGCCATTTAATATTGGGTTACATTGCCTTTATTATTAATAGCAGATTTAATTCAATTAGGCATTGTATCCCTCCATAAGCCCTGCACATTTTCCTTTGAGTATTATTCTAAATGTCGTGCAAGGTAGGTTTTACTGTACGCACTGGATTTTTACGAAGTTGTATTTCATTGAACCAGAAGTAAAGGGTCGCGGTACAAGCTAAATCTGGACTAGAAGATGACCCTTAAAATGCCGGTCGAACTATTATCAAAGTCACTTGACCCACAGTTTTTTTTAAAGTTTTAAGTCTATATTTAAAGAAGCCGAAAGAATTTTACAGAAATTTCAAATCATTTATGTACATTTTATAAGTTTCTTTTTAATTCTAAATCCATTGAATATAAAGCAAAAAATGCAATCAAACCGTATAGAGAATGTATGTATGTATTTGTTTCGGGATTTTCAACCCTTACAGGTTATATCCCTAGGATGGTCTCACACACATCTATTTTTATTAAATTTTTACAATTGCCACGAAGTTTCTTACGTAGATGTCATGTGTGTTGCCCTTGTTACAACCACCAGCCGGTGCCAGAATAGCTTAGTGATTGCCAAGTTAATTGTATCCCAACTTGGAAAGGTAACGGGAGTAGATACCGATCAAGATCAGTCGAGAAAAATTCGACCTGTCCCGGATTCGAACCTACGACCTCTGAGTCCAGAGGCTAGCACTCTACCCTGTGCTATCTCGCCGTCGTATAGAGAATAAAATATTCTTTAATAATTATATTAACATTAAATGTAAGAAAGTGATTTTTAACAGCGTTTTTTCAAGAAAAAAAATTTATATTATGTATTAATAAAGTGTATTGGATTTAAATATAATGTTATTACCTAAATTTATCATTTTAACAATAATCTACGGGCAAAAATACAATATTTATGTAAGTATTATTTATAAAACTGAAGGTAAAGGAAACTGACAATTTATTCAATTAATTACTATATTAAATTTTATTTTTTTAGTAATATTATTTGCAAAGTGATATTAATTTATTAAAGTACCACCTACAATTATATTAAATACAAGAATAAATAAACTTCTGGATACTATAATTATTGCTCCAATTCAACAAATTTTGATATGATGTATACATTGTTTATGATAAAAAAAATTAGGTTTAATAATAATTTATTTGCAAATAAACCATTGTCTACATATGACAAATGTTTTCGTCTTTAATAATTCGTAAATAATTTTTATTAAAGTAATAAAATTTAAGATGGTAATTAATTGAGTATATTGTTAGTTACCTTTACCCTGAGTTTTATAGATAATACTAACAAAAAAATGTATTATTTACTGTTGGAATGAAAAATTTTGGGACTTGTCTTTTGTCATATATTTGCCCGTAGATTATTGTTTAAATGAGAAATTTAGTTAATAACATTGGTCGCTAGTATGAACAGTGATTAAGGGTGATTAGCGAGCATTTGACTAGCATTGTTTTATCTCTGTCAATCGTTTATAGTTTATTTTTGAAAAAAATACTTCAAATAAAAGATGCGTGGAATTAATTTTTCTATAACTATTATTTGAAGTATTTTTCTCTAAAATGATCCATAAACGATTGAAAGAGATAAAACAATGCTAATCAAATGCTCGCTAATCACCCTTAATCAAATGCCCAAATATAGTCAACTATTGTAACCTAAAAATTTATTTTTTATTGCTGTTAATATATTTATTTCAGAGGGTACGAATACATTTGGGGCTGGGCTCGTATACTCGTAATATTAAAGCAGGTACTTTTAATTTAAACTTAAATCAAAAGTTTTTTTTATTTATTATGTATGACTTGTAAAAACTGTCAGAAAATAATGAAATTGTACAATTAAACGTGCAATAGTTCGATACAAAAGTACGCAACTTTTATTTGAAATGTAGACTAAATTAAATGGGTGTGTTCGAGTAGAAATATTGATATAAATAACAATTACTACTTTCTTTATTCAGATTCATTACAATTATAAAACAAGCAACTTATTACCAGTCATGATATACATTCATGAAGGAATGTTCTCCGAGGGATCATCTAATAGTTCTTTATACGGTCCAGATTATTTAATTGACAAAAACATTATTCTTGTAACATTCAACTATCGTTTGGGTATATTCGGTAAGTCGTCATAAATACGTACATTCAAGAATGAAATAAAAATTGCTAATTCCTCAGGGTTTCTAAATGCAATGGAGGAATATGCACCAGGAAATATAGGATTGAAAGATCAAGTTGCAGCTTTTAAGTGGGTGCAAGAAAATATACAAAAATTTAATGGAAATCCCAAACAAGTGACTATATTTGGCCAAAGTGCTGGGGCAGCTAGTGTGCAGTACCATTTACAATCTAATTTGTCAAAAGGTAGCTGAATTGAATTGGTAACAACAACAAATTTTAATAACAGCATTTACGATGATATTAAAAGGATTTGTAATATTTTTTCTTAAAAAGCACTGAAAACATGTCGTTTAGAAGATCTATAAGCTCACTGTTTGATACAATGTATACAATCAGACAAAAATTATAACACACAATATACGAACACCGTCATATTTTTGACAAGTCACATTTCTTAAAAATCTCATAGTAACTCAATAGAAAAAAATCTGATGTGACCAACACAATACCTCCCGCCATTTAATTTTTATTAATTTGAATACATACCTATGGGGGATCTCGTTGCCGCGTGCCTGATGTCTGATTGCGAATCAGGGGAACCCGATTCGATCCCGATCAACGCTACATATTTCAAATTTTAAATGGCACAAAATTGTCCCCTTTGTTGCACTCTCCACGCCAGAAATGTGATAATATATTTATTTTTTTATTTCAATACATACCTTCATATTTACTAATGCTAGAAATTATGTATATTAAATTCATCTCCATATAACTATTGTTCTCTTTACAATTTTCGTTTTAAAACGTTATTGTTATTAATTTGAAATCATTATTTTTTCGACAGTGTCATTTATCTGTCAGTTACAAACATTTGAGCTGAAATGTGTAACCATGGAGTTGTGTTTATAGCATAAGTTCCGAGATATAATTTTTATAGTACTTTTTTTATAAATTTATCCATAAAATATATAGAAAAAGTATTAATGCAAACCTGTAGAAAATGGAATAATCTTTAATTTTTATAATAACAAATTGCGAAAAAATAACATTTAAAGGTATTTTTTGAAGAAAAAGTATTTTGAGCTTCAAGTAAACTGTCATTTTCGGTTATCCGATTGACACTAAAATTTAACGGCTTCTTTTCATATTAGAATACACATATACACATGCACACACACACATACACACCCACTGACATCATCGTGAAAGTTTTAAAAGTGGATTATAGGGACCTTAAAACGTGGTCATTTACCAAAATCTCGATATGCGATTTTTAGCACGATCCCTATACCTCCCTTACTAAGATTAGCGGGAGGTAAAAACAAGTCATATTTTTGACAAGTCCCATTTTTTAAAAATCTCATTGTAACATTACTTCAATAGAAATATTAGTGTAAAAAACATATTTCATGAGAAGAGGGCGTCCCAAACGTAGATGGTATGATGCGATGAAAGCGGACATTGAGCACCTGAGAATAAGAAGATGGGAAGAAAAAGCCGCTAATAGAAGCCAGTGGAAAAATATTGTGCAACAAGCCATGAGCCTGCAGGGCTCGTAGAGCTATTTAATATGTAGAAATACAAGGTTTCAAAATTTTCTGAACGATAGTATTTGAGTTAGAGCGTATAGAGGATCCACACACACATACACACAGGTATCATTGTGAAAATGTTAAAATTGGACTGTAGGGACCTTTACCAAAATCTCGATATGTAATTTTTTAGCACGATCCCTATACCTCCCTTACCAAGGTTAGCGGGAGGTAAAAACAACAGTCATGTTTTTGACAAGTCGCATTTTTAAAAAATCTCATTGTAACATTACCTCAATAGAAAAATTAGTGCAAAAAACATATTTCATAAGGCCTGTTAATACACTCGTCCTTTGTAAAACTTGCCTTGCGACAGCAGTTTGTTAACTGAATGCCTTATGGTACTTGTTTTTAATGTACATACTATTATTTTGCAATCATAAACATGTATATTCGCTCTTGAAGTGGGCACAATTTGACTTTTATCGCCTGAGGTATTTTCAGAAATAGGTTTTGAAAATTTGAATTAAGTAGGTAATTGGTGATTTAATATGTGGGAAGTAACCATTACTACAATGTTTTTATATACGAATTTTATATATCTATTGCAGAATAAATTAACTACTTCTATATAACATTTGATAATTGAATTATTTTTAGGTTTGTTTCACAGAGGAATAATGCAAAGTGGCAGTTCATTAAATTACTGGAGTTTTGAACCCAATCCAATAGAAGTGCTTCATATAGTTGGACGTGTATTAAATATTGATTGCACAAACATAACAGAATTCATTAATAAATTAAAAACACTTCCTTCTCAAGATTTGTTAAAAGCTAGTATAAGAAAAGAATTCTTGGTTTGTATTAAATCTTTAATTATCTCTAATAGCTATTTAATAATAAATATAACTTTGTAGAAAAACGAATATGAACCTTTTGCACAACGATTTTCTCCAAGTTTGGAATATAATTCGCCTAATGCGTTAATCACAGAAAACAGTTATTCACTCCTTCAACAAAATAAGGGTTATTTAGTACCTTGTATAATAGGTCAAGTTTCAAATGAAGGTATTGTATACATATTTAGAATTTTACGTAATTACTACATATTAGTTTGTTAGTCATTGGGACTATAATTACATATTATGATGAAAGGGCTCTTATTCGTAAAGAAAAAAATACTGTACAACTTATAAGTAATAATATTGATTAAAAGAATGAATCTAACAAAGGAAATGTATCAGTATGTAAATATTCGAAGAATTAAAAGTATAGTTTAAACTTTAAAGCATGTGTAAATTTGTAAATTATGCATTATGAGGAAGGGGGGGGGGGCAGAAAAATAATTTTGCGCAAAGGCGCCTTTTACCCACGGAGCGGCACTGAATATTTGAATTACATTTTTAATATTTGAACAATAATAGGGTTGATACCATATGTTAAAATTTAAGGAAATTCGCCATTTGTTATGTAAATATTTCAAGAAAGTTATTTAAAACATTAATGATTCAAATCGACCTCCTCCATGTGACGTCACGCTTACATACTTAAAGCCGCAAATGTCGCTAGTGCCGTTTTACAGCGATGTGATGAGACTTGTCAAAGTGACAGTTGATGGTAATACTGGCGCCGTGGACATAACCTTGTTTCTATTTATCAACTGTAATACAAAACGTCGTTACAAACTTGCTCAAACAAAAATAAATAAGTAAAAATACGTGTTAACTTGACAGAAATCTAACCTAACAAACAAGTTCCCCTTACCCCGTAAGACATACGTCGCAAAATATCTTTGTCATACTTCGAGCAGCACGTCGGAACTAAGTTGCAACGGAAACAGTAAGGGTAACGTCACAGTGGCGGGAATAGATATGTCCGGTATTTTCAATAATTCTTTCTCATTTTAAAACAAAAATTGTGCAAAATAAAAAAATATGGAAAATTTAAATTTAAAAATACCTACTTGCTTCTAATAAAAAATCAAAAAGGCGAAACTACCCCATTCCAGTTTTTCTTCGCTAAAAATACACACATAGGTACAGTAGACCGAAACTGTGAACAAAATAAAACGGGTGTTTACACTAACGGTTTGTTCACGTTGAAGAGACAGTGGCGAATAAAGCACTCGAAGGGCCCCAAGCGCAACCTAATTTTGAGGCTCCCTTGTATTAAATAGTATTACTATGATTTTTTTTTTATTTAGTAAAATAATACTGATCAGTCTCTCATTACTTAACTACTACGGTTTCTATGGTAATGCTACATAGATTGCAAAATTTATTAATTTCTTTAATTTCCTTTTTTTTTAAATACTATGTGTATGAATACAGACTGCATAGAGAATAAAATATTATTTAATATTTATAACATTAAAAAAAAATCTGATGTGGCCAGCACATAACCTCTCGCCGTATATTTTACCTGGCTGTATGCATAAAGCAAAGAATATTTTTATAAATACAAATAATATATTCATATAAATCTATGACGTATAAACTTCTTTATTATTCAATAATAGCATGTCTCAACATAAAGATATTTTACCATAAATTATGTTACAATAAATTACAAAGTAGAGTTTACCATATATAAATATTAGGCTGGTAACTGCAATTTTCAATTCGAACAACGTTGTTTACTTTCTCTTCATATTCTTCTAGTAAAAACATTAATTTTGGGCGGTCTAAAATGTATATATGGATTGTGCATCTATTCTTACATATCTTCTTTTACATTTTATTTTTTCATACATGTTATATCTAAATAACACTAATTCCCTTTAATAAAGTGACGGATAGATTGCACTCCGATTATTCTTATATCGATGTGTAAATGGGGGTACTTCCGGTTGACCATTTATAACCAAAATTTAATGACTTGTTCTTCTGGATGTAAACTTGAGAAATATGAAAAAATTATAACTTTTGGAATCGTGGTATTGAAGTTATGCGATCCGAAACTTTCGTCACACACACAGCCATGCACACATACATATATACAGTAAAACGTACTTATTTACTAAGAACTCATCATTGAATTTTTAGACCAAAGACAATAGGTGATGGAATGTAGAAAATCTTATGTGACCAGCACATTACCTTCTGTCAGTTCTATATATTTTGTACAAATTCTAACACAAATATACTACGAGCCAAAACTCATATTAGTTCGGCCGGTTAACATTTTCAGCAAACGAAATGTAACACTTACGCAAATGGTGAAAAATTTCTACAAATTTCTTTCGACTAAATAGTTTAAAATATATATTTTAAGCTTACCAAAGCTGAATGTTACTCAAGTATTCCGCCATTTAATATTGGGTTACATTGCCTTTATTATTAATAGCAGATTTAATTCAATTAGGCATTGTATCCCTCCATAAGCCCTGCACATTTTCCTTTGAGTATTATTCTAAATGTCGTGCAAGGTAGGTTTTACTGTACGCACTGGATTTTTACGAAGTTGTATTTCATTGAACCAGAAGTAAAGGGTCGCGGTACAAGCTAAATCTGGACTAGAAGATGACCCTTAAAATGCCGGTCGAACTATTATCAAAGTCACTTGACCCACAGTTTTTTTTAAAGTTTTAAGTCTATATTTAAAGAAGCCGAAAGAATTTTACAGAAATTTCAAATCATTTATGTACATTTTATAAGTTTCTTTTTAATTCTAAATCCATTGAATATAAAGCAAAAAATGCAATCAAACCGTATAGAGAATGTATGTATGTATTTGTTTCGGGATTTTCAACCCTTACAGGTTATATCCCTAGGATGGTCTCACACACATCTATTTTTATTAAATTTTTACAATTGCCACGAAGTTTCTTACGTAGATGTCATGTGTGTTGCCCTTGTTACAACCACCAGCCGGTGCCAGAATAGCTTAGTGATTGCCAAGTTAATTGTATCCCAACTTGGAAAGGTAACGGGAGTAGATACCGATCAAGATCAGTCGAGAAAAATTCGACCTGTCCCGGATTCGAACCTACGACCTCTGAGTCCAGAGGCTAGCACTCTACCCTGTGCTATCTCGCCGTCGTATAGAGAATAAAATATTCTTTAATAATTATATTAACATTAAATGTAAGAAAGTGATTTTTAACAGCGTTTTTTCAAGAAAAAAAATTTATATTATGTATTAATAAAGTGTATTGGATTTAAATATAATGTTATTACCTAAATTTATCATTTTAACAATAATCTACGGGCAAAAATACAATATTTATGTAAGTATTATTTATAAAACTGAAGGTAAAGGAAACTGACAATTTATTCAATTAATTACTATATTAAATTTTATTTTTTTAGTAATATTATTTGCAAAGTGATATTAATTTATTAAAGTACCACCTACAATTATATTAAATACAAGAATAAATAAACTTCTGGATACTATAATTATTGCTCCAATTCAACAAATTTTGATATGATGTATACATTGTTTATGATAAAAAAAATTAGGTTTAATAATAATTTATTTGCAAATAAACCATTGTCTACATATGACAAATGTTTTCGTCTTTAATAATTCGTAAATAATTTTTATTAAAGTAATAAAATTTAAGATGGTAATTAATTGAGTATATTGTTAGTTACCTTTACCCTGAGTTTTATAGATAATACTAACAAAAAAATGTATTATTTACTGTTGGAATGAAAAATTTTGGGACTTGTCTTTTGTCATATATTTGCCCGTAGATTATTGTTTAAATGAGAAATTTAGTTAATAACATTGGTCGCTAGTATGAACAGTGATTAAGGGTGATTAGCGAGCATTTGACTAGCATTGTTTTATCTCTGTCAATCGTTTATAGTTTATTTTTGAAAAAAATACTTCAAATAAAAGATGCGTGGAATTAATTTTTCTATAACTATTATTTGAAGTATTTTTCTCTAAAATGATCCATAAACGATTGAAAGAGATAAAACAATGCTAATCAAATGCTCGCTAATCACCCTTAATCAAATGCCCAAATATAGTCAACTATTGTAACCTAAAAATTTATTTTTTATTGCTGTTAATATATTTATTTCAGAGGGTACGAATACATTTGGGGCTGGGCTCGTATACTCGTAATATTAAAGCAGGTACTTTTAATTTAAACTTAAATCAAAAGTTTTTTTTATTTATTATGTATGACTTGTAAAAACTGTCAGAAAATAATGAAATTGTACAATTAAACGTGCAATAGTTCGATACAAAAGTACGCAACTTTTATTTGAAATGTAGACTAAATTAAATGGGTGTGTTCGAGTAGAAATATTGATATAAATAACAATTACTACTTTCTTTATTCAGATTCATTACAATTATAAAACAAGCAACTTATTACCAGTCATGATATACATTCATGAAGGAATGTTCTCCGAGGGATCATCTAATAGTTCTTTATACGGTCCAGATTATTTAATTGACAAAAACATTATTCTTGTAACATTCAACTATCGTTTGGGTATATTCGGTAAGTCGTCATAAATACGTACATTCAAGAATGAAATAAAAATTGCTAATTCCTCAGGGTTTCTAAATGCAATGGAGGAATATGCACCAGGAAATATAGGATTGAAAGATCAAGTTGCAGCTTTTAAGTGGGTGCAAGAAAATATACAAAAATTTAATGGAAATCCCAAACAAGTGACTATATTTGGCCAAAGTGCTGGGGCAGCTAGTGTGCAGTACCATTTACAATCTAATTTGTCAAAAGGTAGCTGAATTGAATTGGTAACAACAACAAATTTTAATAACAGCATTTACGATGATATTAAAAGGATTTGTAATATTTTTTCTTAAAAAGCACTGAAAACATGTCGTTTAGAAGATCTATAAGCTCACTGTTTGATACAATGTATACAATCAGACAAAAATTATAACACACAATAAACGAACACCGTCATATTTTTGACAAGTCACATTTCTTAAAAATCTCATAGTAACTTAATAGAAAAAAATCTGATGTAACCAACACAATACCTCCCGCCATTTAATTTTTATTAATTTGAATACATACCTATGGGGGATCTCGTTGCCGCGTGCCTGATGTCTGATTGCGAATCAGGGGAACCCGATTCGATCCCGATCAACGCTACATATTTCAAATTTTAAATGGCACAAAATTGTCCCCTTTGTTGCACTCTCCACGCCAGCAATGTGATAATATATTTATTTTTTTATTTCAATACATACCTTCATATTTACTAATGCTAGAAATTATGTATATTAAATTCATCTCCATATAACTATTGTTCTCTTTACAATTTTCGTTTTAAAACGTTATTGTTATTAATTTGAAATCATTATTTTTTCGACAGTGTCATTTATCTGTCAGTTACAAACATTTGAGCTGAAATGTGTAACCATGGAGTTGTGTTTATAGCATAAGTTCCGAGATATAATTTTTATAGTACTTTTTTTATAAATTTATCCATAAAATATATAGAAAAAGTATTAATGCAAACCTGTAGAAAATGGAATAATCTTTAATTTTTATAATAACAAATTGCGAAAAAATAACATTTAAAGGTATTTTTTGAAGAAAAAGTATTTTGAGCTTCAAGTAAACTGTCATTTTCGGTTATCCGATTGACACTAAAATTTAACGGCTTCTTTTCATATTAGAATACACATATACACATGCACACACACACATACACACCCACAGACATCATCGTGAAAATGTTAAAAGTGGATTATAGGGACCTTAAAACGTGGTCATTTACCAAAATCTCGATATGCTTTTTTTAGCACGATCCCTATACCTCCCTTACTAAGGTTAGCGGGAGGTAAAAACAAGTCATATTTTTGACAAGTCCCATTTTTTAAAAATCTCATTGTAACATTACTTCAATAGAAAAATTAGTGTAAAAAACATATTTCATGAGAAGAGGGCGTCCCAAACGTAGATGGTATGATGCGATGAAAGCGGACATTGAGCACCTGAGAATAAGAAGATGGGAAGAAAAAGCCGCTGATAGAAGCCAGTGGAAAAATATTGTGCAACAAGCCATGAGCCTGCAGGGCTCGTAGAGCTATTTAATATGTAGAAATACAAGATTTCAAAATTTTCTGAACGATAGTATTTGAGTTAGAGCGTATAGAGGATCCACACACACATACACACAGGTATCATTGTGAAAATGTTAAAATTGGACTGTAGGGACCTTTACCAAAATCTCGATATGTGATTTTTTAGCACGATCCCTATACCTCCCTTACCAAGGTTAGCGGGAGGTAAAAACAACAGTCATGTTTTTGACAAGTCGCATTTTTAAAAAATCTCATTGTAACATTACCTCAATAGAAAAATTAGTGCAAAAAACATATTTCATAAGGCCTGTTAATACACTCGTCCTTTGTAAAACTTGCCTTGCGACAGCAGTTTGTTAACTGAATGCCTTATGGTACTTGTTTTTAATGTACATACTATTATTTTGCAATCATAAACATGTATATTCGCTCTTGAAGTGGGCACAATATGACTTTTATCGCCTGAGGTATTTTCAGAAATAGGTTTTGAAAATTTGAATTAAGTAGGTAATTGGTGATTTAATATGTGGGAAGTAACCATTACTACAATGTTTTTATATACGAATTTTATATATCTATTGCAGAATAAATTAACTACTTCTATATTACATTTGATAATTGAATTATTTTTAGGTTTGTTTCACAGAGGAATAATGCAAAGTGGCAGTTCATTAAATTACTGGAGTTTTGAACCCAATCCAATAGAAGTGCTTCATATAGTTGGACGTGTATTAAATATTGATTGCACAAACATAACAGAATTCATTAATAAATTAAAAACACTTCCTTCTCAAGATTTGTTAAAAGCTAGCATAAGAAAAGAATTCTTGGTTTGTATTAAATCTTTAATTATCTCTAATAGCTATTTAATAATAAATATAACTTTGTAGAAAAACGAATATGAACCTTTTGCACAACGATTTTCTCCAAGTTTGGAATATAATTCGCCTAATGCGTTAATCACAGAAAACAGTTATTCACTCCTTCAACAAAATAAGGTTTATTTAGTACCTTGTATAATAGGTCAAGTTTCAAATGAAGGTATTGTATACATATTTAGAATTTTACGTAATTACTACATATTAGTTTGTTAGTCATTGGGACTATAATTACATATTATGATGAAAGGGCTCTTATTCGTAAAGAAAAAAGTACTGTACAACTTATACAGCAAAGTGATAGAAGTGAACAATATTTTTTTTTTGCATTAGAACTCTAGTTATATGTTAGTAATTTCGTTAATTTACTATTAAAATTTAGCAGAAAAAAAGTAAAAGAAATATCCTGCCAAACGAATAATATTCTGGCACTCTTATGATATTATGTTGGAACCGTAAAATTGTTGATTACAACAAACGATTTTGATTATAACCTAATAATATTGATTAAAAGAATGAATCTAACAAAGGAAATGTATCAGTATGTAAATATTCGAAGAATTAAAAGTATAGTTTAAACTTTAAAGCATGTGTAAATTTGTAAATTATGCATTATGAGGAAGGGGGGGGGGGGCAGAAATATAATTTTGCGCAAAGGCGCCTTTTACCCACGGAGCGGCACTGAATATTTGAATTACATTTTTAATATTTGAACAATAATAGAGTTGATATACCATATGTTAAAATTTAAGGAAATTCGCCATTTGTTATGTAAATATTTCAAGAAAGTTATTTAAAACATTAATGATTCAAATCGACCTCCTCCATGTGACGTCACGCTTACATACTTAAAGCCGCAAATGTCGCTAGTGCCGTTTTACAGCGATGTGATGAGACTTGTCAAAGTGACAGTTGATGGTAATACTGGCGCCGTGGACATAACCTTGTTTCTATTTATCAACTGTAATACAAAACGTCGTTACAAACTTGCTCAAACAAAAATAAATAAGTAAAAATACGTGAACTTGACAGAAATCTAACCTAACAAACAAGTTCCCCTTACCCCGTAAGACATACGTCGCAAAATATCTTTGTCATACTTCGAGCAGCACGTCGGAACTAAGTTGCAACGGAAACAGTAAGGGTAACGTCACAGTGGCGGGAATAGATATGTCCGGTATTTTCAATAATTCTTTCTCATTTTAAAACAAAAATTGTGCAAAAGAAAAAAATATGGAAAATTTAAATTTAAAAATACCTACTTGCTTCTAATAAAAAATCAAAAAGGCGAAACTACCCCATTCCAGTTTTTCTTCGCTAAAAATACACACATAGGTACAGTAGACCGAAACTGTGAACAAAATAAAACGGGTGTTTACACTAACGGTTTGTTCACGTTGAAGAGACAGTGGCGAATAAAGCACTCGAAGGGCCCCAAGCGCAACCTAATTTTGAGGCTCCCTTGTATTAAATAGTATTGCTATGATTTTTTTTTATTTAGTAAAATAATACTGATCAGTCTCTCATTACTTAACTACTACGGTTTCTATGGTAATGCTACATAGATTGCAAAATTTATTAATTTCTTTAATTTCCTTTTTTTTTAAATACTATGTGTATGAATACAGACTGCATAGAGAATAAAATATTATTTAATATTTATAACATTAAAAAAAAATCTGATGTGGCCAGCACATAACCTCTCGCCGTATATTTTACCTGGCTGTATGCATAAAGCAAAGAATATTTTTATAAATACAAATAATATATTCATATAAATCTATGACGTATAAACTTCTTTATTATTCAATAATAGCATGTCTCAACATAAAGATATTTTACCATAAATTATGTTACAATAAATTACAAAGTAGAGTTTACCATATATAAATATTAGGCTGGTAACTGCAATTTTCAATTCGAACAACGTTGTTTACTTTCTCTTCATATTCTTCTAGTAAAAACATTAATTTTGGGCGGTCTAAAATGTATATATGGATTGTGCATCTATTCTTACATATCTTCTTTTACATTTTATTTTTTCATACATGTTATATCTAAATAACACTAATTCCCTTTAATAAAGTGACGGATAGATTGCACTCCGATTATTCTTATATCGATGTGTAATTTTGTCAATATTTACAACTTACTTGAGAAGAATTTGATAGCTTTTTCGCAATTCAAAGTTACTCTAGTCTACAGTACTGGTATACATTGTCCCATAATGTTTGAAACAAATTTAAGTCCTTCAACCTAGACTTGTCATCTCCATAATAGTCACAGATCAAGAATTAAGGCATTCTCCAAATACATTTTTCTTTCATTTCTCATTATTTCTGACACTGACATTTATCTGTCAGTTACAAATAATTTAAATTTGCAACTATTTTTCATGGCATCCTTTCGGTTGTAAAATTAATTACAACATTATTTTATATATTATATTCCTTTTATCTCTAAATCTATAAAATATGTATAAAAATATTTAAATGTATCAGAAAGAGAATTTATTTTTCTTTAATATTATCAAGAAAAATTTTCAAAAACTAATATTTAGAAGATTTTTTTTCAAGAATCTTCTACTTCCGGTTGTCCAATTGTTACCAAAACCTTTTCAGATCTTCCCATGAATGTCCGATTGGGAAATACGTTGTTAAACAAATTTTAAGTCTTATAGTTTTTGAGTAACCGTCCTTCCAACATCCCACACACACACACACACACAGACATCATCGTAAAAATGTTAAAATCGGATTGTAGGGACCTTAAAACGTGCTTATTCAATAAAATCTGGATATGCGATTTTTAGCATGAATCCAATACCTCTCTTAGCGAGAGGTAAAAAGATATTTAACAGCGTTTCTTCAACACGCACACACACACACACACACACACACACACACACGCACGCACGCACGCACGTACGCACGCACACACACTTAATAAAATATTGCTTGAAAGAATAATGTTATAAATTTTTATCTGAGTTCTTTGAAACGATTTGGCGCCCCGATGAGTTAATACCTTATTTCAAATGAAAGAATGTTTTTTTTTACATACACCTTCTAAGTTCTACATCTATAAATTATATTTTTTTCTTCAAACGTCATAAAAGTAGCATCTTTTGTGACTTGATTCATAAGGTAGAAGTTTAATTTCTTCGCCGCCGGAGTAGAAATAGCTAATTTCTACGCCGCCGGCGTAGAATTAAAATAAATAAATATCCATAGAAACTATACAGAATCAACGAATAAGAAGTAGTCTCAATAAAAGAAACCTGTAATATCGCCCTAAATGTCACTATAACACGCTAGGTAACCTAAGAATAAAGTTACTAAATACGATTCATAGCTGTCTAATTTAAATATATAACCTGTGAATTGAAATATAAACAGAGTTTACTTTGAGGAAATAACATTATTAAAGAATAGCAGACTTACAGATTACAATTACAGGAACGGTAATGTGCATAAGAATACTTAGAATTAAAGTGATAAGAAAAGATTATATTGATTTGCAGTGATTCGTGGACATATCTTTCAGCCACACTATTCGATTTCCATCCAATTGAACTTCAGGCGACTTACATTACATTATAATCCTTCAAATTCCAACATAATTGCACACAAGGAGGATATAAAATTGCACAGTTTTTATTTACACGTCAAAACGTGAAAAAATTGATTTCAATGTTTATAACCAAAAGGGAACAAATAAGTATCCATAGCTACAGGGCAATTGAAATCGCAAACGTAATTTACGTAAAATGTAACGTCAGTAGTAGATATTTTTCTTTAAATATTTACGTTTGAAGAAAAAATATAATGTGTCATTCGGAGTAAAAGTGTCTTTGTGTGCCTCGCGTGCATTTATCCGACTCTCTTCGCTCGTCGTTTAAACTGCCACGCTCGTCACACAAAATCTCACTTTTACTCCTAATAACACAATATACTATTATTTTTGACATATTATGACATTCATAACTACACACTGCTCACAACAAATAATGTGTGTAGTTGTAATCATAACTTAAATTTTGTTTCTAGTGCCCGTTTGCCATATTTATAGTTTAACAAATTCAAAATTTTGATTTTGTTTGTTAATTAATAATTAGATATATATGTGTGAATTTATGTGCATTATTATACGAAATATTTAATAAATGCAATTCATCATGGTCTAATTCAATATTCTATCAAAATTTTCACCATTATGTACTTGTAAGTAAAATTCCTATTATGTATTTGACATTTTTCTCGATTTATTTATTACAGTCACTGAAGGATATCCTCCTTGATTGCATTAAATCATATGTTTCTGTCAGATAACATATTTATCCGGTAGTAAAGTCCCACATAATTTTGTCAGATTGGCAATATGGCAGAGAAGTAAAGACACATTTTTTGTTTTATCCGCCAGATAACTTTATGTGAAACTATATCCAAAAATGGAAAAAACAAAAAACAAATCAATAAAAAAGTACTTTGGTCACAAGTAGTCATGGTATTAGTGGCCTGTCGTCTACTAAGAATTGTTTTACCAGTGTTTCGTGATAGCTATTTGATTAACAGATCGTAAATCAGACTAATAGGCCTATTCTTTAAAATATCGTTATTATGAAAATCGTTATTTCTACTTAACGATAATCATTATCTTCGTATCCGTATTCTGTAACACATTTTAAAAAATAATAACCTTGGGATCAAGTTAAGAACTTTATTTCCTAAAATCAAATTATAATTTTAAATGAAATATCTAAAATAATTCAATATAACTCACAAAACTTCTAGGTTAGATTAGTTCTGGCGGGAATCTGCTGTCAACCTGTCAGCTGTCGGAAGCTTTCTTTTTCTTGTTGCAGGCTACTACTACCATATGTAGACAAATTAGGAAGCTTGCGCTAGGTACTACGAATAAAAACTTTAATATTACCTTGCAAAAAACTGTAATATGACGGATTTTTGAGATCACTATTCAACATAATAGCAATTTTATTTTGACATGAATAAAAATACTTACTTATTGACAAAACGTTTATGTAATGAATGATTTTTCCAGTAACGATATCGTTATTCTTTTTACCTCTCGCTAAGAGAGGTATTGCATTCATGCTAAAAATCGCATATCCAGATTTTATTGAATAAGCACGTTTTAAGGTCCCTACAATCCGATTTTATCATTTTTACGATGATGTCTGTGTGTGTGTGTGTGTGTGTGTGGATGTGTGTGTGTATGTGTGTGTGTGTGTGGGATGTTGGAAGGACGGTTACTCAAAAACTATAAGACTTTAATTTTTTTTAACTACGTATTTCCCAATCGGACATTCATGGGAAGATCTGAAAAGGTTTTGGTAACAATTGGACAACCGGAAGTAGAAGATTCTTGAAAAAAAATCTTTTAAATAATATTTTTTGAAATTTTTTCTTGATAATATTAAAGAAAAATAAATTCTCTTTCTGATACATTTAAATATTTTACAATATATTCTATAGATTTAGAGATAGAAGAAATATAGTATGTAAAATAATCTGTTATAATAAATTTTACAGCCGAAAGAATGGCCATGGAAAATAGTTGAAAATTTAATTTGTTTGTAACTGACAGATAATGTCAGTGTCAGAAATCCGAAGACATTACTGAAGACTTTTTCTGGGAAGTACATACATTATATTATTTCTTAATGTATTAATAGAATTGGAAACATTTCGAAAAATTAGAAGAGGACAAAATTTCTTCATCAAAAATGAATTTAAAATTAAACAATCTAAATATATATATGGAATAGATATATGCGTAAGTAGAATTTTTGGTGTAGAGTGTAGGTATACAAGAAATGTTAAATACAATAGGGAGCGAGCAGTCATATGATTTTGTTGGCCTTGACAAGCAGATATGGGGGCCCATGTCAGAATGATAGCTAGTAATTATGTATATAGATGTCAAATATCATAATTTCTCATTCTAAATTTAGTGATTTTCCAATTCCATGTGGAGCAGAATTAAATGTTAAATATCTAAGGCATACAAGTAAACTTTAAACTCCTGGTGATAAATTAACTACGTAAATTTAGAAAATCTTGAAATTTTTAATGAAAAATTCTAACATTTGACATCTATGTACATAATTACTAATTATCATTCTGAAACGGGCCCACACATTTGCTTGTCAAGCCCAAAAATGTAACATTACCGTTCGCGCCCTATACTTATGTAACCAAAAAAAGGAAGTGGCGAGAGGTATTGTGCTGGCCACAACAGATTTTTTCGTTATGTATAATTAAATTATGGTTTACAAAATACCACTTTAACAATTATCGTTATAATAACGACATAACAATGCATAATGTTATAACGATCGTTTACAGAATAAGCCTATTAAAAGATTTTCGTTATTACCATAACGACAAAACGTTTTAACGACTCGTTATGTCATAACGATTCTTACAGAATAGCCATATAAGAGCAGCGGTTGCACCAATATTTAATTGCGAATTAGACAAAAAATAAATTTAAATCACGGTTTATATACGTGTGTTGTTTTAATTTTATTTTTGTTCAAGTTCTAATTAAAATATCGGTGTAATCGGCCATTAAGCTTCGATTAAAATTTAGTTGGTAACTAAATTAATTTACCGTATATAATAACCACAGGAAATAGGAAATTAAATACAACTACCAACTAAATTTTAATCATAGATCAAATAGTTTTATAATATTAAGCCTAATGCGCTCTTGTTTAATCAGAATATAACAAAAATTAAATTAAAATCAACATTTATAAAATACATTTTATACAAATATAAATGTTCATTTCAATTTAATATTTCTTTAATGCTCAATTAAAATATTGGTCCAACCGGGCATTAAAAGTTATTTTAAATATTTTTTAGGGAGAATAATACCAAATGTAATCCTTGATCATTTTAAAAAAAATCCAATTTTATTAGTTCCAATATCATTAAATATTTTGAATGACACTAACAGAGAAAGAGCTGTTTTGAAAGAAATTATGAAGGAATATTTTGAACATAATATTTTATTGAACAAGGATATAGTACATGTAAGTACAATAATATAGTAATAATAAGGGCATCGAAACTGTCAAATGCCTTTATAATAATAAATTAGGGTCATCTGGGGTACACATTTATAAAAACAAAAATATTGAAGTAAGTAGCAGTTTTTGTTCTGGTTTGAGTTAAATGCAGGCTAAAAAATCTGATGTGGCCAGCACATAACCTCTCGCCGTATATTTTACCTGGCTGTATGCATAAAGCAAAGTATATTTTTATAAATACAAATAATATATTCATATAAATCTATCATGTATAAACTTCTTTATTATTCAATAATAGCATGTCTCAACATGAAGATATTTTACCATAAATTATGTTACAATAAATTATAAAGTAGAGTTTACCATATATAAATATTAGGCTGGTAACTGCAATTTTCAATTCGAACAACGTTGTTTACTTTCTCTTCATATTCTTCTAGTAAAAACATTAATTTTGGGCGGTCTAAAATGTATATATGGATTGTGCATCTATTCTTACATATCTTCTTTTACATTTTATTTTTTCATACATGTTATATCTAAATAACACCCTTTAATAAAGTGACGGATAGATTACACTCCGATTATTCTTATATCGATGTATAATTTTGTCAATATTTACAACTTACTTGAGAAGAGTTTGATAGCTTTTTCGCAATTCAAAGTTACTCTAGTCTATAGTACTGGTGTACATTGTCCCATAATGTTTGAAACAAATTTAAGTCCTTCAACCTAGACTTGTCATCTCCATAATAGTCACAGATCAAGAACTAAGGGATTCTCCAAGTACATTTTTCTTTCATTACTCATTATTTCTGACACTGACATTTATCTGTCAGTTACAAATAATTTAAATTATCAACTATTTTTCATGGCATTCTTTCGGCTGTCAAATTTATTACAACAGATTATTTTATATATTATACTTCTTTTATCTCTAAATCTATGGAATATATAATAAAATATTTAAATGTATCAGATAGAGAATTTAATTTTCTTTAATATTACCACGAAAAATTTTCAAAAAATAATATTTAGAAGATTTTTTTTCAAGAATCTTCTACTTCCGGTTGTCCAATTATTACCAAAACCTTTTCAGATCTTCCCATGAATGTTCGATTGGGAAATACGTTGTTAAACAAATTTTAAGTCTTATAGTTTTTGAGTAACCGTCCTTCCAACATCCCACACACACACACACACACACACACACACACACACACACATCCACACACACACACACACACACACACAGACATCATCGTAAAAATGTTAAAATCGGATTGTAGGGACCTTAAAACGTGCTTATTCAATAAAATCTGGATATGCGATTTTTAGCATGAATGCAATACCTCTCTTAGCGAGAGGTAAAAAGTTTTGTTAGTCAAAATCACATTTCATACATATTCCTAATTTGGCAATTATTACTTTAATAGATAAAGTGGGTTTATAATTTTTTTATTTGGTTTGGTATAGAGTGTGTCCCGAAAATAGGAACATACGAGTTTAACATGAAATTTTAAATAAGTGCGAAAGTTGGCTCTGCTCCTATAACTTAAAAAAAAAAAACTAGAAGAATAAAAATTTGCTGTGGCCAGCACAATACCTCTCGCCACTTCTGTTTTTGGTTACATAAATATAGGACGCGAGCAGTTATGTGGCATTATTGGCCTTGACAAGCAGATATGGGGGCCTGTGTCAAATGACAATTAGTAATTATGTACATAGATGTCAAATGTCAGAATTTTTCATTAAAAATTTCAAGATTTTTTAAATTCAATACATACATACATACATACATACATACATACATACATACATACATATACATACATACATACATACATACATACATACATACATACATACATACATACATACATACATACATACATACATACATACATACATACATACATACATACATACATACATACATACATACATACATACATACATACATACATACATACATACATACATACATACATACATACATACATACATACATACATACATACATACATACATACATACATACATACATACATACATACATACATACATACATACATACATACATACATACATACATACATACATACATACATACATACATACATACATACATACATACATACATACATACATACATACATACATACATACATACATACATACATACATACATACATACATACATACATACATACATACATACATACATACATACATACATACATACATACATACATACATACATACATACATACATACATACATACATACATACATACATACATACATACATACATACATACATACATACATACATACATACATACATACATACATACATACATACATACATACATACATACATACATACATACATACATACATACATACATACATACATACATACATACATACATACATACATACATACATACATACATACATACATACATACATACATACATACATACATACATACATACATACATACATACATACATACATACATACATACATACATACATACATACATACATACATACATACATACATACATACATACATACATACATACATACATACATACATACATACATACATACATACATACATACATACATACATACATACATACATACATACATACATACATACATACATACATACATACATACATACATACATACATACATACATACATACATACATACATACATACATACATACATACATACATACATACATACATACATACATACATACATACATACATACATACATACATACATACATACATACATACATACATACATACATACATACATACATACATACATACATACATACATACATACATACATACATACATACATACATACATACATACATACATACATACATACATACATACATACATACATACATACATACATACATACATACATACATACATACATACATACATACATACATACATACATACATACATACATACATACATACATACATACATACATACATACATACATACATACATACATACATACATACATACATACATACATACATACATACATACATACATACATACATACATACATACATACATACATACATACATACATACATACATACATACATACATACATACATACATACATACATACATACATACATACATACATACATACATACATACATACATACATACATACATACATACATACATACATACATACATACATACATACATACATACATACATACATACATACATACATACATACATACATACATACATACATACATACATACATACATACATACATACATACATACATACATACATACATACATACATACATACATACATACATACATACATACATACATACATACATACATACATACATACATACATACATACATACATACATACATGCATACATACATACATACATACATACATGACATACATACATACATACATACATACATACATACATACATACATACATACATACATACATACATACATACATACATACATACATACATACATACATACATACATACATACATACATACATACATACATACATACATACATACATACATACATACATACATACATACATACATACATACATACATACATACATACATACATACATACATACATACATACATACATACATACATACATACATACATACATACATACATACATACATACATACATACATACATACATACATACATACATACATACATACATACATACATACATACATACATACATACATACATACATACATACATACATACATACATACATACATACATACATACATACATACATACATACATACATACATACATACATACATACATACATACATACATACATACATACATACATACATACATACATACATACATACATACATACATACATACATACATACATACATACATACATACATACATACATACATACATACATACATACATACATACATACATACATACATACATACATACATACATACATACATACATACATACATACATACATACATACATACATACATACATACATACATACATACATACATACATACATACATACATACATACATACATACATACATACATACATACATACATACATACATACATACATACATACATACATACATACATACATACATACATACATACATACATACATACATACATACATACATACATACATACATACATACATACATACATACATACATACATACATACATACATACATACATACATACATACATACATACATACATACATACATACATACATACATACATACATACATACATACATACATACATACATACATACATACATACATACATACATACATACATACATACATACATACATACATACATACATACATACATACATACATACATACATACATACATACATACATACATACATACATACATACATACATACATACATACATACATACATACATACATACATACATACATACATACATACATACATACATACATACATACATACATACATACATACATACATACATACATACATACATACATACATACATACATACATACATACATACATACATACATACATACATACATACATACATACATACATACATACATACATACATACATACATACATACATACATACATACATACATACATACATACATACATACATACATACATACATACATACATACATACATACATACATACATACATACATACATACATACATACATACATACATACATACATACATACATACATACATACATACATACATACATACATACATACATACATACATACATACATACATACATACATACATACATACATACATACATACATACATACATACATACATACATACATACATACATACATACATACATACATACATACATACATACATACATACATACATACATACATACATACATACATACATACATACATACATACATACATACATACATACATACATACATACATACATACATACATACATACATACATACATACATACATACATACATACATACATACATACATACATACATACATACATACATACATACATACATACATACATACATACATACATACATACATACATACATACATACATACATACATACATACATACATACATACATACATACATACATACATACATACATACATACATACATACATACATACATACATACATACATACATACATACATACATACATACATACATACATACATACATACATACATACATACATACATACATACATACATACATACATACATACATACATACATACATACATACATACATACATACATACATACATACATACATACATACATACATACATACATACATACATACATACATACATACATACATACATGACATACATACATACATACATACATACATACATACATACATACATACATACATACATACATACATACATACATACATACATACATACATACATACATACATACATACATACATACATACATACATACATACATACATACATACATACATACATACATACATACATACATACATACATACATACATACATACATACATACATACATACATACATACATACATACATACATACATACATACATACATACATACATACATACATACATACATACATACATACATACATACATACATACATACATACATACATACATACATACATACATACATACATACATACATACATACATACATACATACATACATACATACATACATACATACATACATACATACATACATACATACATACATACATACATACATACATACATACATACATACATACATACATACATACATACATACATACATACATACATACATACATACATACATACATACATACATACATACATACATACATACATACATACATACATACATACATACATACATACATACATACATACATACATACATACATACATACATACATACATACATACATACATACATACATACATACATACATACATACATACATACATACATACATACATACATACATACATACATACATACATACATACATACATACATACATACATACATACATACATACATACATACATACATACATACATACATACATACATACATACATACATACATACATACATACATACATACATACATACATACATACATACATACATACATACATACATACATACATACATACATACATACATACATACATACATACATACATACATACATACATACATACATACATACATACATACATACATACATACATACATACATACATACATACATACATACATACATACATACATACATACATACATACATACATACATACATACATACATACATACATACATACATACATACATACATACATACATACATACATACATACATACATACATACATACATACATACATACATACATACATACATACATACATACATACATACATACATACATACATACATACATACATACATACATACATACATACATACATACATACATACATACATACATACATACATACATACATACATACATACATACATACATACATACATACATACATACATACATACATACATACATACATACATACATACATACATACATACATACATACATACATACATACATACATACATACATACATACATACATACATACATACATACATACATACATACATACATACATACATACATACATACATACATACATACATACATACATACATACATACATACATACATACATACATACATACATACATACATACATACATACATACATACATACATACATACATACATACATACATACATACATACATACATACATACATACATACATACATACATACATACATACATACATACATACATACATACATACATACATACATACATACATACATACATACATACATACATACATACATACATACATACATACATACATACATACATACATACATACATACATACATACATACATACATACATACATACATACATACATACATACATACATACATACATACATACATACATACATACATACATACATACATACATACATACATACATACATACATACATACATACATACATACATACATACATACATACATACATACATACATACATACATACATACATACATACATACATACATACATACATACATACATACATACATACATACATACATACATACATACATACATACATACATACATACATACATACATACATACATACATACATACATACATACATACATACATACATACATACATACATACATACATACATACATACATACATACATACATACATACATACATACATACATACATACATACATACATACATACATACATACATACATACATACATACATACATACATACATACATACATACATACATACATACATACATACATACATACATACATACATACATACATACATACATACATACATACATACATACATACATACATACATACATACATACATACATACATACATACATACATACATACATACATACATACATACATACATACATACATACATACATACATACATACATACATACATACATACATACATACATACATACATACATACATACATACATACATACATACATACATACATACATACATACATACATACATACATACATACATACATACATACATACATACATACATACATACATACATACATACATACATACATACATACATACATACATACATACATACATACATACATACATACATACATACATACAACATACATACATACATACATACATACATACATACATACATACATACATACATACATACATACATACATACATACATACATACATACATACATACATACATACATACATACATACATACATACATACATACATACATACATACATACATACATACATACATACATACATACATACATACATACATACATACATACATACATACATACATACATACATACATACATACATACATACATACATACATACATACATACATACATACATACATACATACATACATACATACATACATACATACATACATACATACATACATACATACATACATACATACATACATACATACATACATACATACATACATACATACATACATACATACATACATACATACATACATACATACATACATACATACATACATACATACATACATACATACATACATACATACATACATACATACATACATACATACATACATACATACTATACATACATACATACATACATACATACATACATACATACATACATACATACATACATACATACATACATACATACATACATACATACATACATACATACATACATACATACATACATACATACATACATACATACATACATACATACATACATACATACATACATACATACATACATACATACATACATACATACATACATACATACATACATACATACATACATACATACATACATACATACATACATACATACATACATACATACATACATACATACATACATACATACATACATACATACATACATACATACATACATACATACATACATACATACATACATACATACATACATACATACATACATACATACATACATACATACATACATACATACATACATACATACATACATACATACATACATACATACATACATACATACATACATACATACATACATACATACATACATACATACATACATACATACATACATACATACATACATACATACATACATACATACATACATACATACATACATACATACATACATACATACATACATACATACATACATACATACATACATACATACATACATACATACATACATACATACATACATACATACATACATACATACATACATACATACATACATACATACATACATACATACATACATACATACATACATACATACATACATACATACATACATACATACATACATACATACATACATACATACATACATACATACATACATACATACATACATACATACATACATACATACATACATACATACATACATACATACATACATACATACATACATACATACATACATACATACATACATACATACATACATACATACATACATACATACATACATACATACATACATACATACATACATACATACATACATACATACATACATACATACATACATACATACATACATACATACATACATACATACATACATACATACATACATACATACATACATACATACATACATACATACATACATACATACATACATACATACATACATACATACATACATACATACATACATACATACATACATACATACATACATACATACATACATACATACATACATACATACATACATACATACATACATACATACATACATACATACATACATACATACATACATACATACATACATACATACATACATACATACATACATACATACATACATACATACATACATACATACATACATACATACATACATACATACATACATACATACATACATACATACATACATACATACATACATACATACATACATACATACATACATACATACATACATACATACATACATACATACATACATACATACATACATACATACATACATACATACATACATACATACATACATACATACATACATACATACATACATACATACATACATACATACATACATACATACATACATACATACATACATACATACATACATACATACATACATACATACATACATACATACATACATACATACATACATACATACATACATACATACATACATACATACATACATACATACATACATACATACATACATACATACATACATACATACATACATACATACATACATACATACATACATACATACATACATACATACATACATACATACATACATACATACATACATACATACATACATACATACATACATACATACATACATACATACATACATACATACATACATACATACATACATACATACATACATACATACATACATACATACATACATACATACATACATACATACATACATACATACATACATACATACATACATACATACATACATACATACATACATACATACATACATACATACATACATACATACATACATACATACATACATACATACATACATACATACATACATACATACATACATACATACATACATACATACATACATACATACATACATACATACATACATACATACATACATACATACATACATACATACATACATACATACATACATACATACATACATACATACATACATACATACATACATACATACATACATACATACATACATACATACATACATACATACATACATACATACATACATACATACATACATACATACATACATACATACATACATACATACATACATACATACATACATACATACATACATACATACATACATACATACATACATACATACATACATACATACATACATACATACATACATACATACATACATACATACATACATACATACATACATACATACATACATACATACATACATACATACATACATACATACATACATACATACATACATACATACATACATACATACATACATACATACATACATACATACATACATACATACATACATACATACATACATACATACATACATACATACATACATACATACATACATACATACATACATACATACATACATACATACATACATACATACATACATACATACATACATACATACATACATACATACATACATACATACATACATACATACATACATACATACATACATACATACATACATACATACATACATACATACATACATACATACATACATACATACATACATACATACATACATACATACATACATACATACATACATACATACATACATACATACATACATACATACATACATACATACATACATACATACATACATACATACATACATACATACATACATACATACATACATACATACATACATACATACATACATACATACATACATACATACATACATACATACATACATACATACATACATACATACATACATACATACATACATACATACATACATACATACATACATACATACATACATACATACATACATACATACATACATACATACATACATACATACATACATACATACATACATACATACATACATACATACATACATACATACATACATACATACATACATACATACATACATACATACATACATACATACATACATACATACATACATACATACATACATACATACATACATACATACATACATACATACATACATACATACATACATACATACATACATACATACATACATACATACATACATACATACATACATACATACATACATACATACATACATACATACATACATACATACATACATACATACATACATACATACATACATACATACATACATACATACATACATACATACATACATACATACATACATACATACATACATACATACATACATACATACATACATACATACATACATACATACATACATACATACATACATACATACATACATACATACATACATACATACATACATACATACATACATACATACATACATACATACATACATACATACATACATACATACATACATACATACATACATACATACATACATACATACATACATACATACATACATACATACATACATACATACATACATACATACATACATACATACATACATACATACATACATACATACATACATACATACATACATACATACATACATACATACATACATACATACATACATACATACATACATACATACATACATACATACATACATACATACATACATACATACATACATACATACATACATACATACATACATACATACATACATACATACATACATACATACATACATACATACATACATACATACATACATACATACATACATACATACATACATACATACATACATACATACATACATACATACATACATACATACATACATACATACATACATACATACATACATACATACATACATACATACATACATACATACATACATACATACATACATACATACATACATACATACATACATACATACATACATACATACATACATACATACATACATACATACATACATACATACATACATACATACATACATACATACATACATACATACATACATACATACATACATACATACATACATACATACATACATACATACATACATACATACATACATACATACATACATACATACATACATACATACATACATACATACATACATACATACATACATACATACATACATACATACATACATACATACATACATACATACATACATACATACATACATACATACATACATACATACATACATACATACATACATACATACATACATACATACATACATACATACATACATACATACATACATACATACATACATACATACATACATACATACATACATACATACATACATACATACATACATACATACATACATACATACATACATACATACATACATACATACATACATACATACATACATACATACATACATACATACATACATACATACATACATACATACATACATACATACATACATACATACATACATACATACATACATACATACATACATACATACATACATACATACATACATACATACATACATACATACATACATACATACATACATACATACATACATACATACATACATACATACATACATACATACATACATACATACATACATACATACATACATACATACATACATACATACATACATACATACATACATACATACATACATACATACATACATACATACATACATACATACATACATACATACATACATACATACATACATACATACATACATACATACATACATACATACATACATACATACATACATACATACATACATACATACATACATACATACATACATACATACATACATACATACATACATACATACATACATACATACATACATACATACATACATACATACATACATACATACATACATACATACATACATACATACATACATACATACATACATACATACATACATACATACATACATACATACATACATACATACATACATACATACATACATACATACATACATACATACATACATACATACATACATACATACATACATACATACATACATACATACATACATACATACATACATACATACATACATACATACATACATACATACATACATACATACATACATACATACATACATACATACATACATACATACATACATACATACATACATACATACATACATACATACATACATACATACATACATACATACATACATACATACATACATACATACATACATACATACATACATACATACATACATACATACATACATACATACATACATACATACATACATACATACATACATACATACATACATACATACATACATACATACATACATACATACATACATACATACATACATACATACATACATACATACATACATACATACATACATACATACATACATACATACATACATACATACATACATACATACATACATACATACATACATACATACATACATACATACATACATACATACATACATACATACATACATACATACATACATACATACATACATACATACATACATACATACATACATACATACATACATACATACATACATACATACATACATACATACATACATACATACATACATACATACATACATACATACATACATACATACATACATACATACATACATACATACATACATACATACATACATACATACATACATACATACATACATACATACATACATACATACATACATACATACATACATACATACATACATACATACATACATACATACATACATACATACATACATACATACATACATACATACATACATACATACATACATACATACATACATACATACATACATACATACATACATAAAATCACGCGTGTCCCACTTAGTGGGTTCGCACAAACCCGATAAC